>JAHLSL010000117.1:139071-310427 GCA_025920805.1 Petroica traversi | reverse complement strand
ACTACACTTTTTTTCCCACTTAATTGCTGGAGAAAAGAAAATTTAAGACTCTATTGCCTTGCAGTTGCAATGTTCACATAGAGCCACATGCCATGGCACTAAACCAGGAAAAAACTTAATCTACTCTTACATTTTAGCACACACATATTTCCATTTATTTGTGTCAGTACTCACAAGTTTAAAGCTAAACATGATCCAATTTTTTAGAATAAACTGGGTAACTCCTGCTTTCCATTTCCTTCTGTACCTTCTGTTTCTGCCTAAAACCAAACCTTTCCTTACCTTTAAGAAAAAAATAAATCTTTCAAATGTTACTTAAATAGAAGCAACAACAGGAATTTTGTTAGCTCTCAGTTGATGTTTCTTTCACAAATTCATCCAATCCACTTGCATTTTGAGTTTCCACAACATCCTGCAGGAAGGTGTACTGCAATGTATATGCCATGTAGAAGGCATATACATTCTGTTTTTGTCAACCTTCTGCCTGATATTTCAATCAGTGGCCCTAATTTTAATATTCTGAGAATTTAGAAGCTGTGAATGCCCCTTAACTAGAAACATTCAAGGTCAGGCTGGACAGGGCTCTGAAAGCAAACTGATCTAATTGAAGATGTCCTGACTTACTGCACACCATTCAAGCTTTTCTATGTCTCTATCATATCATTCACCTCTCTTCTATTCTAGAAAATGTTACTATGAAGCATCTTGACTCTAGCTTAAATTTTGTCTTTTGAATCTGTCTCTTCTCCCTTCTTTATCTTTGCCATTTCCAAGGAGCAGCATCTCCCCTCTCTATTTTCTAACAGATCCTGTAAGTGCCTTGGTAAGTCCATCACCTCTGCGCACAAATTTCCTTACTCAAGCAGGAATTTGTCCCTCTTTGGGTAAGTGGTCACAGCTGGGTAAACTATGTTTTTTCTACCCAGCGAGACTCTGTTCCAAAAAGATTTCCAGTCACGCACTTTTCCCTCCTGCAGCAGGCCCAGGAGGAGATAGCACAGGTACAGACAACAATTCTGTTTGTAAAAGGCCCTGTTGTTCTAAGTAGGTGAGAGACCGGAGAGACCAAACTGGCTAGATTCCCTTCTTGCACCCCTCTAGACATTCTGCTTCCAATCCTGCTCCTTAGATGCCAAATTTCTGCCAGCAGAATGTCCCCATTCATGACTGCCGCAAGTACAAACAGGACTCACAAAATAAATGGATTCAAAACTAAACCTAATCCCCAAACTGTGACAGAAGCCATTTGAGTAATCCCTTATCTGTCAGGGCTGTGCTCCACTTCCTCTCCACATTTCCCACGAAAAAGGGCAGAGATGAGTTCTGCAGTTCAGTTGTGGGAAGCTGCTGGCATGGAAGGAAGCTCCAGCTGAGTTTATAATGGAAACCACCTGCCCCTTTGCTATGTCAGAACAGAATTTCTCATTATATCCTCCTATACTCCTTACAAAACAGGAGATTTTCAGTGTCATGCTAGAAAAGAAAAGACAATTGCAAAGGATAAATGCATACAAAGGAAGTTAAAAACAAAAGACAACTCAGTTTTGGTTTTTTTAGTAGGCACGCTCAGCACCTTGGTGGGTTAGTAAAGCAAAAACATACAGTGCAAAATGTGATGGAAAAGACAGAAATAGAAAGTAAGAGTTATTGCAGCAATTTCTTTTTATCTCAAGATAATGTCATCATTGCAGACAACAGGGGAAAAAAAGTCCATCTGCTTTCAATAACCAATGTGTTGTTGGCCTATCCATGCCCCAGTCTGGGTTACCAAAGCATGAACTAAGAACTAAGCACAACTGGCACAAGTCCCTTTACCCTTTCTCCACCTCAGCTATATTTTCTAGTTTGGATGTCATACAGAGCACATTGAAAGTTAAAATTCCATGGAAAATGCATTGTTTTGAGCCTCAGACTTTGTTCATTCGATGCATTTGCTCAGTTTTAAACATAAAAGTAAAATCAGCTCCAAGAAAGAGTGAGATGAAGAAAGGGCTGGCACTCTACCACTGGTGACAGAACAGATGATACCCTCCTCTTTTTAAATCAGTACTACAATACCAAGGCATGAAAGTGAGAGGGACCATGTTTATTAGAAGGGACATCCTATTGAATAGAGCATCGCAGCACTTTGAGCTAAGTCAGGCAGAGATCATTAGGCAAAGATCATTTGGGGACACCTACAAGCAAGCTTCCAGGCCCTCAAAGTCATCAAAAATATGGTGGAATGTAACCTACAAGGAAGAAGGAAAAGTAATAGGCAAAGAGATACGGTGTCTAACAAGATTCACCCCACAGTCTCAGTGGGATACAGCATTTCCTGCACACTCTCTCCTGAACTGTTGTGGAGTGTTGCTATGTATTATTGAATACTTACCACATTCCACCCCAGGGGTGGCTCCGTTTCAGTACTGGGTGAAGTGATCTTATTTAAACATTACTTAGCTCACAGGAGTGCTGTGAAACTTAATTAAATTAATGCCTGCAAAGTGCTTTGAGGTTCTCAGATGAAAGGTGCTACAGAAATCCAAAGTTCTATTAGTGTTTCTAAGGATAGGTGAAGCAGTTTGAATAAACTAAAAACCTACATAAATCTTTCCTCAAAGTAAAAGTTTTTGGGGTATTGGTTAACCTGGTTTTTAATTTTGTTTTCATTTTTAAGATCTTTACAATTCCTAACTTCACTTTTTAAACAACCAATTTAGAGCTACACAAGACAAAGCATACTAATACCTCATTCATTTTCAGCCTCAACTTTACCTCTGCTTTAAAAGGTGTGCTCAATATTTCAAACCTCATGACTGTTGAAGACAGCCATCTTTCACCTGTGATTAGTTAAGCAGGCAACCTTATTAGATACAAAATATCCAGGTCTTGGATCTTCAGTGAGTGTACAGTTTTGCAATTAGCAATCATTTTTTATTGGAGAGTTATCTCCAGTCTCTCAACTGTTGTGATGAAATAACACAATTAAATGAAAATGCAAGCTGTAACTACCATCATCATCATCATCTTGAGTCTACAGAGAGAAAAAAAAATAGTTTTCAGAGAAGAAAACAACGGCTTGGACAGATGGGGTTTTCTCCTCAGCCTCCATGACTGCATTTGGAATAATACACTTTTTCATATGACTGAACTAAGACACTTAAGAGGTCCTATTCCCAGTCTTCTTTCTTTTTCTTTTTTTTTTTTTTAAAAAGATCAAAATATTATAATCAAAAGGACTCTGTTACCATGCAGACCAAGCTCAGCCATTTACATGACACGCAGCTGAAGACTATATAAGAAATGCATTTCTAAAAAGCATAAACACAGAGTGTTATTAAAATCATGTCGCGACATGTGAAACTTTTACTCAAACAGAAGGTAATTAAATCCCAGAAAACTCATGAAAATTATTGTTCTCATGAAATTCTCATCTTACTTTCTGGGTCAAAAAAATACAAATAAATATCCTAAACAGAAAACTGCAGAAACTGAGCTTTTAATTCTTTTGAGATTTGTCCGTCACCATTTATTTCCTTTGCAGTCTGGAAATGAGGGAAGGAATGCTGAAACTCTGTCACCTGCAAGAAAGTACTGAGGGATGTGGGTACATAAAACGATATGGCTACTCCACTTCAGTATCACTTTATTCAATGCAGACCAAGAGGAATTTTTATTGATTCAGTGCACTTTGGGGGTTTGGCATCTAGTTACAGTCTGTATAGCACCACTGTGAGAAACCATTTTTAACCTTGAGTATGCATGACTGCTTATGACTACTTTTATGTTATGAGGTAACTACACAGGAACAGAGGAGGCTGTGGTTGAAAGGAAGGAAGTCCCAATCTCTGCCCTATATATATTCACTATAATTGACATCTGTGTATAAAAATATGTGCTCAGTTTGAGTAAAACCACATAAAGCATACACATTCTCTTGAAAAAGCACAAGAATATCAGCACCAAGCAAGATAATATAATGCACAGAATGTACATTATATGACAGTGCAATTTGATAAGCAAATTAACACCTACCAGGCTAAAGACTGCTCAAACTACAGAGTATTCTGCTCAAATGCAACTACAGAAGTCAGATCTGGTGACTGCACTGGAGTATACACACCAAAAACATGCCACACCTTCCACGGCGAACTCTCCCTTTCAGAGACTGGCACATATTTTTTTACCAGTGTTGCCTACCACCATGGACCAAGAACCATTCACACACAGATTTCCATTTATCCAGAGCAAGAATCCACCAAGGACATTCTCCCCACTTAAGTCCTCATATGTTAACTAGATATTTTCTTTCAAATACTTGTCCGTCTCTTCTGAAAACTGCAATAGTTGCTTCTCCATTGCCTACTCTCTGGAAGCTCTACTATATTAACCATCAGTAAATAGTTATTAATATAGTAGAGCTTCTAGAGAAAAGACAACAAAGTGCAATTTCTCCTCAATTACAGTTCAAAAAGTCTTTAAAGACCAATTGTTTCAATTCCCTTAAAAGTTACACACTTTTTAAGTGGAATCCTTCTTAATTCAGTAAGCTTCCTTTCTTTTCTAAAAAACTCAGAACTAGTCATTTGGCATACCTGAAATGCCCATAACTGCATTACCCTAGCTGTCCTTTGCTCTGCTGTAATTTTTCAGTGTTTTCCCCTCTTTTAAAATAACATGCATTCCTTACACAGACCTAAAATTATTTCCCGCAGCTATTCCAGAAATTTGAAACAGTTATTTTTGCAGTTTAATATAAACAGTATTTATACAACGCCTTCTATCCAAAAAGCTTGAAGAACTTAACACTTTATGCTAAGTTTTACCATATCTCTGTGAACTGCCTCTTTATTTACAAGTCTCTTCCCTCTGGGCAAGTAAGACTATATCCACATTAGAGCACCAAAATCTAATGCAGCAGGGACCAAAAAAGCCTATGGGCTGGCTTCACCCTTGGCTGAAGCTCATCTAAGTATGGGCTGCAGCCCAAAATGAAGGTCCACCCTTCCTCCTCCTCCCTCCTCCTGAGTCCCTGCAAACAGGGCTCACACAGCCAAATCAGGCAACAGATGACACTGCTGAAAATAGATCACTTTTCTTTTGTAAGGTTGCTAATTGTCTCAGCTCCACTGACCATCCCACCGTGCACTGATGGTGTCACCACAAGGCAGGAAAACACACGGCTGACAGGCAAGCACAGCTCCTGCTCCTTTCAGCAGGAGCTTGAACTTAAAGGATTCAGATGACTGTAAAACTACAGCCATAGTGTAAAGACAGGCAGATGGCTGCTCTAAGGAGTCATTAATCTAAAATGGAGTGTGTACCTCCTATCTCTTACTCCAGCTGCTTGTTTCCTTGTGCTGGTGCTACCACCAGAAGCCACCAGACTTCACAACTGAATTATCACATAACAGCAAGGACAGCTAAAGTAATAAAAATCACACAAATATTTATTTTCTGATGGTTTAGTAAACAAAGTGCTAGCACATGGGCAAGGCAGGAGCAGGAGAAAGAAAGAGGAACAATCAGCAAGGAGTGACCATGGACGAGCTTAGTCACCTCATGTAGCTCCACACTACAGGAAAGGGCCACAAGCTAGAGAGTGGAGAGAATTAACTAGAAATATGTACTGCCTGTTTAGTGCTGTACTTGCAAACACTTAAGGCTTTTATCTCAAACAGCCTTAAAGACCTTTTGTCCACTCATTGTTGCCAGCATTTGTTGACTTCCTACTTCCTTTCTTAACCTCTTAACTTTTCATTTCTTACAATTCACCAATTAAGCTCTGCTGAGTATTTGCTGACTGTTATGTTCCCTAGTTACTCAAACTTCGAATCACTCTATTCTCTATGTATAAATCCCCTTCATCTTCCTTTACTGTTTTATCTTTCACTCAATTTTTTCAAAATACTTCTAATAGTAAAATGTTTTACCCATTTTAACATCTTCACTAGAAGTGGAATTTACCCAGTTTTACTTTCTATTATAATCATGCCTTTCCTTAACACAGCTCTGAATCTCCAGCCTTCCCCTTGGAGCTAGCTCTCAAAAGACTCAATTTGTTTTCTCTGCTAGTGAAGAAGGGCCACCTCTTTCCAAACCCCAAACTGTGTTGTACACACTGTGTACAGAATCTCATCCCAAGAATACACACACACAAGTCAACAGAGACAAGTCAATGGTGCATATATTGTAACAAGCTGCTGTCAGTCTATAATGGTTACCTCCATGTGTTACAAGCACCACACCATAAGTAAGTTTTAAATTGAATTTCACCTTCTATCTATTGGCTCTCCACCTTACATTTAGATCTAATATGACTGTGTTAATAGACAGTGCTAAATGAAAAAAGCCATATAAAAAGGGACAGAATAAGAGCTGAGCAATATCTTCAGTAGAAGGACTTGATCCCATGAGGTTTGTAATGCCCAGAATTCCAAAGCTTTTAATGTGAGGGTACCAACTGAGCAGTAAATAAATGTACTGCCTCGACAACAATATGCCAGCACCAACCTAAACAAAGTTTATTTGCCAGGCTATACGGCTCTGCTCCCATGAATCTCGAGAGACTCAGTTTACAGGAATGCTTTGCAGAAGACAGTAGATAATCTCTTGCCTACATGGCACAATCACTCACACAAAAAGCAGTTGTGAAAACCCCTCGGCATTGCTCCAACCACAAGAACCTGTTTAACTGTAAACTCTTGACGAGTCCTAAAGCATTAAGGAGACCAACACAATTTTGTAAAGATAGACACACAGGCTATTGTAGACCTCTTCAGAGAACAAGATGCACTTTTTTTTAAAGCATGGTAAAAGAGCCTTTTTTGTTTTCAATGCAAAGATGCAATGTGTTTTATATTATTTTTAATTTCAGGGCAGTTTAGGTTACAGTACTATCTTACACAACTGTCATGCAAAGAGCAAAACTCCAAGGGGAATGTTATTTCTTACCCTCAGTTTAAGAAGCCCCTCAAAGCCAATTTTAAAACATTACTACTAAGAGGACAAATTGGCCATGTTGTCAACAAAGAACACCAAGAAGTTGACTAGTCTCCTTACAAGATGGGCAAAGATGAAATGCGATGAATATGAAGCTGATGAAGGAAATGTATAGTGAAAACTCTTCGGGATGGTATTTAGTCTGCTAGCAGAGGGCTCTGCCTTGCCAGCTGCCAGAGCTCAAACAAAGCCTTTGATGAAATCACAACTACCCTTGTCTCAGTTTCACAAAAAAAAAGAGACTGTGGACAGTTTAATTATCACAGAACCATTACCATCAGCGGCAGTTTCATAATCTTGAAATGCTGCCATTCTCAAAAGCCATTTGCCTGAAAAAAATCCTTAAAACACAAGAGGCTGTCATACTGTCCAAACAATAGAGCAATTCTTATACAATCAGACGCCACAACTAATTATTCAAAACAAAACCACTCCCCCTATTTTTAAACAAGGGAACAAAGGATGTAAATTTTATCCAGAAATATTAGATTTTAAAAGGAGTAAAAATATCCAAAAATCAAAACAGATGAACACTGTAGACTTGCCTTTCTTTCATGCTTGTATGTGCACGAAACAGATTCTGTGCTACAGGAATGAGTACATACACTGTTCATGCTCCTAATAAATGTAATAAAAAATAATAAGTAATAAAAGCAAACTGTAGGAGCTGTTTTGGTCGCTTTCACTTATATTTCAAAGGAACTGCCTGCTTCATTCACACTCTATCTTACTTAGGTTAATCAAACTGTATTTTATTTTTTCTTTGACACCTATAAAGATTGCTCCGATAAAGTGCCTATTAAGATAAGTGTTTCAGTGTTCTTTTTTTTACCATTAGTCACAATTTCCTAATGCTGATATTTTGCCAAAAAGGCAGAGGAAGCAGTTACAAATGCAAGTGATTAGTATGTGTGTGAGTGCCTTGACATACAGTTTTAGTCACTTACTAATACAAATACTGAGCTGGCCTAAGGGCATCTTTGTGTCATTTTCCATTAATAGAAAAATATGAACCCTTTGTAGCAAGTTGCTACTAAGCATTATGTCCTTGACTTCTATTGAGTTAACTTTTCAAACATCTGATGTTTGTTATTCATTTTGTACAGCATTTGGACGTTCTAAAAATCTCTGTAATCAAAGCAATATGTGCATTAGAGAATGTTCTTTTTGTTAGTCTATACTGGTCATATATCAATCATCTGACTATTCAGAGACTGGACTAAGTTCAGCTTTTTTTTTTTTTTTTTTTTTTTTTTACAAGACAGATCCATATGTAACAATTATGTATGCAAATAGTGCCCGAACACATGGGAAAAAACCAACACAGACAGATGGCAAAATTCTCAGCCAGTTGAATTGAGTAGGGCCAGAATTACATTCCTAAAATTTTGGCTTAAGAAATCCTGTTTGAGAAGGTAAAAGTCCAAAATGCTGGAGTTTATGAAGAGAAGACTCAGAGACTGGAATAAAAACACACTGACAAGATCAGAAGACAAGTTACGAGCAGCTAGAGAGGAACTGCTGCAGGAAAAGCACAAGTACAGCTGAAACTCTGAAAGGACAGTTTGAAAGCAATGAAATGAGAGGATGAACATGGGTGATTCAGGCAGGAGACAGAAATTAACAGAAGCAAACAAAAACGGTGGCTGTCAACAGATGAAACGAGAGAAGACATGTAGCTTTTTGCAGCCCAGTTCATTTGACATAAATGAGTGGAAGGAATATGGAATATGGTTACTGGTTGACACAAGGGGTCCCAGAATAGCAGGGTGTTTTAGGAGAAGTGCTATAAGCAGCTCAGTGGTGGGTTTGATCCAAGTCTGAAGAGGGCATACAGGCCAGAATTCTCACTTCTGACAGCCCTATACCTACAGGTGAGGCTTCATTGCCTGGGGATTTCAGAGACCTGCATGGTCCATGTGGAGAATGGACGCAATGAAGGGAATCAGAACAAGTCCAAGACTAGAAAACAATCAAGTGACAGGAGCAGACTACAGAAGAAAAAAGGCTTGCACCTGGAGGCTGCAAACATCGTAAGTAGCAGCTCCTGTTTCTAAGGTGGCTGACCTGCATTAAGACTCAAAGAAATCCTTTGGAAGAAATCAAAAAGGATTTCTGCTGCTACAGGAGGGCCCTGGCATTTGCAGTCACCTATTGTCCAAGAGAATATTCTTCTGGCTGACCTGAAATGAGAACAAGGTAGGAAATTTTTCTTTGCTTCATTCTTCTGACCTGGCTGCTTTTCCTGGAGTCTCTTAACCCAGTAGTAAAGACATGTCAGGCAGCTTCTATAAAAATATATCAGTGAGGATCCATGGAAACCAGATACTGTAACCAAGACATGCCTTCCTTGATTTTAGCTAGATATTTTCTAGTTTCATCAGAAGAGGAAAACTGCTTCTTCGTCCTTCTTTAGTTCCTTCTTTCGCTTTTTTTTCTCTAACAAACAGAAAATAAATGTATAAAGTAATTTGGTAAAGGTGTGCAGCACTACATACATTATCTTAATAGGAAACACAACAGCCTATGAGGAGTAACTCTGAAGATGGCTTTAGCTCACATCCACACCCAAGTAAGTTCTTCTCAGGCAGCAATATGGAGTCCCTTCAGTGACGTCTCCTTCCACTGCCAGAGCAACTCTCAGTTCTGCTCCTAATAAAACAACCATGTCTAGAACAAAATGTTTCAAACTCTGTGTAGATGTAAAGGCAGGGAGAAACGTAATTCCTTCACTTCCATGGACTCAGTTAAGGAAGGGATAAATTACAAAACAAATCCTAGATATAACTAGAGTTGAAGTGAGGTGAACTAGTAAACCAGCAAGGTACCACTGGCATCCTGTGAGACATTTACATGAAGTCTAACTTCTTTTTTTCCTCCTTAGGAGACACAAAAAGGCTGTTTAAGCAGCATGTGGAGCCCTAACTAACCACGTTCTGAGCACAGTCAAACACTTGGGAGTCTCAGTGGCTGCCACTACACAAACAGGGAAAGCAGACTGCTGTGGCAAGAGATTGCTTATACGTGTAGCAAAGTACTTGGATCCAGCAGCCGTTGCATCAATGTCACCAGCAAGAAGGTTTTTGGGATACTCTACTTGGCAGTTTTGATTGGCCCTACACTGAAACAGAAAGCACAACAATGTCTGCATGCCTGGGTCTGTAACTTTCACGGGGAGGTAAAATACGATGCAGAGAATTTCACAACAATCCTGATAACAGTGAATTTACTGAATGTAAAATAATATAAGATAATATAGGTGAAATGTATGTAATTTAGACCATCAGTCTTCTACAGAATTCATATACGTGTTAGTTGAACTTACAGGCAGCAGGAAGAAGGATTACTTGGAAAGATACCACATTAAACAACAGAACAAATGCATAAAAAATATGCATCCTTTATTTGGGACTTGGCATAAAATTGAATGGAGGGAGAAACACCGCCATACATTGTTGACAGAACAGAAATGTATTTAACACTTCTTCGATCTTTTATAAATAGTAAGCTTATTCTATGAAGATTTATGACACTAATTCCACTAGATTATTTATTTTAAATGAGGTATTTAAATCAATTCACAAATGGATTGTTCCCCGCCAACTTGGATAGCTTACAGGCACTGTACAAGGATTTTAACATAGTAGCCCTTTTGGCAGGGGAGGGGAAATAGCCGTGTTTTTCCTTCCCCACCAAAAAAGGCTTTTCTATTAGAAATATAAACTCAAATCCAGGGTGACAGCTCATCTCTCCCTAAATCTAGGCATGTTTTTTTTAAAAGCCTATGAAATTATAAAGAGTTAGGAATTATATACAAAATAAAAATATGACAGAAAGGGAAGCTTTCATCTCTCATGGAAGCAAAGACTGTTTTTGTTGATACATATGGAAAAAATTAGGCCCAATTATATGTTGTGCTTTGGCACTGGGGTTCCAGCTTCACCACAGGCTTATTTTTTTCACAGATATACCATTACAGCCAATTCTACCCTTGAACATTTGAACTCAAACCTCGTAACACAGGCATTTTTGTTGCTAGATTACTTGTACCCTGGAAGAAATGCTCTGTGTTACCGTTGTCCTATATTTAGAAGTTAAAAAGGGTTATCTGTATAGACTTCAGAGAACATATACTTGCAAAAATTAAAATTAAAACGATTTGTGAATAAAGCACACTTTATTGCAGGTAATATCTTGATTTATAAATTAGACTGTAGAGAGACTGAATGTGATGTGGGAAGAGACAGAATAATAGAGATCATCAGAGAGACAGAGGAAAAAATATCTTAAAAAAAGAAATCTGTAAAATTTTTAAACAGAAAAGATGAAGGAGAAGAAGCCACAATGAAGAGATGACAATTAGGTAATGACAGAAAGAACATAAAGGGTAAAACCAATAAAAAGTCTGAGGTTTACAGATGAAGATTGTTATGAGAATTGTATTAATTGGCACTTAGAAAAGAAAATTAATAAAATTCAAAAATAGGCATCTTTAATTCACAATGAACAGTCTTGAAAGGCTTTGAAAACACAAATTTTAATTACAGTTCTGCAGCTCTTTTGAAAGCAGTGATGCAACTTAAAAATCAAAAGAAAAAGCACTGCTCCAGTTACTCCATAAGTATCTCTGCGGCTAAGTCCCTGTATAAGTTTATTGATATTTTATGATTTGAACAGAGAACACAAACACAGGTATCTTAAAATTCTGCATTAAACATCTCTCTGCAATATCTATGAAGATCATTAGTCATAGCTGGGCGAAAGACACAAGCTTTCCAAAGATCACAGACATAAGCAGATATGGCCTTGTTGTCTATAACCTGGAAGAATAAAATGTCAGAGCAGGCAAGCCATCAGCCATCTATCCGTGGTATTTCCTAAATGCCTAATACACCTCGATATGTAATGTCACCTAACTGAAATACTATAACAATAATTGGTTCTTCCTGCACTTACACAAGAATGAACATTATGCACTGAAAATGGAGAGTGACATAAAGGACAAGGGAGAAATATTAAATGGAAACCTAATGCATTTAGTGAATACTAATAATTTGAGCTATTACGGCTTGCACGGGGGGACACTGAAGTTTTTCCCTTGTGTAGCAAAGGCTGCTGCAGAACTAGGAAAGGAATATTTTCAAATAGATTCATTTTTATAACAACTACATGAACACAACAGGAAAAATTCCTGCAGATTCAGATGTTTTAATTAAATCTTAAAATGACCAAAACTTCTTAAAGAATCAGCCAATTATATATCCCAAATAAAGTTTACAATAGTTCCTCATTTTAGAAACAATGGGAGAAAAACTGAAAGTGACTAAATATATCCAACATTTATCCAGTATTTGGACAGACAGGAATTTTTTAAACATGTTTTTCTGATGCTTGTTTAGAAATGTACTTTATTTTCTTAAAAATTAATACTGTCCACAAACATAAACAAAAGAAAACATCAATATTATTAAACAGATTGTGAACTTAATTAGTTTGTTTGAAATTAACTCCAGCCATCTCAAAATACCAAAGATGCTTTTGAGAATACAGTGCCCCTTCCAGTCTTTCATGGGAAAATACATCTACTGTTGATATCTGCAATCTTGACAGTATGGATAATCACATTCTGATAAGATCATGTTGTCTGGGCACTGCAAAATTACATAGTTCAGTAGTCTGCTGCAGGTTTTTCATTATAGGCACAAAGACAACATTAACTTTATTAGATTTTAGAACCAGTGTTTCAAAACCTGCAGAATAAGTAAGACATGAAAAGAAAAAAAAAAAAAAAAACAAAACAAACCCCACTAATAAATGGTCTTTTAATATATCTATTGTTAATTTCCTGATTTCCTATATTTCAATATTTCTATCTCCCAAAAAACTCTACTAAGGTGTTTATGCTTTCATGGAACTTTGGCTATCCTAAATTACTAATAAAAAAAATTATAATGAAGGAACAACTTAATCAAGTCAAAATTATTTAAGTGAATTGTTACTATATATTTGACCTGGCACACCAAATTTACAAAACACCAACTAACATTTTTATCTCCAACTTTATTGATTCTTTTTCAAAATACACAGCAGAAAATCATAAATATTTTTGCAGAACTACTTTTTCACGAACTAAAAATGGGATAGCACCGTAAAAAGTTATTAAAATAAATCAGTAATGCATCCTTTAAAGGTGCATACTCACATTAAAGCAGCCCCGTTCTCTTACAGCACTGATTATTGATTCAGTGGTATTTGAAAAAAATGACACCATTTTATATTTTATGTTTCCTGGAAAGTTTCCTAGGATGGCTTCTCATAAACGACGCTTCATTTAGTAAGAGACCAAACTTTCATGCAGTAGTCTCACAAAGCACAGTGAGAACGATGCTGGGATTGAAGCAGCCTAAGGCAGTCAATCTACCCAGCGCTATGGAATACCAGGTATATTTAAGAGTAACACAATGGCTGTGGGACTTTCAGTTTTGGAGAAAAAAGTTGTGGGCTTTTTTTTCAACAAAATATTTCTATTCTGTTCACATGGAGAAATTAAGCCCCAAAGAAACCTCATGTTACTGCCACAGAAGTGAGGCAGTGATCCACTGACTGGATTAGCCTCATGCATCTGGGTTCATTCAGGGAAGTTAAAGTGATTAAGCAATAAGATTGGAAGACAAATGCATTAAATAACATTTGCTACAGCAAATGTTTTTATTACCATGGTGGCACACTCTACCATCATCTTAATTCCAGAAAGAGACCCTTCATAAGGGCAAACATCCAGTTTTGGTTTACGTTTACTTGCTTTGTTTCTCAATCTTAAAGAAATTCACTCTCACTTTGTTAATCATCCCTCTATACACAAGCACTCTGGAAACAATTCACTGCAATCCTTTTCCTTTCCTCTGTCTCCACAGAGAATTACACAGGCTACAGTTTTAAAGAAAACACAGTTTATGAGACAAAAAGACTGTTTGGGGAAATACAAAGTAGATGACAGATGTGTAACACAATATGGAACTTGCATATATATATGTAGGGGCATACAGGTTAAATTATTGCCTGATGGATTTCCCATGGCAGCAAAATATAGGCAGTCGTTCTGACCTTTTAAAAGCTGTTCATTGGTGCTCTGGTGCTGAAAAACAATCATTAAAAATTATTTTCTGTAGTAAACAGATGGCTCACCTTTGCAAAGGAGCTCTCAGATGTTCTGTATAACGAATACTATATTTCCTTACGTCCCACCTGCTGGTCATAAGGTAAGGAAAAAAGAGAAATAGTAGCCCTGAGTAGGCTCTTGCTGTCAGCCTTTTGGGTTTAGAACAGGTACATGTAATTTATGACAGATATTAGAAGAATGATTTTGAACACTACAGAGAAGCAAAGAGATCTATACTGCTCATGTACACTAGGTCATCTAAATCTCTGTTAAGTCAGTGAAAGGCAATCGAAGAAAGTAATACATTTTTATTGGACACATATTTTGGGAGTTTTGCCTGAGTAATATTCCTTCTTTTTGGCCTGAGGAGGAAGCCAAAACAGAGCATCCTTAGGGTATTTCCACTACAAAGAGAAAATGAAGAGAAAGTTGAATGTTTCTTTGAAGTGAATTCTCACTAATGTTATTTGCCTTTCACCCCAGATTTGGCCTCATCTTAGCTCAGTCTTCACTTTTTCTGAAGTTCAGTTTTCACAGTTTTGTGTCTCACAATTCTCCACAGGCTCAGATTTCCACAGAGAGAGGGAAGACTTATCAGGAATTTTAATGGGCACCTCTGTGAAGATGTGGCCCCAAAAAACAAGCTATGATCCTGCTACTGCTTCTCTGTGCTCTTTGGGATTGCTGGCTAGTGCAACCACATTGCCACTGCTGGTGCCACCAGTGCTGGAGTAGAGCTTCCTGTGTTAAAGTCACATTCATTCACTTGCTGAGACAAGTAAGCATGTAGACAATATTCAGTAAGACTCCTGAGTCAACACATGTTTTATAAGAGTTAACATTAAGTGGCAAAATATCTCTGTATCTTGGCAGGAAACAACTTTCACTGCTCACCTCCCAGCTGATTCCACAGTATGCTGAATTAAGTCTTAAATTACAATATAATAGCAGTATAAAAAAAAACCCAAACAACAAAGTCAAGGGTTGGGACCAGAAAAACACTGTTGAAGAACTGTTCCAAGATGTAAAATTTTGGGGCAAAATCAAGAGATATATCATTATCTGAAATTTACAAAAAAGTAAAACTGGTTGCTTGCCATTCACACTGCATCACATAACTACAAAATACAGCACTTGCTGTCAACCAAATGATGTCCACAGGCTGAAATTAACTACAGGCAGCTTCACAGCTCAGCTCTGGAAGATGCTTTCTATCTTTGGAAGCTCAGACACTCTCACAACAAACATTTGTTAATACTTCAGCAGCTTTTAGGTACTACCCAAATACTCTAATTTCACTGAAATCTGGACCTATCAAGTAGGCTGCTTTGTGAATTTACAAGGGGTGTGTGTTACAGATTACATACACCTTATTTTGAAACTAATGTTTGTTTACCTTTGATGTCTAATATCAGTAATAGATTTTTCCAGATTCTCTGAAATTAATGTACTTGTATCTATACTCATGCAAAAAGCACTATTTTGATCATGCATTTACTAAATCTTTGAAGTGGAAAAACTCCCTTTTTTAAGCTAACACTACTCCTTTGGTATGGCTCAGGTACAAGACTACTTAACTAATCATTTAATTTTAATGATGTAATGAAAATACCGCAAGGCTGTCCTTACAGTCCTAATTACTACTAAAGGGTTCTATGAGGATACTTTAGAATATATTCATCCTGTACTCCGTGTTCCATAAATTCAATTAGCAAGCTATATGTTAATACTTAGATTAATATACTTCAGAGAAATTAATTCTTCATTAGTGACAGGTATACTAAATACTTCATTCCTGTTTGTACCACTTGCCATCCTAATTATGATTTATTCCAGGGATTAATTTCAAGACTTTGATGTAACATAAGATTACTGTTAAGCAGTAAATAGAAGCAAGATTTAACATACATATATTTATCATTCTCAAGAAGTTAATATGAACAAGCCTATCTATCTAAAATAAAAATATAGTCTGCTTTTCCAGACAGCAATCATCCAAGCTAGAGGCAACAGCAGAATTTTAACCCTGAAACTTTTTGGATTTCTTGCATTATTGTCCTAGCCTATGTATTTTCCTATGTACATGGAGACATACCTCATGTCTCCGTGGTTTTTTTGGCTTTAGATTGTATTTAATTTTAAAAGGCTCCAGACAAAAGGACAAGTTTAAACATTCTAAATCATGAAATTAGATCCATAGGAATTTCTGAGGCAATTAAAAAAAAACTATGCCCCAAATATGGGGTTTTATAGACTTAGCCTTAGTTCTTCTCTGAAGAATTGTTAAAGTAATTGTCTTCCTCCCAAATTTCCTCTTTCCAGGAGGAGTCTGAATATGCTGTTAAAAATGAGCAGGCTGATTATTAACTATAATATTCAAGATCAACATTAACAACTACATTGTCCAAGACTGACATTCCTAAAGTAGATTTGCCTTTTCTTAGTCTTTTTTCAACCTGTCAAGAAAAGAAACCATTTCACTGCACGTGTATAAAAGCTGCATTATTTCACTGTCCACCAGCATAGATTTCTTTTTCTCTTACATTCTATTTATAAATGAAAACAGATGAACTCAATAAAACATAAGTCCACAGAATTATGGCTTCCTTTATTCTAGTGGTAAAGAAGTTATACATAATTGGCACATAATTTTATCCAGTGGTTGAAACTTTTCCTTGAAATTGAAAAAGGAACCACTTGTTTAAAAACTTGATGGTTTCATTTCAGTGCAATCCATCATATTTTCTGATGTTAGTAAACGGGGGTTGACCAAACAGCACCTATCTACTACATTACTTGATGCTCTTTATTTCAGTCTCAAAACTAAAGCCCACACCATTACAGTGGACCAAGACAACCATTTAGCTTATCAATAACAAAGACAGAGGAGCTTAAGAAGATGGAGGCCAAATTCCCCTGGTAAATAATGATATCAGGAAATTGAATTCTGTTCAACAGAAAGCAGAACTTTGCCCTCTGTTATGCCAATAAGGTATTAATGAAACAAACCTCTCTATACATTTCATTGTTGTATGTCAAGTTTTATTTCAGGTATATACTGGGGCTTAATATTTTGGTTTCCTGCCAGCACTCAGGTGGCAAATACTGCTTCATATTTTCATTTGGTTATTTCTGAGTAAAACAATCAGTTACCCAATCTTTACATGCTTCACAAGTAGCTAAAAAATGCCAATTCTAAAAAGTGACTAACACAAATAAATGGCAGTGCATATTCAGAAATGAACTGTATTTTGGAGACATTAATAAAGTAAAAGTAAACATGAAAGGTTCTCCACACTAGCTCCAGAAGACAGGCCAGAACTGCAGCTCACAAAAAAATCAGCAGAAGTCCATTGACTTCAGTAGAATGGCACTGATTTTTACATGGAATGAGTTTCTGGGGTTTGAGTAAAGGCACTATTTCTTTCAAAGCATAAGAATGCTATCATTCAAACACAGTAATAATGTTAATGTTTTATTTGTTACCAGCTTTGGTATTGACTTCATTATATGGGGGAAGGGGGTGGGAGCGGGGGGAGGGAGAGTGGGATTCAGCTCACCTAATGGTAATCATGCAAAAATTAGGTATCCACTTCAATAGAATAAAAGAGTCTCCTTTGACAGATAATGGAAAAAGGAATTCTCAACCACAGAGTAATCCATTTCCTTATGTAAGACATCCCTCTTGAGCAGGATGGTGTTTCACCCTGTCCTACTTTTCTGCATACTCTACAGCCCAAGCAGTGAGCACTTATCGCATATCTGACTTTGCCATTGTAATTGTGAAAAGTTGCTGATTTAGCTATTTCATTTTTCTTTTTCTTAGCATATCTGATGCTGAAAGACAAATTAATGATAGTGCAGAATGTACACATTAGCTGCTACATTATGAAATAACAATTATCAGAAATCCACTTTTTTTTTTAAACTATGTGGGACCGTATGAGTTGCAAATAGGCAGGCAGGCAGTGTAGCACTGATGTTTTTCAACACAGCAGTGAAGATAAGTTCCTTTAAAAATCACAAAGCAGTATTGTTCCCATCTTGAACTACAATATCCTTAAAACATACAGCCACTTTGAAAAAATAAAATGGGAGGAGGTTATAAATTCCAAACCAGTCATTAGCTCAAAGTTCTTTCCATCAGGAGATCATACAGAATCACTTTTCCCTTTTTAATCTCTCCCACCATTCAAAAGAAATTAGTTTTGGAAAATTTCAATGCTATGAATACATTTGTGTGGATATACACAGAAATTCTACTTTTCAAGTCACTTAGGTCACCCAGCCAAAGACACCTTGTTTTATAATGCACACCTTGTTGTGTGCTGTAACTTGCACAAAAATATTATTCATACAAAGTTTGTAATAACATACTTTTAGCATTATGATAATAAACATTGTTAACAAATGTTCTATAGTTGGCAAGAACAGTACTCCACCTTACACTAGCTTCTAGTCTTGCAGAATAAAGTTTCACTTCTAATAATTCTAAATCCAGAAGATTTTAGACATGTTTTTGTGAAAGTACTTGGAAATAAAAATTACCAGAGAAGCAGAAAAGATAAACACAAAATGAAGAAAAGTAGCATTAAAAATCTTAAATACTATGTTAGCAATCAAATTAAGCTTAGAACTCATCAGGAAGTTTTCAACAGACTTTTTAAACTTGAAAATGTAAATTTTCCCAATTCAAAAACAGAGGATTACAAGAATGTCTCCAGGTAGAAGATACACTTCAAAAAAGAGAGCCTTCAGGTCAAGAGCTGAATTCCACTATTTCCCCAGCCTACTGGGCATTCCCTGTCTATCAATATATTGCCTCCTTGGAGGTGGTTGGCTCACTCTCTGCAATATTTTTGACAATTAAAATTCACTGAAGCAGAGATGAGAAGTCAAAAATCTCTATTTCCTAGGAGAACTCAATTGCACAGCCCTTCATCGTGGTCTCCCTCTCTTTGATACTTTATCTAAAATGTAACCATTTCAACAGAAAAAAAGCTGGAAAAAAAAACAGTCCAAACCTATCAGCATAGTTAGCGGTAAAAACTCTGCTTAGGTCAGTGAATAAATATTAACTATCAAAACACATCCACAGGCACAATTCAAATTTATTTTTCTCATTATAGTTACTTTGAAACTAAAGCTATCTAAAAGTAAACTGGAAAGAATAATGAGAACTATAGAATTAAGTAGGTAAAGCTGGATTTTGCATAGATTAACCAGTCCTGTCCTTGGTGGGGAAGCTCCAGCCCTGGCCACCTGAACTGGCTCCAATTCACTGGTATCCTTGCCAGAGATTCTGGACTGAACGCAGTATCTACATATGGCCAAGTGTATCCAACAGGTGCCAAGTGAAGAGGGAAAAAGTCTGTTCTCTCAAGCTACAGGCTGTGTTCCTGCCCATCAGGGCTCGGTGCTGTTCTCCATCTCTGCCCCAGGACATGCTGAGGACTCGTGCTCAGCAACCTGTCCAACCCCTTCTCACCTGCTGCTCCCAGCCAGCCCCTCCTGAGCATCACTGAAAGGGGTCATTTCTTCCAGCTGCAGCACCCCACAGGATCCTTGCTGAATTTACTGAAGTTCCTATTGTCCCTTTCCTCCAGCCTGCCTGGGCCGTGCTGAATGGCAGCCCTGACTTTGAGGGTCTCAAGTGGACACCCCAATTTCATGTAGTGCACACCTGATGAGAGTACACTCCTATGCTTCTCCTGATGGATGACAGAGATGTTGTACAGCATTTAGTCACAGACAGATCTCATTTGTGACTGGTCTCCAGGCTGAGCATGACTCACTACTATTCCTTAAGCAGATTTTTGCTCACCTACTTGTCCCCCCATTCCAGGCCACAAAGCCCCAACTTGGATACTCCTCCTTTTTGAGTTTTGAGGTGCAGAGCTATGTTCTCCTGTCATATCTTCTGTTTTAGTCTTCATAACTCCCCAATCACAAATGGTAAAAAAGTAAACCTAAGACATGGAAGCCAAATATTCTTTAAGGAATTTGTCTTGCTACTGAGCAATACATCATAATTTATATTCCAAAATATGATAATCATTTGGACAACTGATGTTTTTAGAGCATTCCTTCAATTTTGCTAAATATTGCCATAGGAATCAAGAAAATCATTGCCATAGGAATTAAGTACATGCAGTTCCTAGTTTCTTCCCAGCCCAGCTTTGTTACTAAGACTGCCACACTAACTGCAGCACAACTTGGTTCAGCAGATTTAGACTATATACCTCTAATACTTAGACAAGGGTCTGTCACGGGTGGATATGCAGGTTGCATTATAGCAAGTTCCGCAACTGTTTTGTCAAAGATTTTGTCCAAAAAATGTTCAATATTTAGATCATTATTTCTTTTCAGTTTGAATGACTTTCAACTCTTCCTTCTCAGCAAGACTATGGTAACAGCATCATGCAAACAAAGCAGTAAATGTCCAATTTAAGGGTCAACTTTCAGTTTGTTAAGAACTCCGAAGAGTAACATAACATACAGCATAAAGTTTTCAACACAAGCATTCTATTCCCACCCCCTCATTTCTTTGAGCCTTTGGAAGGCTATCCAATTTAATGGTTACATCAGGAATCTTAATCCCTCCTGACTTTATCTTAAGCACTCTTCTGATCAGATAATCCAGACTGCATGAAGTTCTATTTGTTTTCTTTGTTTACAAGAAATATCTTCACAACAGCAGAAAACATGTTCTCATTAATTAAAGAAAAATGGACTCCATGAAATAAACTAGGAGATGCACTGAAAGAACACCTTTTGTTTTCAGTATATACAAGGAAAGACTTAAATTGGGATTTATGAGCCTTCTTGGAAAAGTTAATATTATGAAAGAACTGACATTTGTTTCCTGTGGCAAACTCTGGCAGACCCAGCCTAGTACTCCACCTGCTAGTTGATCTACTTCTTGGCAGTGCAGCTTCAACTATTTTGATCAGCCATATTAGAATTTTAGCACAAAAAAAAAATTACCTCCTTTTCTGTACTTGACTCAGCCACTATTCACTCAAGAATGGTATAAGCCTCCAAAGTGATTTCTTGGCCAATTTGAAACTTTAGACTGCCCTCTTGATTTATAAGAGTCACTTTCTCCTTTCTGGCATAACCTGTTGTAAGGCCAAACAACAAAAGAGACCTCTGATCTCCTTATTCCACTGAAAATAATAGCTTTTTTTTTATATACAAAAAAGTGGTGGTTCTCTTGATCAGATACTAACAAGAAAATAACCTAAGGGGGGAAAAAAAGACCGATGCTGAGAGAGCCTTTGATTCCATCAGTGACTCAAAGCAAGGTCAGAAGCATGATCCATAAAGTCATGAGCTTTCTGGTCATTTTTGCAAAAAGAGCTGCTTCAAAGGAGGAGGGAGGAGAAGAGTCAGCCAGGAAGCTACAGAAGTCATTCTCAGATGAGTGAAAACTGGCTGAAACTAGAAATAGCACCATGAGGAAACAAATTCCTAGGGACAGAAAAATCATCCCTCTATACTCCTTAGGAGAAAGAGGAATCACCTCTGTAAGACAATTAGTTCAGCTACAAAAAGTCTGAAAAATTGATAAGGCTCAGTGGTTTCTGCAGACACAAGGAATTCCTCTTCAGAAGGGAAAGCCTCAGCTCCTCTATTTTTCGGTATAGAAAGAAACTACAGATGCTTAAAGAATAGACTCTCAATCCAGCTCTTAAAGAATAGACTCTCAATCCAGCTTTGGCTGCTAATAATGAGCTGAAATCCCAGAAAAAATAAAGTACCACTTAAAACCTTTCAAAACATCAGCTAAGATGGAAACAAGATTCAATTGCTACTACTCCTCTGTATTCTGGCCACATCCTTAATAAAAATCTGCCTAAGCCCCTGCAGCACTTGGACAGTATTTAAACCAAGTAGAAATTCATTACTATGAGCACTAATGTTCACTTCCTCTTATATCATTAATATAACTGCTTACAGAATTCACTGTCACAGAGGACTAATTTACCAGACTTTCCAGATACCTTACGTTGTCTATAATTTAAATATTGAAAACTAAGCAAAGATTAAGATTAATCAATAGGATTACTCTTCTCTGAAAAGCTACTGAAAAGGTAAATGCTCTTTCAATCAAGCAGCAGCAGGTCAGGTTCTTTGTACTCACTGCTAGCACAAATCCTCCATGACTGCCTCAGTTTTCCCTTCTGTCATACATCCTCTACTCATTTTTAGAATTAATGTATTATTTGGCTGCACTTTACAGTAGATGATGAATCATATCTGCTTCTCTCTTGCCACATTATATCCAAGTTACCAGGAAAAAAAAGATTAGTCAGGAGCGCAGACCACAGCATTAGAAGAATAAGTGTCTCAGATTTTTTCTTTGTCAGAAACATTGCAGTGAAGCCAGAGGTGAGCAGGTCACATTAGGAAAACAAGCTCATTAGTGAAAAATATAAACAGCAGTTCTAACTCAGAGGGTTTTGAATGTTGCATAAAAATCTTTGCAGGCCTCAGATGCACTCCACATGCAAGTGATTCTGAGAGTCATCATCTTAATTATTCAAATTGAAATATGTGCAAATCTTGCATAGACACACTCAGATACATTAACATCACAACAGCATAAAACCAGCAGTATGATCAGTAAAATAAAATGGGAGCCTCTAGACTTGTGTTCAAATGTCCAAATTGAAAATAATGCAGTTACAATTTGAACTCTGCAACAGAAATAGGTAAGTTATTCCCTTCTGCCTATGCTTTCATAAAGAGGTGATAATTCTAGCACTCAACAATGCCCCATAAATGAAGTTCCAAAAATACCACCATGGACCCATATATGACTGCCCAACACAGGATGTACTTAATGCTCATCAGTGAACCTACCTTCCATTAACACCTTCCTTTAGTTGCTCAATTTACTAACACATGATTCATTACTGTCAGAAAAATATCTCGAAACATTCTATGATCCAAGTTACTATTGCAGTTGGCATCAGCCTCAGCTACATTCACTTTTCCACAGCTAACTCTGAGTATCAGATGCGATTTAGAAAGTCTTACATTTCTGAATAGAGGTATGAAAAATATAACACTTTTCTGTGACTTTAGTTGACTTTCTGGTTTGATTCCAAAAACAGTTTGTGCTCTGGCTAGGACAAGTCACAGCACTTTCCTGTGTCAGGATCCTATGACACATTCAGCACCTTCAATTCTTACCACGTTGACAGCACTTTGATCTTCAAATTTATTTCACCCCCCACAAAACATTTGGCAGGTTTGTGAGTAGTCGCTGTTTGTTTCCTCGCTGTTTGTTTCCTTCTTTCTCATGAAAATGATAATGTGAAGTCATTGTGGCTAGTTTGTAACTTTTGGTTCTATCAAGAACTTCCTGAAATTTTTCCTGAAATTTTTCCATTGTGTTGCTTTGCCTTATTTGAAGAATATAAACAGAAATTTGCTCATGAAGGTGAACAGTTCTGCTGTGAAATCTCTGATCCCTTCCAGCAATTTCTGTAAAAACTTACACATTCACATTTGCTTTTCTAAATCACTCACTAGCCTTTCCATAAGGAAAAATAAATCATCGTCACTAATGACCACTAATCATCATATAGGGTTAAAAAAAAAAATCTCAAGTCCATTTTCCCTTTGATTTTGTCTTTGGGGAATTGGTTCCAGTTAATACACAGCACACCCCTCGCTTGACTAACCAGCATTGGCTGGAGGTGATTTATCCGACTGCCATTACCTAGGTAATTTGCCATGTATCATTACACTGTTGACCAGTGATTTGGGAGTCCCAGCAGTATTCCTGGGATGTAAAACTAGCGAGAACCTACTATATGAAAGCTGGAGTTATTATACTGCTCCTCTCTGAGCTATTTAAGCTACTTTTAGGAGACTCTGGAGCTTGCTCCTTCAAGTGCAGTATTTATTTTCCATGACAGTTACAGACTTCAAAGCTCAGGGCCCGATCCAAAGACTCGCAGTCAATGGCGAATTTTCTTTGCTTCACATCAAGGCTTCGCTCACCACTCACAGAAGCTACAGCCACAATAGGAGCCTGTTCTAAAGACAGAAATGATGGTTCAGAAGGGTTCTTTATACTTCCCCCTACTGCTGCTAACAGCTGGGGAGAGCAGGAGTAAGATGCAGAGCCATTCTAGTGCCCACTCCTAAACAAGTATGGAGGGAGCAAGAAGACCCTTGACTTCAAATCCCCAGTTTTACAATTTGGAAACAGTTGCTCTCTTGTTCTCTCTCATTGTCACACAGAAGATTCATTTGGGGGGGTTCCTTTTTTTTTTATTACATTATATTATATAAATTTTCCCTGTGAGTAAGAATTATTTGAGGTTCAATGACAAATTAAAATGTTCTTTTGCTTCTAATTTTTCAGGATTTTGTGCAGGGAATAATTTCTACAAAAAGTTTGAAAATATCAGCTGTGACTTCACTCTTATAAGAATTCTTATTAAGTTTAAAAAAAAATGGGGCCCAGACCATTCAGGAAAACAGTGGATAACTTCTGCAAATTATCCTAATCCACAAATTAAGGATTTAAAAACAGACACAACCTAAACTCAAATATCTGATGCAGGCAATTTTAAAGCAACTTAAGACATATTTTATACCACAATGATTATGAATATTATTTTTCTATAGTACAGAAACAGTTTACAGATCTCTGAATCTGTGATTTATCCATTGGATTTACTCTATACTTTTAAAAATCTCATTTTGTACATTTAAAACATCTGTTGTTCTGAAAGTTCCTAGCAACAAGGAGGGAACTAAATCCAAAATCAAGATCATAATATGGCTAAATCACTCCTCAGTTTTACTTCTGTATTAAAGCTGCTTTGGGGTTTATGAGCCAGAGAAAGTTTGTCTCATTACCAAAAGGAAATGAACATCCACTTTGAAATTACTATTTAGAGCACAGATTGTCATCAGACTAAGAGCTAGTGCTTTCAGTAGCTAGAACAGACACAATAATGAAAGCTATCAAAGTAATATGATATAAAAGAAAATAAAAATTAATAAAAATTAAAAAATATTATTATACAGCTTGTATTTTCAATTATTTTTGCCCATTCAATATAGTAGAGATTAGTCTGGTTTTAAAATATTAAATATGAATTCTCTGTCTTAGAAATGGTAAAAAAAAATTCCAAAGACCAAGCATGCAAAGTCCTCTTTTTTCAATATAAAGGTATTGAAAAACTGAAAGTACTTTTATAGCTAAAGAAAAACAAGAAGAACAATAAAATAGGATCATTAAAAGGTACCTTGATTTTTTTCCCCAAAGAGGAGAAGGGAGGAAAAAAGAGAAGGAAAAAACAACAACAACAAAACAACACAAAAACAAACAATAAACAAACAAAACAAAAAAAAACAAAACAAAACAATAAAAAATCTAGTAGAATTACATTAAGTATGACTTCTATGTATGAAGATGTGTATTTTTCATATAACAGAATTAAAGCAGCATTTATATTGTCTATTTCCAGATCATGCATCCTCCTCTGGCCTTTCTCTTGACTCTAAAACTGGCTGTAGGATCTTTCAGCTTGAATATCCCTTTTTCACACCTGCCTTGCAACAGTGACACATGTTTAAGTTATTACATTATGCACGTGTTCATATGACACGTCAGGAGTAAATGTTTCTGATCTGCAAAGAAAACAATGGCTTCCTATTACCAGTTAGCCAATATATTGTGCATATGAGTGCAGTGCAGCACAACTGCTGGGAAATTTTATGTACCACATACACTTCTTTGACCAGTGCCAATATTTCCCTCCTGTGTGTAGGTTTTACACTCCACTTGTACAAACTCTTCCAAGGACTGCTCTACCTTATTCATTCCACAACCCAGATATAAGTGGGCACAGCAGCTGCAGACAATCCTTTTTTTAAGAATTCCACCAAAGAGTCAGCTATGCTTGTTAAGATATTTAAGGTGTCTGTTCTATTTAAACCAAGTCTAAAATAAATTTTTTGAATGGAGTCTAGTAAGAGAGAACAATTCCACATAAATGAAAAACATATGGAATTGTTCAAAAGGTCAACTATGTAAAAACGTGTTATATACTGTGTTTATAGGTATTTTATTCACAGACAAGGCTGGCATTGGGGTTTTATTGATATCCTGGTGAAAAGCACATTAATCAAAGGGTTGCAAACCCCTTTTCTCTGCATTTTAATGCAGACCACGAAATAGCACAGTAACATACAATTATTTTCAAAAATTATATTAACTTGCATTTAATCTATATTATATTTTGATTGTAAATCACTTCTGGCTTCATATCCAGATATTTACAGGTAACCTGTACATATATGCCATTCCTATTCGTTTGCCATATGAACATTTCTGAACTTCTGAGATTATAGATCCAAAATCAGAATCCTTTACTATACTGCAGGCTCATCTTCAGTCAAAAGTGCTGAATATTTTACCACAACAAACTAGATAATCTAATCCATATAGTATATACAGTACCAGATTTTGCTATGTTTGAGAACATCCAAGATTTGGCCAGAAGCAACTAGGCTAAGCCTAAACATAGAAGTCCAAATGAAAAAGAAAGCTATTGCATAGAAAGTATCTTGAGGATATGTAAATATTTATACCCAGAAAGCAGCTTAAGAAAGGGGAAAGTTTTTCCCTGCACATGACCTTTGCTTTCAGTGAAACTAATGATATGATTGTGAATAAAATAAGATGTACGCATGGTGTTGCACAGAGGCCTCTATTTCTTGCTTCCTTGGAAATGAGATCTGATTTTAAGCATGTATCTGAAAACAATCCACATTTACATAGGCCTGTACAACTCCTGTATCATTGCATTACATTTATGTTTGGCCTAGAAAGCATGCCAGCTCTGTACAGAGCATAGTAACCAGTCAGAAACTGCCTGACACCAGCTTGGAACTCCTGGGTACCAGTTAGGAATTCCAGTACATGGAATTCACTTTAAACTGAATAACTGATAACTGTCCATATCCAGCTGCACCTCTACTGCATTTAAGGAACTAGGAGTCCTACAGGGAATGCATGAGCAACTACAACAGGAAGTTGTTAGCTGCTAGGCTCAGCAGTCAGAAATCTGCTTTCCATTTACACCTGCTCCAGCCAGAGTCTGCAGAAAAGAAACAAACCCTTGATTGAGGTTCAGAGGTGTAATAGTGGATGTGACTGTAGAATACAGAAACCATTTATGAGTTATGTCCTTTCTCAGACTGTTTAAGAAGCAACCATGGATACTGGGTTTTGTTCATTTTAAAAATTTTTTTGATCAGCAAGCATACATGGTACAAAGGGTCAAATTTGATGAGAGATGCCTGGAGTAAAATTGATGTAATAGATTGATAAATTTGCTCTCTATACTTCTACCTATAATAAACCCATTCAATATGTAAAACTAGGTTATAAATATTTATATTAACCAGAGAAACAATATTGTACAGTCTTATTTTCCATTTACTTATTTCAGACTTGGAACAAAATTTTATCCAAATAATTTTTAAAAATCCACTGAAAATAGAAGAATTTTTAATCATAGAAGGTATTGCATCTACAAATAAATATTTTGCAATGGATAAGAGCAAGAAAAATGTCTGAATACTAACTATTTAATTTTCAAACTTGGAAGGAGAGAGGGCTATAAAAGAAGAGAAAAATTGAAATAATATTCTATGTATATTGATTTCATTTGCAACATGTCCAAAGAACAGTATTTTTTTCAGAGGTATTATAAAAACAATATTGATCAAAACAAATTCTGAAAACAGCAAAAGCCTCAATAAAAACACATGGACTGCTCAAATTAATTAAAATTAAAAGGATAAATTTGGGGCCAACAGGTGTTGGAAATGCTCCATTCATTTGCACTCATAAAATGAGAGGATAACTAACACTCCAATATCAGTGTTAACATCCATATGATACAAACTCCACCATTTACTTAAACAGACACTTCAGGTTCTATGTCAATATTCAAGTAATTTCAATCCTTTTTTTTTTAGGCTTTCATTATTTTACCAAAAATGTAAGGTACCTACACATTTGAGCATGAAGTCACGTGTACATAAGAGTTTGTTCAGAATTGTAAATGGCAGCATTTATGACAGTGATTTGAGAACATTTCATTCAAAGCACATCTAGAAGAAGAAAATGGGTGGAAATTAATGTGTTGCTTTTTTAAATGGCCATTAAGATTTATTATTTGCTACGATAAATTCTTTTGATGAAATCTTACCAGATTTATCTTTTTCAGTCCTAAATCCTAGAAAACATCCCTCTGCATCCTTCTGATATTTATTTCAAACACAATCTACTTCATCACTTTCATTAATTATGCTTAGCATCTACTCTAAGAATTGAAAATAAATCTACAGTCCCTGTTTCTTCTCCATTCTTTCCATTGTTTAAAACATTTTTCCATCCCATAAATATGATAAAGCATGTACATGTGTACACAGAACTTTTCTAAGCTCTAAGTATCAAATCAAGTAGCTGCTGAGTAAAGAGGAAGGCATTCTAGATTTAAAAATTCTACACAAGCTACTGAAACTACCCTCTAGAAAATATTAGACATGTTTATAAACATTAGCCTCCTCTTTGCTTCCTGTATAGTTATTTTCATCAGTGATAGTGCATCTGTATTTCAGCAGAGAAAAAAAAAACTCTCCTAGGGACAACAATATTGTTCTGTCAGGATCCATAATTTGAAGTAGAATTGGCCACTAAATCACTAGATGGTTATTTCATATGTATCAGGGAACAATGAAGTTTAGTATAATTCAGGACTCTTAACGTGCAAAATGCATATCTCATTTGTTCCTTTCTTCTCTACCTTCTTTCTCTAGTTCAAATAAAACAGAGGCAATTTCAAGTCTCAAAGATCTCAGAGAACTGCAGCTTGAGGAGAAAAGACTGTAGGTACCTGAGTTTCAAATTACTTCCTTATTCCACCGACTTGGATTTTCTTCCCCCCTTCTCTCCTTGCATGGTACCAATTTCTGTGCAACAGTTTCATCACTTCTCTCAGAAAATTATCTATAAAAATGCATAATTCACAGCTGCTTTATTAACCTAGGCTAGAAGAAATATGGCATTTCAGGCTATCTCAAGGGCCAAGTTCCAGCAGCTTCTTAAAAATTTGCTGTGTACAACTGTGCAGACACTTCCCACATCCATGCTGCTCCTCCATTCTTCCTTTTTCTTGACCTTTACACAGTCATTATCTACAACCAATAAGACTACCTCCTAAACCAAAATTACTTTCTGCTTGGCCATGATTTCTTCTGGTGCTATAATTTTGACCTCCAAACTTCTTAGCAAGTCCCATTTAATCAGAGAATGCTCAGGCAGAATTTAATTAAATGTTATACACAAACTACAAATCTTAAAGAATTCAAGCAACAGTTGTCACTGATATTACAAAATTCCTACTAAAGGAATCCAGTTTGGGAAAATACAGTGCCCAAGATGAACAATCAACCTTCTTGTGATGCACATATAATTAAATGAATATGCCAGTGTAAGCTTCCACACAGAAATATGCTTGAAAATAGAATTTCAATGAGGGTCAACATTCAGCCTACATGAATACAAAATTTGAAATGCAAGAGATATTTCAACAGAGGAGCAAAACCAAAGCAATTAAACATTGCCAATGAGGGAAGGATTACATATGTGAAAGGAAACACAAACAAATTGGAGCTCATGGCATTTCTCAGAGACAGAATGAAAAGAATGTTAAAATGGGACAAAAAATGAGAAGAGTCACATAGTACAATCACATGGAGTAGGATTTGGTACAGGACATGTTTGCAACAGTGTTTTGAAGATTGAAACTTCACAGCTTACTTTCTGGGATTTGATGTGAACAAGATTTACAAAAGCCCTTAAAAGCAACTCTGTTCTTTCTGAATAAAACCCCAAAACTCACATTATTCTTGAATACACACTAGCTCTTGAAGCAACCATTTGAACCACACACATTTTATTCCTTACAATTTTCATTCAACTCATTTATGTGGGGAATGGGTGATCTGCAAGAATTTTTGGAAGCCTTATCAGAAGACATAAAAAATACAGATACTGGAAATAGGAAATCTCATAATGAAAAGCATGATGCACAGCTCAAAACCCTGAAACCAAACAGTTTTCCCAAAACATCTGGCTTTCTTTTGTGGGATTTTATGTCCATAATAATAAATAAGTCAGGTCTAGGAGTGCCAGTTTATTAACTATTTAAGAATGTCTAAGGCACAGCAGCTGCCTGGATCTCACAGCATGTCCAAACAGACCAAATGTTCCCTGTTGGTAACAGTATATTCAAATACAAGTATTACTGTTATAGATTGATACTAATAAACACAGGTTTAATTTTAAATGGGGTTTAAAATTCATTTCCTTCCCTTACCATTTGTAATTTATTTTTTAGCTACTGAATATTCCTGGATAGTTAACAAAAATCTTAAACATTTCATCGCTTTGCAGTACTGTTGAAGGCTTCGGATGTAACAGTACAATATTTCTGAATTAAAGTTACTTTTTTGGAATCAAGTAAGTAAATACATACCATGTCTGTATATTTTTCTTTTTAAACTTTCATTTTAGTTCATGCACAGTTTCAACTCACCAATTCCTATCATCTGCACTGAGGCTGAGGAACAGTAAAAGAATGGTCTTTTAACATCACGACTCCTACTTCTTACTCTCTTGAAGCCATTTTTCTCTCTTATGAGCCTATGAAGATGATTTAAAAGACAGTATTTTTCATCTGAATTTAGTTTTGAAAATGTGTAAACTCCATTTCTGAAATTAGGCAACCTTCACAACCAGCTAATTAGGATTTTTGATCCTTTGGGTAACCATTTTGGATTAGGCCACTAGGAATTTTATTGCTTTAAAGGAAATGTCTAGGTAGCAGAAGGACAACTGAACTGTTAATAAAACTTGCTTTAGAGAATCATTGCACATCCGGTGCAGCATGGAGAAGGAAAAGCAGCTAACTGTAGAGCTGTGAAGTTGTGAGTGCTCTTCATTAAGAGCCAACACCTGTAAACAGTCTATTTATCAGGTTGGTTAGGTACTGGAATTTAGAGTCCATTGCAAAGATTGTATTTTCACAGCTAACTGTTTCCAGTGGCTTAGACTAAGTAAGAAAGCCATGAAAGAGAAAACTCTTCAAAAATAGCTGCACATGATCACTGTAATGATTGAAAGATGAGATGTGCTCTCTGCATATGACATATAAAAAGATGTAAGTATCTCTACGTTTGCAAAATACACAAATTTCATAAAATATTCCTATGTCATTGACTAGCCTTCTCAAAATTAGAAACAAGAATGGATAAAGGTGAGGCACATTTTGGGGACACAAAAATCCTACAGAAAAGATTATACCTGCCTTCTGCCCTTGGTGAGACTGCATACAATTCAAGGCAAAGACTTTGAGCAGTATGCTGCAGCATGCATTCTAGGATTTGGCATATGAATGGAATTCTTCTAACATTTTTGCTATGATATAAGGATGACAATCAAAACAATTCAAGCCAGAAAGAAAGTAGTTTTCTTTTACAAAATATTTTAACCATCTGGAATTTTTTGAAAATAATTTTATAATCCAAAACACAGCCTGCATCAAAACTAAGTTAACTAAATGGAATTTTTCTTGTCCTCCAAGAATTATCAAATAATTTAGGTCGGAAAAATCCTGTAAGATTATCAAATCCAACTGTTAACCTAACACAGCCAATTCCATCATTAAACCAGGTCCCCAAGACTTACATGTCTTTTAAACACCTCCATGGATAATGACTCAACCACTTCTCTGGGCAGCCTACACCAATGCTTGACAATCCTTTGAAGAATTTGAAAGAAATTGAAGAATTTCTTCTTAATATCCAATCTAAACCTCCCCTGGGTAGAACTTGAGGCCATTTGCTCTTGTCCTATCACTTATGAGAAGAGATTGACCCCCATCTTGTTACAGCCACCTTTCAGGTTGTTGGAGAGAAGATAAGGTCCTTCATGAGCCTTCTTTTTTTCCAGGTTTTAGCCCAGCTTCCTCAGCCACTCCTCATCCAACTTGTGCTCCACCCAAAACAGGACTAAGGGCTCAAGGTGCAGCCTCACCAGTGCTGAGTAAGGGGGAACAATCCCTGCCCTGATCCTGCTGGCCACACTGTTGCTGGTCCAGGCCAGGATGCCATCGGCCTTCTTGGCCGTGTGGGCGCATGCTGGCTCATTTTCAGCCAGCAGTTGATCAACAGCCCAGGTCCTTTTCCACCGTTCAGCTTTCCAGCCACACTTCCCTCAGCGCATAGCGCTGCATGGGGTTGTTGTGATCCAAGTGCAGGACCCAGCATTTTGCCTTGTTGAATCTGACACAACTGGCTGGCCTCAGCTCATCATTCCAGCCTGTTGGGATCATGTTCTGGTGAAGTTCATTTGATACGTGCTCAGCAAGCTGCTATTTCAGTAAAGGGAGCTGATGCTCCCTGTAGGATTTGCTAGATACTCACCTCAGCCCTCCCCACCAGAAATGCAGAAATGCCCACCTTCTCCACACCAGCCTTCAACCTGCTTCCTTAACTTATTTCAGACAAAACAAATGAGCTTTACTTATGAATTTCAGTGGCAAGATTTTGCCAACTAAGGTCATTTAGTCTGAAGCAGTTTAGATGGCATTCAGCAATTAGCTCCACTCACAAGTGAAAATTTTTGCTAATCTCTGACAGGGAAAAAAAGAGGGGGAAGAGGGAGAGAAAAATAATGCTTATCTGTGAAAAGGTTACAGATTGTTTCTTTCACTGAGAGGCGGAATAAGAATGTGTATTTGTGATCCATTGGAAAATTGCACTTGTGAATTCTTAAAATGCATATTTCAGAGAATAGAAATCTTTGGGAATGAAAGACTGTCTGGATTGATTAAGTCATCAGATGCAAAGTGTTAGAATTGCCCGTCTCGTTGCCTGTTTAATCTCTTGTTGGGGAAGTCCCCAAGGCACTCTTTAATAATGTTTATAGAGCAAAGCAATGATATATCACATGTGGCAGTACAAAAATATTTTCATGCTGATTATATAGGTTTGCATAACTCTGATTAAGGTACTTTTCCTGTTTTAACTTTACAGCTTAACTTACAAATTTAAATTTGAATTTATAACTGAAGACTTGCAAACTTTGCCCTTACACAATTAAAGACCACTAAAAAAAATTACACCCAATTCAGTTTCATTTTCGTTGCATTTTTTTTACATGATATAAGATGTTACGCAAATGTTTACTGTGCATTTCTTACACATACCTTCACAAACAAAAGCAAGTCTGTTCCTCTGGTGATCATCCATTCAGGCAGCAGGGTACACAAGATTAACTGTAAGCCTATGCAGAGACTTAATTCCCAGTATTTCTTAAGAAATGCAGACTGCAATAGTTTTCTATTTTACTCACTCGACACAATGCTTCACAGTTTCCAAGGTTTTTTTTTGTAAAGCCTGACAAATGTGTAAGATTTGAAGTATTTGTTTTGGTTTTTGTTTTGGCTTCTTAATAATTGTATAATTCAAGATTGCTCAAAAGAGCCCTCGGTGTGGCAAATAAAAACCCTCTAATGGTCTCCACTACAAAGGCAAAGGTGAATAATTCAGATTGCAATCTAAAAAATTTTACAAATGTAAATGAGCACCCAATAAAAACTGTTTTGTATTGTTCAGGTAGGATGAGCTACATTGGAAGCTGCTAACCCAGACAAAAGAAAGATCTATTCCCCATAAATACTTGAGTTTGTACTTGTGTTGAGCACTGTCACACGAAAAATAAGAGGATAACTAAACTGCAGCCCCACCCCCAGCAGAATTAGTTTGAAGAAGGACAATTTGTTTGGTTAGCTCCCTACAAACATACTCCATACACAGCAATACAAAACATTGGTTTTTACAAACAAGAAAAAGGCACCACAAGCCTCAAAAGTGGAAACAATTATACATTCCTAAAAGGGTCTCAGGTTTTGTTTGTGAAGTCACAGCTAACAGAGCACTGTAACATCTTGTTTATGTCTATTTTACTCACAAACATACCCACTTTTACTTACATGCTGTATGTATAAACGTTTATAGATACCATGATGCTACATACAAGTGGACTGAGACTTCAATTCAAGAGTTTTAAGGGGATTTATTTAATCTATTCTGAATTTGAGTGATAATGAGAATCACACCTGATTTTCTAACAGTTAGCATGTATAACAGGCATATATTTTCAGGTATGGTTTAATAGCAGACAAGATACATAAGTGAGTGAAAGTTACTCTGGCATGTTCCTATAGATTTTGCTGACTTCAGGATCACACACAAGACAGGAGTTGGACCTCCAATAAATTACAGGCTTTCTTCACTTTTAGAATATGTTATTTTCACTAACAATTGTGGACACCAAACAACCAGCCAATATGAAACATTTCTGTTCAAATGATCCCATAGAGCCTGTGCAGACACCTCCAAAAACTGCCATGAGTATAACATACCACATGTCAGACACAACAGTAAAAAGACATCACAGTTAATCCCAATTGGTTTCTGCAGCTGCCAATATCCCTTGAAGTCTTTATTTGAGTGTATACCCAGTGCCACTTCCATACTGTGACGGAACATATCAAAGGCTTTGTATGATTTTTAAAAAGCAGTTCAATAAAAGCAAATGAGGCAGCAACTTTTTTAAAAAAAAAAAGAGTACTTGATGCTCAAATTCCATTACGTTTCAAAGGAATTTAATAGTTCAACTCCCTTAAGGTCTTTAATGTAAGTTCTCTACATACCATTCATCAAAACAGGGACTATTTGATCCCCACTTGTGTAAAAAAAAGATGGGCACCAAGAAGCAGCTCCAGCATCTTGAAGTCAGTGATTTACATATATCAATTAAACCTTATATGTGGTGCCTCCACAACCATTACCCAATAACTACTTTATTGCTTCCTGACAGGGGCCTCCTCCACTGTACCAAAGCCACTAAATAATACACTCAGGCTCCCACACCTCTTCCACATCATGGGTCTATCATTAGATCACTAATCCAGCAATTGTTATCCTAAAATTCCCATAGTTCCGGAAAAAAACAGAATAGACCAGGTATGACTTATCTTTCCAAAAGAACTCAGCAAAATTTTCGTAGAGTGCTATCAGACCAATTGGGTGCACCTAAACCAATTTTTTTAATATATCACTTCACAGCTGTAAAAATACTCCTGGCACTGTACACTGCTTTTGAGGGAACAAGATATTTGAAAAGTGGATGCTCCCATGTTTTTCTGGATATCTTCATTCTGAGCCTAGGCATGGATGGCTCTTCAATGCCACCTAGGCAATTTTCCATTCTTCAATTCAACAGTTTTTCTTACACTGTGTAGGAAAAGCAACCTCTATTCTTTTTGTCCAAACAGTAAAAGCATGTAACTTTTAACACAAAAGCAAAGAATGGGAGGTAACTACTCCCTCAGTGCAGACCAGCAAGAAAGAAACATACGGCAGAACCCAGAGGTTGACCTCATGTTGTTTTGTAACATAAGCACTTTCCACCCAAAGGGCAAAAGTCAAGGAGAGTTTGATTGTGGAGTCAAAATAGTCCTACTGCTCTGTTATTTTAGCCTCCCTTTCTTCCTCCAGATTATTCCACTCAACATAACCTACAGCATTTAGTGATAAACCTGCTGGCACACAATTTATAGAGAAACAACACTTGACTCTCTTTCAGCTACTTATCTTTTTAAGCAGTGGAAATAAAAGACTCCTACTATATTTAGTGACTCCTTGGTGTCTAGCCTTCCCCCCCTCAAGCCCTGTTTTTTTGTATCCACACAGGACATGATGGTTTCAAGCAGAGCAACAGAGAACAGTTCACTTTCCCAAAAGGACATAACAGAAGCTTTTTCACAACTGAAGGCCACTTGTAATGCTTGGTTGACTGTGAAAAGTAACTGCGAAGCAATGATAAGATCAAGTATCTTTTACTATACTGAAAAACCCAAAGCCATTAAGTTTATGCCACTAATTGAGAATTAGTATGTACTTGCAAGATGTACAACCAAATCAAAGCTTATTCTATTACAGGAATAATGTGGGGCAATTACAAAAGCTTTTTTTTAATAACTAGCCAAGTATAAGAACAGCAAAAAGAAAGCAAAAAAATTACTAAGTAAACTACTTTCCTATTCTCATGAATCTGGAAAACTTCAGTGTCTGATGTGTGGAAAAAATCACAGAAAATGTGAAAGGTATTTTTTACTTTGCCAGTTAGTAGTAGCAGTAATTTTTCCAAAGCAACACCTTTAATATTGTTATATGAAAAACTTACACATTGCAAAATTAAAGAGCACTCCCTTTCTGATTCTATAATTAGAAAAACGAATGTACAGAAAATTAAACACTTACAAAGTTGTAAGCAGCACCCCAGCACTAATTCAACTAATCAAACATTTCCCAATCAAATTTTTAAAATACCAAACTGTTATTCCAGCACTGATACAACCAGTAATCAAAAATAAGACACTTTCCCCTCAAAATTTAATTTGTAGGCCAATGCTAACCCCCTTGGCAGATTGGAGACACAGCTTTTTATGGAATCATGCAAAGGTCATATTCAGTGCTGTATTTGAGCTTCTTTTTTTTGTGTCCAGCAACATGAGCAAGAAAGAAAGCAGATGGCAATTTGAATGATTGGGAAAAAATCCCCAAAAAACCAAAAACCACAACCAAACAAAAAACCCCATGCCTACTGCAGCCTGAATTCTGGGAAGATCAATTTCTGTGCCCACTATTTTATACATCTCAGACAAAAGCAAATATTTTTAAATCGAAAGTGATGTGCACAGCAAAACAACACTTACTAATGCAAAAAGAATTCTGATTTAAACCAGACAAAGCAGAATAACAGTGATTTCACGTAATCAGAAAAGAGTAATTTGAAATGTCATCAGAATTTTAGAAGTTTCAAAAACTTCTCTGTATTTTTTGAATTGTTGTAGCTTGGTCAAGAAAAGAAGAAAAGAGGTTCTGTTCCATCTACTACAACCCTGCTTCTGATTTAGACATTATTGTATCTTTCCCACCATGTATATGCTTTTTTTCTAGACAAAATAATAATTTTTTAAATCACTTACACAAAACACTGAAAAGGGGTTACATAAAAAACTTGGATTCACACATCTCCAAACTATCCAAGATAGAAAAATATCAGAATAAAATAACAATCCAGCTCATAGAACTGGGCTCTGCACCTATATGAGGTTTACAAGAGTCTGTAAGAACCAATCTTTGTGCAACAGGCTGAGTTTTGAGAACTGAAATTTCCAAAATGAGTGGTGTACTTTTTTTTTTACGTAACAGGAAAATGGATCATGTGTGAGTTAGAAAGCTACAAGTGACATTCTGCTTTATACTACAGTTCAAAACCATGTCTTTAAGGAAATACTTTTTTTTTTTTTAATTTAAACTAGCTTTTAAACAGTAACTCCCAAGTAGTTACAAAACGCAATTTGTTCACAAACTATGGTCAACATATGGTGACTATTGAGGTTGATCATAAAAGAATTCATCAAGTTAAGTGTACTTGAGAAAGATGTTGGTCTTCTGAGCTAACATAACACTTTCTGCAAATGTTTCTGCAACACAGATCTGTCCGCTTTTCTTAGGTTTCTAAGACAGAAAAAAATGACAAAATTAAGCAAGGATAATTCTATTCTACAAACAACTGTACAGAAAGTGCACCTACAGACAGTGGCAACAACATGACTTGGCTCTTACCTCAATAGGAGTGAGTATTCCTGTGTGCTGGCCACATGCAAGCTGTGTAACCACAAAGAAAATAGCCAAGGGACTCATTTATATCAGTTTTTGCAGATGATACAATTTAATGTGAGGATCCATGGGGTGCATAACTGTAAATCTTTGACTGGAAATTACGCATGGAGACAGAAAGCAACAGAATTATTGAAATAGTTTGAGCCTAACAATGAACATCTCAGAGCTCCTACAGCATCAGTACAGGGTGCCAAACCCATAAATCACTAGCCTGAATGAAAATGAAAATGCTTTATTTGTGTAAAAACATGAGAAAGGATGACTTAATTAGAGAACAAAACCTTCACTATATCCAGTTGATTTATATGTTTTTCTCATCCTTGAGACAAAAGAATCTTGCATTACATTTCCCTACAATAAAGGGCATGAGTTATCCTTCACTACCACTGTGAGCACAATAATACACCAAAGGGCTAAGGAAAATTACATTTAATGATATCTTTTAGATAGTCCATAAAGTAAAGCAACATATATTGCCATTTCATTAATTCCAACCATCCTAACTCCATAAGTATCTCAAAAGGCAGGCAAGGTTACCGGTATCTTAACACAGTTTCAGCAAAAAGAGATGGCCCTGAGTCTCCTACTGTTAAGCAAAAACATTTTATGGTATTATGTAGAGTATTTTACAGAGTTCTAGTACAGACTAATAAGCTATGAATGAATACATTTATATAGTATGACCATACCTTTACAGAACAGAAGCATACATGTTCCTGTACCATTCAGTCTTGCCCACAAAGCTTCTCAGTGATCTGAAAATTCTGCCTGCCTGTGGTCTGTGTTCTCCTGAGGCTGGAGATCATGCACGTACTTCAAAGCACAGGCTGTCTTCATGACCCAGAACTTAATATTTTTATTTCTCTGAGTTCAGGGTATTTGTACAGCCCATTCCTGCTCAGCAGCAATGAGGTCAATCTTCTTCAATGACTCCTTTCTTATCAGCACCAGTCTCAAGACAACATTTTAGAGGCAGGTGAGGTCAATAAGCCCCAAGGACCAGGCAGCATGCTTAGTTTTCCATATTGCAGGTGAGTCTAGGATATCTCAAAGTTTTCTTTTGAGTTTTTTCTTGTGAGTGTGTTACACTGGAATTGAGACTAAAGGTAAACCCCTAAGCTCAGATGACAAATATGGCCTTCCTCTGCACTGTAGGTGCACACAGAGATTCTGTAATACCATGCCCCAGTCAGGGAAAGAAAATTCTCAGGTCCCTAACATGTGAGGATTAAAGGCAAGGATCAAACACCCGTCTTAGGCATTATACCACTATATTACACCAGAGTGAGTCAGTCCCCCCTGTATTCCTGCACCACTATCTATGGCATAAACCTGCAGAAACATCTAAACATAAAACACAAGGTGGAGATGTGGTGGGTAGAATTTAGGTTATATTTGGTGTTGGTCCCCCAAAAGAGACATAAGCAATGACTGGATGGAGTCAAGTTTCTCCACAGTGCAATTAAGAAGAGCTTAAATAATCAACATTAGTTTGTAGTAATAGCTGGTAGTGTCACCTACGAGGATTTAGACAGCATATATAACTGAGCAAGGCACATGTGCAATTATCTTCTCCAGTGTCAGCCTAGAGGATACATGTTTTTTGAAGAAGCAGGAGAGAGGAATCAGTTCCTTTTTGTAAAATGGAATAAAACCCACACTGTGCTCCTCCTAGAATATTAAAATGCCAGCTTTCTGGAGATTTTCCTCTTTTAACCTCCCACTCCGGAACATGTTAGGCATTTTATGGTTTCTAAATCAAACTTTCCCCAGAAGCATTATCGGAACAGAGCTTTTACCACCTCCCCTGAAATGAGGTAGAAATTAAGCAGCAGAATAGTAAGGCTTAAAGCACACTGAAACCACTGCCTGCCTACTAACACTGTCCCCTTGTCCTCCATTGTCTTCTCTATTTCCACTTCCTCCCTCCTGTTTTGTTGTCTGACAGAAAGCTCAGGCACAGGCTGCCAGGCTGCTCTCCTTTTATACAGCACCTACTATAGCAGGGTCACAGCCTGTGAAACAAATTCCAGTGCACTAAAACACTATAAATAATCACTGCCAACAGGCCTGTCAGAGCAAATTAACTGAGTGTATTTTGGTGACACATGATTCCCAATGGCTTCTTAAGCAGTTTCTCTTCCTGATTTATGAAATAATCCAGTTTTACACAATGAACTAGATGGTTGTTAGTGTAAATTATTGAAATTCTTCTTGACTTAGGCAAAGTACTTTATAGGCAGATCCTCTGCTGGTGCAAGCTAAGACCTTCAAAAGCACAAAAAGAATAACTTGTACCACCATCTGTCTCTTCACCCACACTGACCTCAACCCTCCTCATAAGCACTCCAGTTTCAAGGATATGACTCAATACACATTCATACTTGAGCCTTCAGGCCTCTGGAAAAAAAAAAATCTCCTAGGGTAGGATCCAGTTACACTTAGTGAATCTCTGTGCTTGACACTGCACACACCTGTAAGTGGCCCTGGTTGGATGGGAGCTGGGAGAGGGAAGGTTACGACTTAATCTGCGCTCCTCTGCTATCAGCAAAGTCATCCTCATGTTTCAAGCATGAGACAGAAATGGATGGAGCATACAGGACCTCACTGGCATTTAGAAGATTTTTCCCAGCAGTAGCTGGTTGCTACAGCTTGGTCTAGACACGAACAATTTAAGTTTCCTTGTAACCCCCGTGGGAAATGTCCAGCTGTGAAAACTGCTGGAATTTCCTGATAACCACAGCGCCCTGCCCTGTACTTTAGAATAAACAATGTTGACAGCAAAAGTGCACCAGAAGTAGACTTTACCAGCTTGCTGCAGAAAGAGGGAACTTCCACCTACTTTTCACTTTTCCTTACAAGAACTGATATGCATATCATGAGCCATTCCTGCCACACTCTTACCCACTCCCTCAATTGCATAAGTGAGTAAAAATAGAAGAACAGAGAATACACAGCAAAGCAGGGTTATTTCAAAAGTTTATAGCCATTACTCTTGTTTCTTTCATTATAAGAAATTATGTCAAGTTCTATAATCAGTACTATCTCCAGCCAATTTTATAGAGTAATTACAGTAAATTAAGATTTCATGTACTGTATAAAACCATGCATGGGGAAAAATAATATTTACACACCTCTTTTAACTCAACTTCAAACTATGGGCAGCCATTAACTGGCTTATGACTTCTCTTTTTAAATCAACATAGACTCTGGGTTGTATTGCCAAAAAGACCAAGAGATACAAAAACCTTAAATACACACTTCATCTCCATACACACTTTAAAATTACTATTATTAATTAAAGGTTATTATTGTTACGTTTTGAAAAATTAGAAGTCAGAATTGCACGCTAGACTATTTTTAGCCACATCCCCAACTTCATGGAAAACTTTAAATATACGTTGAAACTTATTTTATACACTGGGAATAAAGTGGCACTCCATAAATTAAAAAAAAAATCATGTCACCTACCCCACAATATGCTTGCACTTCTTAACATGTAAAACCCACAGAATTTCAGGAGGGTTTGTATTCCCCATATGACTCTAGAGATAAGTGATCAGTTCAAGTAGCTGCATGTTCAACCATCATTTGACTGAATGTGGTAATATGAGCATTAGCTATGGTGACACGCCACTACGTATTGTCTGTTCTTTCTATCTCATGTATTCAAAACCATACTTTAGGACTCCAGGAAACTCCTGCATATACATCCACCCAGCCTGATTAGCCTGCAAAAACAAATGGTGCAGCGGCAACTATGAAAGACAAGTTCAAAGACAGGTCAGAAGGTAACAAAACTCCACATGAAGAAGGATCAGTTGAGCTCAGCTGGTTTCTGTATGATCAAGCAACACAATATCATCTCTCTTTCTTTAGGACTATACTCAATTCCTGCATCACTTTTATCAACCTAAACTTCAAAAGCCAAATACAAATATCAAGCTGCAGACCTGCAGCAAGTGAATAGTGACAGAAGAATCAAATGGAAACAAATGGGCAGGAACATCACCAGCTGCTTCTGGGGAAGAGAGTTGCAGGTCACCAGCTACATCTGGTCATGCTCGCCAAAGGCAAAGAGACGAACAGAGTTGGAAGATGATAAAGTATCTTGATATGGTTGTATCAGGAAAGGCATAATGGAAGATGGAAAATTACTGGCTAACAGGCCAAGAAAAAGAGAGAACAGATATATTCAAACCAGAATCACACTTGTGAGGGCTTTTAGCTGGATTGAGCCAGGCAGCTCGTCTCAAATTACATTACACTACTATGGTGCTTCTGTGAAGTACAAATCTAGCCCCCAGTGCTGAAGTAACAGTGCCAGACACACCGAGTCGCTCGTGCCTTCTGTCAGGCCATTAAAATGTGCTACAGGTCTCAGACCTGGTCCAGGAGAAGAAGTTTTATTTGCCCACCCGAGCCAGTGAAGGTGGCAGGCAGTGAGTGTGTGCTGATGTCTTGCCACAGGGAGAAGTTGAGTCACTGTTCACTGTGCCAGCTGGACTCAGGCACAGGTTTAATAAACTGGTTCACTGCAGTGATCATGCCTGGTTGTTGCTGGCACCAAATGCTTTCATCTCTAAATGTCACAGGCAGGTTAGTGTGGCTTTTTTTTTTTTCAGTAGGTGAATAAAAATGTGGAAATTCCAGCTACAAAACCCCAGAAAGAAAGAGAACAGGGGGGGAAAATCTACTTTTGATGCTTATTACTGACATAAACTGGCTCCACAATTCTAGCTCCACATTAAAATAGGGACAAAAATAAGCTTGTCCTCTGTGGTCAGTTATAATTGCCAAAATCTTGGAATTATTTTCAGTGCAATCATTCTGCAAAGATTTTCTTGGAATGGACCAGGGAAACATCAAGCAAGGAGGTAATTTCTTGTCAGACAACCTGAAGAAACATGTCCAGGCAAGTGAGAGGTAACCAACTTACTGCTTGCCAGGAAAGTTGCACGTAAATGCCACTGAAAATTCTCAAGAAATGCATAATCTGTACTGCCTCATTTCTTGCTAAATTCCTTCTCTGATTGGGATTGATCAGTTTTGAACTATATCACACTTCAGAAAAAGAACTAATTTCTACATGGGTATAACCCCTATTTAGACCTTTTTCAGAGCTTTTTAACCAGACCTTAATGATCACATTACAAATTAACTTCTATTACCATAAATAGGAACAAGCAATATTTTCAGGAAGAATCTTTAAATCTTAGTGCCCTAGTCAGCTGAAAAAAATGCTTAGCTCTCAACTGCTCCCAAAGCCTCCAGAAAACAAGTTAATGCCACCCCAAAACATTTGTCACTCCAAATGTTGGCACCCAGTAGCAAATGGACTTCTATAAAATTTTGGGTTATCTGTTTTGCTGTGTCACACACAAAAAGGCCTATGATAAAGAAAACTAAGGTGAAGGATTATTTTTCATTCCTCAACCATCGGGTTGCACATGTCTGCTGACCACTGAACTTGTTTTATTTGCAAGGGCAGCAGGGAACAATAACAATTCTCCAACAGAAAAGGAAACAGAAGAGTTATAGAATCACACATAACCCTCCCCAACATCCTTTTAACAATCAAAGGAAAGAAGATAACCATATTTCCGTTGTGGATAATGAAATTTGAGATTCAGGTCATCTTGTTGCCTCCTTGTTGGCAGAATTAATATAAGGAGAAAGTTCCAATTTCTCATTTCAAGTATATGTGTCACAATCAAAGATACTTTACCCTTCATTTATCCTCTTCCATCAAAGAAACAATATCAATACAAATCAGGCTTCTAGAAATGGGAAGATCATAAATTTGATCATATTTAAAAGGAGAAAAAAAAGAGGCATATTTTTATAACTTTTTCAGCATCTAAATAGGAAAAATTACTTGCTTTGCTCCTGTTCATTCTGGATACAGGTCAGATGTGTCTCTCAACTAATTTGCGTCACTCATGGCCTCACTAAGGATTGCCAAGCGTTTACAAGGCTGTTTCTAAGCATTGGATATTGCCAAAACAAAACTGCTTCAGTGTATTACAGGGAGATGTGAGGAACTTGTGTATTATAATATTTGAGTTCTGTCTGGAGCCGAGATTTAATAAGGTCTTACTGTTTTTTGATAAAAGCTATTTCTTTAGAAGTATAACACAAATATAGCTTTACAAGGACAACCAAAAAGTGTAACAAGATAGACAGGATCATTCACAGTGTCATTGCCAGACTAGACAAACATGCAAAATCCTATGCTCCATCTCACAAGGCTCATTATATAAAACCATACACAAAACAAACCAGGACCAAGTCAGCATTTTCTGCTAGGAAAAATATTATATGGCTTACCAGCTGCTGAGGACAGGAGTCTGCAAATTCAAAGAAGTAAAAATTATGTGATTCAGGATCTAAATATCTCCTCAAAAAGAACAGGAGCAGGATAGTCAAGTGGTTTAGCATGCCCAGGGCAGGATGTATTAGTAGGATTACTGGAGATGACTTATGCCTGTTCTGCTACTCAGAGTAGGAAATGTAAGCACGTTTACATGCCTGCCTCAGTGCCTTCTGGACAGCACATCAGACCTTTCAGTGACCTTCTAATTTCTCTTTCCTAAACCCATTTGCATGTCAAAATTTTGGACTGCAATTCCTTTTGTTAGTATTATGATAATCCACATTAAATCAATTACATTGCTTTATACAAACAGTTTATTCAAAGGGTTGGCCGTAAATTTTTACCTCATTAGACAGTGTGGGGATTTAGGTGCTGCATTTTAATCAAACAGCTGGACTGTAATCACAGATCTGAGACAAATGCACAAATTTTGGCTCAATCCAAACATGATAAAACAGAAACACAATGAAGAAACCTCAAGTCCAACATTCTTTTTCATCATTTGCACAATAAAAATGCACTAATATAACTTCTCTTGTAGAAGCAATTGATTTTTTTTTCCCATTCTATGGATTACAATGAAGTCTGACCTTCATAGCAGGTCCTAAATAGTTGCCTTTCTAAACAAATTCCTTCAGAGTTCCCTGATAAGCAAACCTTGGTCCAGCATCATGCCTCAGATTCTTTTGGTTAGACACTGCAGCCTGACACTGATTTTTCTTTTCTCAAAACTTTGGAAAATAGTGAATCGTATGGTTGGAAACATAGCAGCTGATGGTGGAACACCAGCTTGCACCTTTTCAGCTCTACTGAAGTTTTTTGTGATGATCCAAAGCAGTATTTGGACGTCACGTGTAATATATACAAAAGACATTATCATTGCTTATTTACCTCAGAAAAAAAATGCAGATGCTTAGGTCATCAACTGCCCTCTCTTGATACTTAAAAAAAAAAAAGTTGATACATATTCCTATATAGAAGGTGTCATTTTCAATACAGAAAAATAATTCCCATAATAGTAGGGCAAAGTTTTAACAAAAGAACAATTTGGTTTTGAAGGTTCATGAAGACTGCATACTAGAAATCTAAAATGTCACAGCTAATTACAAAGATTTTTAAAATTGGTTCTTAGCCCTTTTTTTCCTCACATGCCAGAGGAGACACATAGGGTAGTATGAAATTATTTTATTCTGAAATTATATTAATCACTGAGGTTCTTTCTCTTGCTTTGAAATTCAAATGAAAAGAAATCAGAGCCATCAGCTTTTCAGAGTCAAGGCAATTATTCCCTCTCAAATCCAGGTTATACCTGAATTTTCTCCAATATGTTCCTGTAATTAGTGAATTTGACTTCCATTAAGTATAAAACACATCATAAAAATATCATGGTTTAAGTGTGAGATTCAAGTTAAGTAAATTCTATATTTTGGTCCTTAATTCCTTCTTGTATTTATCTAATTCATGTAATGTGCCTGCTTTAGCTTCTCTCTGTGTACATATATCTAGTAACTATTATTTGCATCACTGACCATTTTGCTGACTAATGAATCTAGAAAATGCTTATGCTCAGATCTTCAGAATAAGCATGGAAAAATCCTAATTTACACAGTTGCCTCCTGCAAAATACTGTGAAAGTTTGTTAAAGACTCTGTGTTTCAAGGGGTTAGCATCATTTCTGGGACAGGAAATAAGGTAGAGAAACAAGCACATCAACTGTAGTTGAAAGACGAAAACTGATTCTGGGATTCCTTCAAAGAAACTAATAGCAATGGGACATAAGCCACTTTGGACACCTGCACAAAGCAACTGTACTTGGCAAACATCCTTAAATAACAACAGTTAAATGATTTGGAAACTTTTTTCCCCCCTGTACTGTAGAGGAGGACCAAATACGTAATTTTCTTAATTCTGGGATGATCAACTTGTCCAACCGGAAGCATATTTTATCCCAGAATTCAAAAATAGATACCTGCATGCCCTTCCACCCTCCAAAGGGCTCTAAATGATACAGGAAACCTGACATTGCCAGTTCAAAGTCTTGTGCAAATCTTGTTCTATTGAAAGCAATTTTGGGAGGCTTAGCTTCAGGCCTTTTTCTCCTAGATAACCAATGGGCTTTCCTTTGTCACGTGTCCCAGCACCTGATTAGTCAAAAGTACATAAAAATGCAGGAAAAATGGGGAAAACATGAATGTAATTCAGATGCCTTGGGTGGTTTGGAAGATCAGAGAAAGCCATAATATGAAACTCGTTCTTTCAAAGAAGTTGAAACTTATTTACTGCTTTAAAGGTAGTACTTCTATCTACCACAGTGACAATTTCCTACTTTGGTAAAATATGATTGTTAAATTCAAATTAAGGGTTAAAAGTATTAGTATGGAATCTTTACTCGACTGATTACATCCACACAATAGATTTTATACTGTGCAAAACAGAAGAAAATACAAAGGTCAAAATACATTTTATTATTTGTCTGGTGATAATTAATAATGACAACAAGCACCGTTTGCATCCCTGTGGGCCTAATATTTTCAGACTATAAAACTCTGAACAAGTGTGGCACCTTTCAGTTTTCATGGATTAAATTATGAAAGAGGAAGGTCATCAAAAGTTACCAAGATTGGACTGAGCCATCTTGATCAAAAAATGTACCTCTGACCTTTCCTTTTCCTGTACTTGCAAGTTATTCCATACAAAATATTTCTCACAACTGCTCCAGTTTTCTAAAGGCTACTGGACTGTTTGTTATTCCAACTGTAAAGGTACCAAGCAATAGTGTTAATTAATGACCTCCTAGAAATTTGCACACAATTACATTGCATGCAAATGCTAAAATGTTAGTAAATATTTGCCTTTTATAAATCAGCGAAGTTGCTTTCTGCATATCATTATATAAACTTATTTAGACATATATTTCTGTAAATTATGTTGCAAATTACCTTACTTCCAGTATCCCCGTGTTAGCTGAATGAATATGCTGAGGAGCTGTTGCCATTCACTTTAGTGATATGATATTCCACAGGATTAATTTCCACTATACCTTTGGGTTTTGCTAGCAATCACTGCTAATGTTTTATTCAATATACTTAGCACAACTTTTTGCTAAATTGCTAAAGCAATGAGTAAATACTAAGAAAAGAAAAAAAGGAACAGTTAGAAAGTGAAAACAAAGCAAATCATGGTCCAGTAAACTCTGGCTTTGCCTTAAACACATTAGCAAATATGTACCTCAGCTCCTCACTTCTCCCACATTTCATAAAGCACTGTTAACCCCTTCCCTTTGGTTGTGGGTGGGAGCTCAGTGCACTAATAAGAGATGTTCAAATCCACACAGCCTTCAATGAGTTAACTTTTCTTCCACAAAGGTGAAGAGTTTTGCTGACCCAGTGCAAGTTGGCTTGAATAAAATTCAATTCTGCTGTAGTCAACAGGAAAGTAGGAAGGAAAATAGGATTTAACAAACAAAGCATAAAAAGTCCACAGCAGGAAATCATTATTTGGGCAATTGTTCACTTTGTTAACAGACTGGACTGTATTAATATCTATCAGTGCATACTGCTGTGTTTGTGGTTTCTCTGTAGTGGCACGTCTGGTCTGATTAGTTACAAAGTGGTCATATAGGCAAGTGAAATCTGCAATTGTGTGAGGTTTCTGAAGAATACAAAATACATATGTCATTAATGCTTAATCTGGCACCAGCTTATTCTGGTTAAAGTTTGAGCAGTTGACTAAAATTAAATCAATACTAAAAGAAGCTCAGAATGCCAATAGAAGTGGTTTACAGACATAGTTTCACTGACCATTACAGCTGCTATGGATTAGGCATGTGAAATGGTTCAGTTCAAGTTAACATTTTTAGTATAGATACACAAAAAACTGCAGCCACAGTGTTCCGTGTGCTTGCAGTTAAAAGCATTCTAGGAACACATACAACATTGTTCCAAGTTACAATTTTTACATTTATCAATTTCACTCATGCTTCTTACCACAAGAAGGTTAAATTAAAATTATTAGAGTATATACATGTGTGTGTACATATCTATATATATATGACACTGCCATTAAGAAATAGATTTGTAGACAAAAATCCTACAAACTGCTGGGTAAAGCCTAACATTCTACAGGGTTTTACATAAAAATTATATTATAAAACTTAAAAAGTTATCAATACTAACCAGGGAACACAGTAACACCAACTATGTTTGTACTGGAAGAGTTCCTTAACTCCCATGAGAGGAGTCATAAACCAGTTTCTTAAATGTGTTCTGAACGTTCTGGATACGAAGCAGCATCCCAGGTGGAACACTCATCTCCTCATCTAGCCATCTTTTAGGTCCCCTTTTCCCAAGGGAAATATTTCCCAGTCTGCCTGCCTTACTCAAGCTTCTTTGAAGCTACCTTAAAAGCCACAACCAGCCTCTGAGAAATGAACTTCTGGTTAGAAACTGCAGGAGGTGAGGTAAGAAAAGCCTTGCAATATAACTTTTTATCAGATTCAGACATTTTAGATCAATATGAAGGCAGTAGAGATGCCAATTTTAATTGATTGTGAACGCAGTTCAGTGGTTGTTCTGAAGAAAGATTTTGATTTACTTGTTTTATGACGGGAGCGTGGCCGCGCCAAATACTATTTCCCAATACTGCAGAGACTTAAACGAAACACATGCTGAATATATCACTCTGAGCCATTCATTTATCATCTTTTATGGAATTTGAGGGATTTACTAGGGCCACTTTCTTTTAACTATTAACATTTTATCCAGTTCACAGGGCATCAGCTATTAGAAGAAAACTGGAAAAGGTCAATACACGTAGCCAGCAATTGCAAAACACATCCCATGCATTGCATTTCACTCTTGACCCAATAACTTCCCTTTCCCAACCTTGATATTTCAGAAAACATGGGTATTTTTTATATCAGATAGTTCATAGGACTATAATTAGTGAGCTTTCACAGTACTATGCTTTGACCACTATCCAAGGTGTGGGATCAAATCCAGTATCTGACAACATTTCTAATCCCCTCTAGAAAAGTCATGAGCTGAAAGTACAAAACTGCTGCAAGGCTACTCGTAGCAGTTAAATGCCACATAAAATCATATGGGAAACTTGGGAATAAGCTCAAGAGACACCTGTGTATGTTACCTGTGCCTCCTCTGCTTTTCCCCTTTCAGCCAGCTTTGCATTTGAGCAAAGATTTGGGGGTGAGATATACAGAGAACCAGTAGCCAATTTACCTCCATAACTACCATGGAGGAGATGCTCTGTTATGACTATTCACTCTCAGCCACTTTTCAAAAATAAAGTGCATAATATTACTTACATGTGCCTCAGCACACTGCTTGGCTCCAAAACTCCTGTGGGTTTACTTTTCTATGTATCAGAATAGTGCAGTTTAAAAACTTTTAATTGAACAATTAATTATTCTACCCAACATGTATTTATTAAAATTTTGGGTTGAGCGATATTTAACTCTAAAATAACTATTTTCAGTTTTGGTCTCCTAATTTGGAATCAGTTCCAAGTAAGTAGATTAACAGAGATTTTGGTTGAAGTTATCTGTAATTTAGAGTTTCTAAAATCCCCCATGTGAATCTGGAGGCTAAGATAGGTTGTTGGTAATAATCCGAATTTACAGAACAGAATTTGGTCTGTTTATTGTAAAGGGTTATCTTTTAAATTTTACTTATATTGACTGTCTGTTTTTGAGATATTCCACTGTAAAAGTAATAAATCTCATACTCACTTTTACACAAGATTGCAACTCATTTAGGTAATCTAATGGGTGAATTACAAAGCACTAATTACTTGTCTTTTACAAATTACTTGCGAGAATGAATCTCAGGATTTATTTCAGTTTCAGGTACTTGAGTACCATCTCAGTACACTGAATTCTGCAGGCAGATGTCAAGAATTTTGTAGGACAAATTCACAAGATTACATTGCAAGTTCTTGCAGTTATTGTCCAAGATTTACCCATATAAAACATTCATTCTAATTATTTAAATGACAGTACTATACCTAAGTCAAGCCTTACAATGAGAACAATTAATCTTGTGGATTTGACACTAGGCTGGCACTGAGACGTAGAGCCAGTTTAACTAAAATTACACTATGCTTTCAGGATATCTGCTAAAACATATTTAAGATGTCCTTTTGAAAAATGGGAGTAGTATTTTTTTAAATCTAAATTATGATTGCTTTTTCTAGTGATATCTCATTTTTGGTAGCACAATAGTAAGATAATCTTGAGAAAACCTATTTTAATATTTTGGACCACAATCTGCACTGCCTTAATTCAGGAAAAAATGAGGAGCACATATAAAGATCTGTGATTCTGAAACAAATATAATAATAGACAGACTGCATTCAGTGCCTGTGAAGGGAAACCTAGGCATATTAAATACAAAAACCAGCATGAACATGTAAGGAGAAAGCATCTCCTGCTATTTTATACTCTCCAAACTATGTTACAGTTATTTCATCTCTTTTATACTCCCCTTATCAAGTGGCATATGAATTGTATTTCAGTTACATACTAAATCAATACTAAGACAGTGTGAGACTTTGTGTTCCTTAGATTCATACAATAACTCTGAATAAAATAGTCTCAATCAAAGCTCCTGCTCCAAACAAGATCAAAACTGAATTCAGATCAGGTTGCTTAGGGTTTTGTGTAACCTATCTAGGCTTGACACCACCAAGGAAGGAGATGCCACATTCTCACCTAGAAGCCTATACCAAAGTTTTAACGTCCTCATCATGAGAAGTTGTTGGGGTTTTTTCCCTTTATATAATTTGGGAACCTATCCTGTTTCAATTTACAACCATTGTGTCCTCTCCTCCTGCCTTGCAGCTCTGTGAAAGAAAGGCTCTTTTTTCTCAAAACCTCCTCCTTAATACTGGCAACCTACATTCAAGGTTCATCCTAAGCATCCTCTTGTCCAGGCTAAATAAGTCCCATCGTCTCTACTTCTCCTCATGGAAAAGCTCCAGCTCTCAACTTCATAGTCCACTGCTGATCTTGCACAATTTTACCACCATCTTCCTTGTACGAGAGGGGACCAAAATAAAACACAGTATTGCCCATGTGCATATTTTCATGTTTGTTTGGGATTTTTGATAGTAGTTTTGCTTGTTTGGGTTTCTTAATGTAAACTTTTTTTTGTCCAATTAACTGAGTTAATCTAAATGTAGCCATTAATCAGAAACATTAATATAATGGACTATGAAAAAGGATATAAACCTCATGGCCTGTATCCTGATACTGTTATGAACTCCTAAGATAAAGGATATCCTTTTCTGAGTATAGAGTTTATTTATGCTTTATTTACAACAACATTTGTCATTATATACTGGTTTTGGAGTATTATATACTGGTTTAACCAAGAACTATATTTCAATACCATTTTGTTCAGATATCAGCTATAGTTCAGAAATTATAGATCTCCTGCATGTAAAGAACTAGAAATTTTTTTATAGTTTTGTTTTTCGAAAAATAAATTGTCAGATATAAGTATTAAAATCCACATCAATTTTTCATAATTTACTTCTCATTTTCTCTCATTCACTCTCATATTTGTGGACTAACTCCTGCTGTAAGTATTCTAACAAACGAAGTACTAAAATCAATACTCAAATCATCAAATACTCAAATCAAAACTCAATCAATACTAAAATCATCAGCCCCTGCTTGGGTTCTTCCTCACTTTGGATCACCCATATACCAGGTTCATGCTGTATTCTGCTTTTCTTATTCACAGTAGAGAAAACTCTTGGATTCAACACTACAAAATTTAATACTCCTCCATTGCTGCATTTTAGAAAGCATCATCCTTACCTTCATACTTCTCAGTCATTATTTTCTCATGTCACACCTTTCATTGTAAGTCTTATGAATATAAAACTTTTTTCAGACTAAAACACAAACTCCACAAAACCCTACCAAGCCTGCAGTAACAAAGCCTGCCTTATTTTCTGTCATCTTGATCTTTTCTGTTTATCAGTATTTTCAATCTTCTCCCTCAACCAACATAAGGTCTTTGGGGGAAAGAAAAAGTGCCTTAAATCTTTTTGTAGGCAAAAATAATTATTGCAATGCATGAGTCCCATTATATACAAAAAGCAATGCAACAATTACTTCATTTGTTAGGAAGAGGTTAACATCTCTCTGTGGGCTCCTTGTCAAGTTCCAGCAGTTACAAAGTATATTTGTGTAATGTATCAGCATTCCTGAATTTTTGTGAAACTAGGGAGGGGAAATCAATATTAAAAATCAGGGAGCTGGAGCCTTCACATGAAATACAGTTTTGTTCCTACCACAAAGCTAAGTGGTTTTGATCATTCTGAACTTCTCAATCATGTGTGACCAAAGAATTCTTTGCAATGAATTATGTTTGCCTTCTATGTTAATGAAAAGCCAACATGCATAATTTATAGAAGCTAGGAACCAAACATTAAAAAATAAAGTCATAAAAAAGCCATAGGAGTCTTTAATGGCAGATTTCTCACCATCTAAATGGAACTGTTATACAATATTTTTCTGTCAGATTTATTAGGTTTTATTTGAATATGTTCAACTTTGCAATGATGTTTGTACAAAAATTCCAAAGAGTGAAAGCATTAAAAACCAATAAAATCAAACAAATGAATGGCCACAAGAAGTCTGAGAATACTTAATTTTTTTTTAAAGCCAGTATTAGGCTTAAATCTCAGCCATAAATAGCTAAAATACAATGTTCCTCTTTCACAAAGATGTATCCTAATATTTCACTTTCTTTTTTGCTTTTATGCTGCCATTCCTCTGTACAATGACTTCCTGGAAGGAGTGGTATTCCTCCACAGTAACTGTCCTCCTCTTTCTTTAGTGGCAGAGAAAGGCTTCTTCCAGATGCAGGAATTGAAAAAGCAGTGAAAAGGTCTGAATCCTGAACCCCAAGCAACAAGGAGCATTTCCATTGGCTTGCACAACTTCAAAGTACATGTAACTATACGTTTTGCAGTGTCATATCATCCCCGCAACCCTCATCCTCATATAAATAAGATTGTAGAGTAAATATTGTATTGAAAGACAAAGTTAGCAATAGAAAAATGTTTCCTCACTCAGTTCCTGCTTTTGGAACATATTATCTGCTTGGTATACAGAATAATTGGCTTTTTCATGTAATGAGTAAGAATCATCTCTCATCCTTTTAAAATCAATATATTTCATTTGAGCTTATCTAAATGAGGTGAGGTATTTTTTTTTATCTACACCATCTTGCAAACTAGAATTAGTAGAGTATCGTTCCACTACCATTCTAAGTGCTAAGCTGTCACTGATTTAATATGACAGTGCAACTAGCTTGAGATATACTAATACAGATTTCCAGATAAAGCAACTACTTTGTACATCAGTAACTAAACAGCAAGATCTTGAACAAAATATTCTGCTGAGAGTAAGTTTGAAGGTATGTTTTGGGAAAGCATTACAAACTATCAAAAGCATTACAAACGATACAAAGCACTACAGAAGCTTATTCTGTGCTGATGCAAATGACCCAATTATGAGTGAAGTTAAGTTAGATTAGACTGCTTACAGGCTACCTCTGTAAGCAGAGGAAAGGAACAGTTTCCACTTTGAAAATAACTCAAGAGCTGGATCTCAACCCAAGGAAAGCCTCATCAGGCCAAATAGTTTCACAATTGAGCTGGTTTGGCAGGACAAAACACTATTTACCTACAATAAAAACTGAATCAAGAGTTTGGGATGGGAAAGAGCTCTCTTGAACAATACCCTTCCTTGCTTCTTAAAATCAGTAACTGAGAAATGTGTCCTCTCCATTATTACAGCAATATTCTTTATGAATCTTGAGAAAAAAGTACTGATTTGGAGAGAAGCTGTTATAAAATTCATTGCTAAGTTTAATAAGGTAAATCATTGGATCCTACATTGTTTCTAGCGATAATTATGGATTACAAATCCAGAAACAACCTTCTGTTCACCTTTTCTTCCAGCTAACCTACCACATTTTGGCATTTCCTGTTCGCCTGTGGTAGTTCTGTCTAGAGGTTACAAAGAAAACAAAGAAGCTAGGAGACAAATGTGTACTCCTCACTCTGATAACAGTCTTTTTTCCCCAAGCATAGTTTCTATGGTAAGCCAGCCTTATTCCTTATAAACATTTTATCATAAAAAAGCCTGCGTCTCAGGGTCAGTCAAAATAAACTCATAGTCTTAGTTCCAAGAAGACATACATGCAAAGACTTGTTCTACAGGTTGTCAAAAATAATTGACTAATTTTCTTAAGCAGCTGAATGACAGGAAGCACTGACAAGACCTTACAAGACAAAAATTATAATTTTTTCCCCCACATAGAGGTTTTACTGGGAATTAACTGAATAAAATTTAAAAAATACTGAAAGAATTATTGTAAAGCATTTGCTTCCTCTGCACCATCTAAGAGTTAAAACCATTAAATCATCTGCTTCAAAGTATTAGTTTGGCTGTTATTATTACAGAAATTAAGTCTTCATATATTTGAAAGCCCCACTAGCTTCATACAAAAAGTATAAGCAGTTCTATATTTCTCCTATGCTTTACTATGACATTATCTCATTTATGATTAAACAGATCAGGAATTGGAGAATAATTATAATAATTCAAAATCTTAATTCCATATGGGATCATATTCAATGCTGGTATAGGGATCCTGATGTCTTTAATCAGTGTACCAGTGGGCAAAAAATCAACACCATAAAAAATATGTCTAGAATTTGACAGGCTTTTCTGACACTTCCATCATATTTTATTACATTCATCTCAGATGTCTATGGGAAGATTCAAAATTGACACTGACTTCTATTAATGTCTTCAGACATGTTTAGAACACACAGAGTTATTAAATTTTTGGACATTTTAGGTCTTAACTATTATCAAATTTCTAAATTTGCATTAGAAGCCTGGACACTAGCAAACAACTAGCAACTCTGAGTTGTCAACATCAGAAGCCAAAAATTAAAATAATTACATATGCTTTGATTTAGTTTCTCGAATAAATTACAGACATACCATGGCAATACGGCATGAAGGAATCTGTACCATTGCTGTGTCTGATTTTCCTTTTCCTTGGAATACACAGTTAAATAGAAAATGAAGTAAATCACATGGATTCTTTAGTAAGTACTCAGTGAATTTAGTGTCACTAAATCAGTTCTTTATGAGTTGGAATCAGTTTATAAAATCACATAATAAATAAGGGATTTTTCTCTACCCTACACCAAAGTCTTCTAAATGACTGTTCATGAAAATTATTCAAATGTAACCTCCAGTACGAGTTAAGCACAGACCAATCCATTACAGTTTAACTGTTTCCATAAGGAAAAAAATATCTGCTGCATACAAGATCACATACCACTCATTGTAACTTCTCACAAATGAAAATTCCATAACCACGTTATTTATTACTTAATAGACTACCACACTGAGTAAGTAATTTATTCATTGATGTTAAACAATTTAGTTAATAGTAAATCCAATATTTAAAAGCCACAGATTTTGCTAAGATACCTACTGCAGCTGCAATAACTTGCATTGCTGCAATGACTTGCACCCAAGTAGTCATTTGGCTAAATTCCAATCAGGTTTCTATTGTGTATGCAAAGTCGAAGCTTCATGATTACAAAATTAAAATTGTTTCTGAATGTGCATAAATATAATTTTTTACCTGTGAAAAGGTAATAGCATATTTATAATACCCTAGAAAATACTTATAAGTTCTTTCTTTACCAATACATAGCAATAAACTCAGACAGAACTCCACTTTTCCATCTTAAGCATCTCAGAGTAAAATGAATATCAACATCAAATAGGGCCATTTGAATCCATTTAAATATCACTGACACTTTCTTTCACCAATTTTATTTTTAAAGACAGACCAAAGGAAGTTAATGCAATCCCATACTTTAATAGGAAAGTAGATCCCTATGGTTGACATAACGAACAAACTTAAATAGTTTCTAATCAGGTCCAACTGTCAGTAAGGGTCCTTTCTCATAATCAGGAGAATAAAACTACTGCTCCATTATCTTATGCAGATATTCTAGATGGTCAAACATGACTCTTACAGTTGATATACTTCTCATTACAAAAGTCTGATTTGATCAGGCATTTTGATGCTTTGCTAGAAAGACTGAAAATTACTTCAGTGATTGAAATCATCAGTGCTTATAAAAAGGGAATTGGAAGAGATGTGTGTGATGCACTGCTTTAATTCATTTTTATAATCTTTTTTTTATTAAACTCTGAGCTATGGATCATAAAATAAAATTTAATTTGGCTAAGACAGAAATATATGTATAAACTTGCTATAACTTGCAGCTGAAATTATACTTTCCTATGTAGCCAGAACCAAGTAAAGCAGTAAATTAAGCACAATCAACAAGAAGACGCAATGACAAACCTGAAAATCTCATTTCTTATAACCACAGTCACCATATCTACAAATACAGATAAACTTTCTGAGTAGAATTTTCTAAAGTAAATACTAAGTAAAAGTAAAACTAAAAGTTATACTAAGCATATCTAAGTAAAACAGAATTTCACCCCACACATTTCTGTGGTCTGAAGACAATAAACAACATTTACCAAAGTGTAAAACAGCTGGCAGGTTTTCACAACTCAGGAAGTGACTATGTCTTTAAGTGCCTCAAACCCCAGTATTAGCTGGGATGAGTATTCACACTCTTAACCTGTTTATTAGTGATAACATAACTATCAAATAACACACAACTGTACATTTGTTCCTTTGATAAGCCTGCAAACAAATCCTCCTAAAAGAAGGGAAAAAAGAAGACTAAGTAAACACAGAAAAAAGCTTTCTATTACTTCCTTCACATGTTGCAACCTTAATTGCACAGTAAAGCAGCATTTCAGTGAAAAAAAAACACAAAAAAACTAAAAACCAACTAATAAGTAACCCTAGAGAGCCTGTTCCTACTTAACTACCTTACCCATTTTGACTTTTTAACAGCAAGAAGAAAAACACAACCCATACAACAAATAAATCTTCCCATAAAAGCTCCTTCCCATGTTGACTGTTAGTGCACAGGGGAATTTAGTACAAAGACATTTTCTGCAAAACTTCCAGTTTACACAACAATGACTGAAAATATTACATCCCTGTTAAACTGACTGTCAGGTCTACAGGGGAGACTGATTCTGGACAAAATATTTTAGACTGAATAGAGACAGGGCACAAAGAGAAGCACTTTTCACCTTATTATTGAAAAAGCTTTACCCTCTACATCTCCAATTTCATCCTAATACACAGATAATTTTACACCCACTTAAGCTGTCACTGTGCACACACCATGTCCGTCATAGTCATAAGAAGCAGAAAACTTTTAAAAGTTAAACGATTTTCAACCACCATCCTTTTTTCTTCCTGAAGGAAAACACTGCAGCATTATGCATTTGTTTTACAATGTCTATTGTTAAAGATTTCACAAGGAATATATAAGTTTATGTGTAGAGCTGTTGTCTGTAAAGGGAGTAAGGTTACAGATCAGCAACCAAATTTTACAAGGACTTTCACTGTCACCAAGGGGTCAGTTTGATTAACCCTTTATCAGTAAGGCTTTGCCTCAGGAATACAGCAATTTTCCAGTTTCAGAGAATTTTCCCCTTGCCTGTTCCAATAGCTTCACTTTTCCCTAGAAATCTTGCCAATGTTGCTAACTTTAATTTTAGATTTCTGCTAATTTACTTGTTAAAAATAGTACTTCTGTCTCAATACTGTACATTTTGAAATATTGCCCATTCTGTAGCACTTAGAGACATGCATGTGAAAAAAAAAAAAAAAAAAAGGTAGTTAAAATATTCACTGCTTTCATGCACAGAACAGGACCAGAAATCTAATACTGTGTCAGCAGACAGACTGTTTCAGAACCACATCCTCACGGTCTCTGGCAATATGTAAACTCACTGCCTCACCCTTATACATTTTCTTCTTCAAAGCAGATACCAAAGAAATGAGTTTGTCCCCAGGTTTTTAACATCAAAGACAGCAGGCCAAATTAATCTCTAGTGTAACTCGATGGAATTGGTCCTTGGTCTCACTCCCCAAGGAAAGCACTACTCCAAAACACACATTTAATTAATATCCTCTCTCGTCCATAGATTCCTATAGGGCTTTTAAACTTTTCCTCATGGCACGCGCTTTGCAACTAGTCTAAGTTCATACAAAGGCCCTTTCTATCCTGGTGCTTTATTAGTGTTAGGAAATAATTTTAACATGTATGTTAAAAGATGTTTCCATAAGAACACGGATAACATAGAGTGAACACTTAACAGTGGAATTTTGCAACTAACATAAAGCAAAACCAAGGAAGTAGCTTTATAGTCTGTGACAGCATATGGAAAACTGGTGAAAGAGAAGGGGAAGCAATGGCTCAAGACAGATAAAACTGGATACAGAAAAAAAAAGAAAAATCAACTACCATCTCATTCACAATAACTACCAAAGGCAAAGAACCTATTAGATAAAAATATATAGGATCAAGCTTTTCATGAAGTGGAATAAAATTCTCTTGGGTCTCTTAATCAGAGATTGTTACTGAATTGATGTAAGCATATAGTGAAGGGTCTTTCTGAAAAAAGTCATCTTGGTTCTTCATTTAAGCAGAAGCAAGATCCATGGGGGTATTTTGCATCAGAGTTAATTTAAGGAAAACAGCAGCCAAGAAGAGAAAACTGAATAGAAGTGTAATGGAGAGGAGTAATATAACCTGAACTGCATTCAACTATCTTGACATAGAATTAGACAAACCAGGTAAATAAAGACTCAGGCTTCAGTGAATGCCTGTTTTAAAAAATCTTTTAACTGCCTCTGCATGCATTATCATTTCTAGGTCTGAACTGAAGTGCGGGGATGCTGGACAACAGAGACACATGGATATTTTATGTTAAAATTTGCAAATGTGTGCATTTTCAAAGTTTCCTGGACAAAGAAAACCAAATATTCCCTCACACCCATGCTCCATGATTCTGAAAACACCCTCAGCATTAGCATGCTTAGCCACAAGAAAAATGTGAAGTTAGATTTTTTAAAGACAAACTATATAATTGTGAACTACTACACATGACAAAAAAAGATGTTTCTGAAATCTTCGCAACATCATTCAGCTCCTTAGACTGCCTAGAATGGCAGGACTCAAGATTCCAATACGAAAAGATCAGTGGCAGACCACGAGACCAAAACCAATGCCCTTATCATGGTGTTTGCCAAATAAGACCAATACCAAATGTAGAAGAACATTTGAAACTTTTGGTTCTTGGACTTCATCCTCTGCATTGTACTTGCTCTGGAAACAGCCAACTGAACAGAATCACTGGCCATGCTAATGCAAATGTCTTTGATTACAAAGCGCTCACAAGGTCAGAAAAACCTCAAATACCCAGAATTCAGCTTCTGGAAGCATTTTAAAATAAATCTCATTTTACATAGCTGATAAGAACACGACTTAATAGAATATGCTATTTGTGGTACCATGTGATCTTCTAGTATGAAGGTCATGCCAAACATTCCATATTTCATAATTTTCTCATCTGTGCAGGTTTTTTACATAAAAAAATTCAACTTTTATTGTACTACATTTTCAGCTGCTAAGATTGCTAAGGTACAATGTCGTTTATAAGAAAGAAATTAAAAGCAATAACAGCTTGAAGACAAAATTAAGCTGGTGCCTTTAAAATCTTTTCCCCCAGATTTAAGTGATCTTACAACACTCACCCAACTCTTAGCGCAATCCAGATTAAAATAACTGATTATTTGCAAAACAATTCTAAGATATAGCACTGGCATGCTCCTGCATGTCAATAAATGGGGGTAATTTATCCTACAGGATGTTAATTTGTATTTTCTTTTCCAAAATTTTATAACATAGGAGAAAAGTCCATTAGAACAGCACTCAAAATCATTGTTCACTTGAATTCATTCTGCAGAGAAAGCTTCCCTAACACCATGGAAAACAACACAATGTCAGGGTTCTATAAATGACCTTTTTATCAAGGGATAAGCTTTCTAACTTAATCTTCAGCTTTTGCTCAATTAAAAATTCAGCAGCAGCTTCCAAAGATCATGGAGGAGGTTGATTATGCTTACTATACTCACATTTGGGTAAGATCCTGGACATACTGCAGTCAAAGAGTACTCCAACCTACTTCAGGGAAGGAAACTCTCAGCCCTGGAATGAGGTATTACTCCATAAGCAGTTCCACTGGTCAGCAATTATGCAAGAGCACCAAGACGTGGCAGAATTACTAGTCCTACACCTCTTTTCAGTTCTCAAGGAATAACTATGCTTATTTGACTTTTAAGAAAATACTTTGAACCCTAAAACTTACTTCTGATCCTGACTTTCTGCATGACCTTGAGGAAATTTCAAACTTAATGTACTTCAGTTCCTCCTGTACTAAAATGAATGCACCATAACACACCCACCTCTATAAATCTCTATCTTGATTAGATGAAAGGCATTTTGCAATGTAAGTGCAAAATCTTGTTATTTATTAAAGGAGGCTTCTACCACAGCCCTTCACTTAATGTTGTTAGGGCCACCCTTTACTTTTAAATCTAGCAAGACAATTATTGATTAATGACCACATCACCTCTGTCAGAAGTATAAAAGCAATATAAACATGCCTTTGCCTGACAGATCAGCTGTTTTAAGCAGTGACTTGTGTGATTTTATCTATTTATCCTAATGCACCCCCACTTCAGTAGTTTCCAGTAGTCTTAAGGGGATACACTTACTTTAGCCAATTCTAGTTCCTGTGTGGTGTGCTCAGACTAGTCCTGAGGTGCTCTCAGCTTTAGTTTATGAGCTACTCAGAGACTCTTTAACAGATCAGTTCCATCTTCCTCACATTCAGGTTTTCAGCTCATTGCAAACACGGGTTCAAATTTCCAACCCAAGAGGTGGGACTAAAAATAGATAAATATTTATAATAAAAAATAGAATATTGTCTTAAACTACAAAATACTTAGTGGTTAATATTTAGTATTATAAGTATACTACTGATAATTGAAGCTACCCTATTAAACTTCATAGGAATCTGCACTATCCAGGGCAATACTGGCCAATTAAAACCTGGGGGAAAAAATATGCTGAATTCAAAGACACCCATACCATGAGTGATGTGCTGTTGGGATTACTATAATTCTTAGTACTGAATGCAATTTATTGCTCAGAATTAATACCTACCTTCAAATAGCAGGTATTGAAAAGATACAATAATACTTATTAGTAAGTGAAAGAGGCACATTAAGAAGCTACTGTTTGAAGTGCATTACTGAAAGAAATTTCCCAGTTATTACAGTTATTTGGTGTTGCTGGCAACAATTTCATAAGTTACCAAAATTCACCTTAAAACTACACTTGGCCTGAAGGAATCCTACTAGAAAGCTGCTTAAAAGCATCACTGTGCTCTGTAAATGGCAAAGGGGTGACTAATTTAGCAATTATTTTATCTTGGCAAGAAGTCATAAAAAAGCAAGACAATAAGCTAGAAAGTAAAAATCTACCTGGATGAGGTTGACAAAATTGAATCAAGCATAAATCTGCTAAAACACACCATCCTCTGCTAAAAATTCTTATTAAAATTAGCACAGTGGAGAGTGTAACTCTGTAAGAATGGTAAGTGCTTTGTGACAGAAAAACATTACATTAGCCATAGATAAACTGACTGAAATAAGCAGAATGTCAAAATATGACAGGAGCAAACTTTTGTATCGCAAATATGAGGACAGCTTTATAACGTGACAATAAATTATAACTAAGGAAGAATGCACACAAATGACCTTTTCCTCCCTCACAACAAAAATTTGTTACAAACAGCAACCAACTGCATGTTGAAGCTGAAAAACCATCAAAATCCATGTATTTAAGAATGTCAAAAGCAGTTTCTAAGACATTGGGATAAAAAATAACCACTACAAAATATAACTCCTTTCCACTTGCCAATTAATAAACTAATCTCTAGATTATTATGAATTAAACAAAAAAACAAAACAACTTAAGAATAGCAAAAAAAACCAACCAAACATATCATAACAAAACACAAATCCCACAAACACGTGCAACTCCCTGTAACAGTTTTTGTAGAAGAGCAGCATTATTTCTTTTTCTAACAGCTGTAAAGGTATCTCATCCTAAAATAAGCAAAATATGCAAGACATCCCCTAATTGTGAATCTAGATCTAAAAAGAACGTCTAAATCCCACGAAGTCTCAAGGAAAACTAAAGCTTCAAGGTACAGTGGGGATGTTGGAGGCATTTCTTTCATTATATATTTACTGCATTATTTATACATTGACAGTACCAAATATATTATCTAGTCATACACACAAAGATCCCTAAAAAGGAAGTGAAACCACAGTAAGAATCATTGATTTAAAAACCGAGCCTCCTGAAATAAGGGAAATTAATAGTTTTTAATCAAATATACTTCTGCATCTAATATTCTACATTTTGCTGAAAACATATATATTCAATGCATATCACAGGCAGTGCTGCCAGGCCTTTGCATGGGTAGGTCAGATGTGTAAGTATTTGTAGAAAACAAAGACAGCCCATGCTGTGGTAAACACTCACTGGTACCTCATTAATTTACAATAAGTCCCACCATTAGACCCAGCTGCTTTTAGCTTTTCTGCATGCTCCATTTTCTTACTTGCTTCCAGTACATTTCTCAAGCATAGATAATTGTAACTTTTCTAAAGAATTAGAGGTCTAAAATTCAGCATCCATTGATCTGCTAAAGTATAGTCTTCCAAGAATTTAATTATTTAAATGAAGGGAAAATAAAATTTCAAGAAGAGCTATAAAAACAACTACCTTGGTTTATGAAAGAGTTTTACATACCCAAGTAATCAATAAATTATCTGTATGACCTTCACAGCCTCTGTCTCCTTCCCCTTCCTCAGTGTCCAGAGACAAAGGAGGTCTCTATTCCATATCCACAGTCCCTGTTCTTTTCCTCCAATTAGGATGTTGCTGTGAATTTTTCTTTCTCTCTTAACTACTTGGTTGAGAAGTAACCTTTCTTAAAGTTGCTGTTCATCAAGTAGATGACCCTTGATCATCTTCACTTTATGATCCGTTCAGTATTGATGAAAATTGTGATCAACAGAAATATTTTTTTAAAAGAGCAGTGAGTTGTTTAAAATTCAACACTGGGAAAAATTATTAAAAATTAAGTTCAAGCCATTTTTTCAACAAAGGTGTTCATCTTTGAAAAAGTTACAAGTTTCATAATCTAACTGGATGGACTGTTCTCTAGACCTACCCATCTTTTCTCTCAGAATGCAACATTTTTTCATTGCTAGCATTGTGCCATAAGCCTGGAATTCTACTCAGAAAAAGTCTCAAAAAAGAGGCGAGGATACAAGTAGTCTTCCAATAGAAATGAAATTTGCAGTGTGATACAAGCATATGCAAGGAGTTCACAATCTGAAGCCAGTATGCATAAAGTGTAGATACACACATTCCCTACAGAAAGCTTTAAAAGCTCTGCAGGAGCTGCAAATAGCAGTGGGGCCTAAAGCAAAGCCAAGGAACACTTGGAACTTCTGAGAAACTGAATGTCAACACAATATCATTTATAAAAGTATGCGGTAAATTCTGAGAAGCTGCCTTGCAAGTCCCAATTCAACCAATGACTTTAGCAGGAGCTTAATTGGTTTTCCTGCTACCCTCCTTCTTGAGCTGGTTCTATTTTGACCATTGAGTGAAAAGCAACAGCCAGTGTAAATCTCCTAATCCGTCACTCATGACATTTAAACAGACTGCGTTGTCGTGAACAGCGTGACTCAGGTTAAATTTCCATTAAATACTTCCATGCTTTAATTATTTTTTCAATGAAAATTGACACTAGTAACACAAAAAAATATCCCATTATAAGCAGGCAAATAGGCTGTAATTCTATCACGAAGCTGTCACTAGGCATAGTGAAGAATTCTCTGTCAGGTGGTACCCAATATTTATTCATCAACAGAAGAAAACTCATATTTAAAGGCTCACCTTTTCAGTCTGCATGAATTCCCGCTGATTGTGACATAGTTATTTTTTCAAATAGTATGTACTGGAGTTCAGAAGAACCAAAGAACTCTGAAAATTCCAGACAGCAGAAAAGCAATGCTACACAAAGATTAATGTCAAATAACTATTACTTTTATCTGTGTTAGAGCAAATAATTCCAGGTGTAATGCATCCTGCAAACATGTTAGAATATACTTAATATTCATATTGCAATGGGAACAGAAATAAGAGAACCTACACATACAAAAGGATTGTTACAGCCTTAATTAAAAAAAGCTTAATTCCAGCTTGGTGCAAGAAATAATCACATGCATAAATCCGGTATAACAGTCCAATGATATTAAAACACATTCTGGAAATCATTCACTTCAGTGGCTGAGATCACAATTATCACATTAAAAGAGGTGACTAATGAATTTGGTACACATGTGGCTATTCCATCATAAAATGTATCCTAACAGCTTCAATGATTTAAATGGCATTATGAAGAGAGATAGTTGAAAAATCTGGACCCCATTCATTTGCATAGTAAGTATTAGACTATAAAATGTTATTTTCTCATAATTATCAGCCAGTAAAAAGGTACTTGTTCTCTTTTTATGTGGCTGCTACTGTTTCCAACATCTGGAGTAACAGTTGAAAATAAATTTTAAAAATTTACAACTGCAGGATGAATTACTAGATCAATATAAAAAAATTAAGATGAAAATCTCTATAAGGCTTACAGAATTATACCAATGACAAAATGCAGAAAATTCAGGAATATTTCCTTTGGTTGGAATGGACAATATCCAGTGTATTGACATCTAATAAAATACATAAACTAGTAAGAAATATTCGACCTGACCAAAATTTGTACTTAATTTTATAAAATGTGATAACATAAGAATTAGACAAGACTTTATGCGAGCCTCTTCTACTGCATTCCACTTCATCAAAAATACACTGAACAAGTTTTGAGGCAAGAGGCAGAAAGTCTCAGCATTTTTCACACATAAAGGGAAATCTTTTGGTTTCTAGTTCAGGTGTCACTCAAATTACATCATTATCAAACATGAAGGAAAGCATAAGCTGTTTCAGAAAACCTAGGGATGTGACCAATATCTCTGGGAGATACAGAGAATGGACAGACCTTTTTGAGGAAACTGGCAGTCCAATTCATTCAATCTTTCCTTTCCATTAAAAACAAATACAGCCCCTGAAGAATTTTAGGGAGTTTTTAACCTTTTTAACTCATAGGAGGGACATAGCCGAGGTAATATGAAGGGAATACAGCTAAGAAGTGGTACTATAATCTCTCCATCTCCATCTCCAATCATTTGACATTTAAAGTGTACCACAAGATGCTAAACCTGAGCTCTGAGGCTTTTTCCAAGTATTTCCCTTCTCTCAGTGTTACTATGAACACCAAAAAAAAACTGAAGCAAAGACAATACAGGCAACAAAAAGAAGATCAGCAATAGATCAGCAGGAGGAGAAAGTAGTAATCTCTGAGTCCATTCAAGTAACTCGAAGACCCAGTCGCCTCTCAGTTCACTTCAGTTTCATCCAACCATCCTTTTCTTAAACATGGAGTTCCACAGTCTAAAATATAGTCTTCTTTTTAATCTCCTTAGACATATAGAAAATGCAGGATGATTGGTTAAACACATACACATAAAATCAGACAAGGCAAATTTAATAATGAGAGAAGCTAGAATTATATCAGCCCAATTCACTTTTGTTTAGACAGGATATAATCAGTTCTTTAGATTGAAAGTCAGCACAATTCAAGTCATGCACAAACAAAAAATTATCTGAGCATATCTAACTTACACTGAGAAAATTTAAGAACAAATTATAAATTTGTCAGTTTTTTCACAGAGGTTGTTGCCACTTGTAGTAATACAATTGTCAAGGAGTATACAGATCTTATATCATGCATCAAGCATACAGCTTCTTGCAAAAGGCTACAGCAACACGGAATATTTTGACTACACAGCATTTCCTGAATGAATGGGAACATATGACCTTTATACTGGTCTAAAATCATAAATATGAGAATACATAATGTTGATGATAGTATAGCTAAAGAAAAAAATTAATGTAAAGGATTAATTAGTTAATTTGTTGAAAGTTTTTTTGTTTTAATATTCTAGTTAGAGCATCCATTTAGTAACGTATCACATATGCATTGAGAGTTATAGAAATGTTTTTATTGTGTATTTAATGCATCAAAAGCATAGTTTTAGCTGCTAGAAAAATTCAAACAAGCCTTTCAATTCAGGTGCACAGGAGCAGCTGTTTCACAGACAGTTTTTAAAAAGCTTATCTATTTCCCTAATGGACTTGCTTTAATCCTCCAGTATGGTTAACGTTTGAATTTTTTTCCCATAGAATAATATTATTTATGACTACAGAGTCCTTTAGTGTCTTTAGTCTAAGTCCACAGGCCTGCTTTTAGGGAGCAGATCAGTCAGCCTAAAAACTGAGTCTGAAAGAAGACCAATTTTTTTTTTAAATGCATTAAAACCCACAAGAATTATTAGTTCTGCTTGTCAACTCCATTTTAATAGTTTTTACAAGTCTAATTCTGACATTGTGTGAGAAACAGCAGGCAAAAAAACCTAACTGTAACTTATCAAGGAAAACACAAAGAAATGTAAGCTATCTTGAGTGATTCTCAACAGCTGCACTTTAAAAACAGAATCAGGACTGCAAGTGCATAAACTCTGATGAAAACACCGATTTATTTTTAAGTGTGTTGTACGTGGAAAATCGTTATAAACCAAAACAAGGCAGTACTCTGCAATGGAAAAGCAACTATAAGAAATCCATCTGGGCTTCATTTTTTCAAATTTTTTCCCCCCAGACAAATCCTCTTGCCCTCACTGTTCTTTTCTGTGCCCCCAATTATATTCACCTACTTCTCTTGTATTCCTGACACCTTCAATAGAGACCTCAGAGCTGCTTGTCTCTCTCCTTCCATTCCTTAGAACTAATTATACATCTGTTTGGCATTCAGATCATTTCCAAAAGTTCCACAGACATATGCATTTATAAGTACGTGCAGGACAAACTCAAATTCAGGGGAAAATAGGTCCCTAAGTGTACTTACAAACCTGGACATGAAAATCAGTCTGGAAAAACAAGAAGCAACAACATAGAGGTTTAATTTATTCTACATTTGAATCTGCAGATAGTATGGCAAATATGCCAAAAGTTGAATTGGAATTATGAGAGAGATCCAGAAGTACCTTCTCAGGAATCACTAAGTTAAGGGTTGAAATACCTAAGAAGCGGCAGTCCTTGTGACTTGCCTAACTCAGTCTATGTACACAGCAAAATATCTTCAAAGTAAAGTGTCCAAAACCCCAAAAAGCTGTGTTTAGAGCCAGTAAGGACAGCAAGTAGGAAATAATTGTAATTACATATGTTGGAACTTTTTCTCTCTTCTTTATCAAAAGCATGACTGCCTACCAAGATTCTCCAGCTGGAATGGATCAAGGGCAAGAAGCCCCCACTTAAAGCAGCCATTGCCTCTTTGTCAAAAACCCTTCCTGCTTTTGAATATGTGTAGCTGTTATACTGAGTTTTGCTCTGAAATGGACATTGTGGGTGTATTTTAATAATACTGAGAACACAGCTCCAGGAATGTTCAGGAATATCCCTCCTCCCCTTACTTGGTGAGAGGTATTGAAATAAGGGGCACTTTCAGTCCAAGAGACTTTCTTAGTGCATTTAAGGCATCTCTAAGGCTAAAGCAGAGCATGAGCTCACTACTGTTTACTTAGGACTTTAGTCCACTTCTTCTAAGTCCTATTTTAAACACCAAAACAGGTGTTTCCAATCTTGCCTTTAGAAAACAGACACGGTGAAATCAATTTCAGTACAATACACCACCATGAAAATATATTACACCACTATGTAATGTAACAGACAGATAAACTACTGTATGTCTTTATTTTAATAAAGATTCAAGTTGTTCTTGAAAAATAATTATTGACAATTGACCATTTCATGATGGGTTTGTTGAAGAGCATATGCTATTCAGTAAAAAGACAATTAAAAAAAAAAAGATAAACCAACAACTTTCCTCAGGAAGAATTTTTTTATGGCATCTTAATGAACATTTATATGTAATTTGCAACCCCCACTATTCACAGTATTGCCCACGTAAAAACAGTCAGCAATTGCCAATCACACAGCCCAGTGAACAATAACCTGGTTTCAGAGGAAGAAAACTGAGAAAGACAATGAAGGAAAAGTAATTCTGGCAGAAAGTTGAAGATACAGGGTTTGTTGCTGCTTCCATACCCTCAGGAGAAATCACCCTTCCTACCTACTTAAATAACAGCAACAAATACACACAAACAACAACGAGAATACAAAGCATTTAAAATTTTGGCTCAGCACCGTGCTAATAGCTGATATAAAAGCAGGAGGGTATGAGGACAGCCAGTAGTTGTCACATGCTGGGAAGTGCCAACCACTGCATGCAAGGTACTGAGAGACTGCAGCCTCTGCTGAAATAATTTTGCAGGCTCTTGGGATGACGCCTCTGGTTGTGCACTGCCAGCTGTTACACAACACATTCCTGGAATGAAATCAGCATAAATGAGCAAGGCTATGTTTAGTGTGGGACATAATGGGTTATGAATCAGGAGCACTGAAGACAAGCTTGTCTCTTTTTTTTAAAAAAAGACGTTTCCAACATGTATTAAACACACCAGTAAAACAGTGACTGAAACTTTGAAAATAGCACTGCAACCATTTATTCCACTTAACATACCACCTGTATGACCGAAAACAAAAATATGTGAATACAAATGGAAAGTAAAATTCCACCACAGTTAAATATACAACACAGAGAGACCTTTTCATACAACATTATCAGTCAAAATAAGAAATGTCAGAAAACATAACGTCAGTGAAATCTACTAATAAAATTAAACTTTGTCAAGGCTGCAGCCAGAGGACACAGCAATAAAATCTTGGCAAACAACCTTACACTATGTTTTAGAAAAATATCAGAAGAAGAAAATCTAGCACCATTTTTTATTTTTATTTCAACCCTTGCTATTTCACTCATATAGAGTTCTTTTTGCAATTAAATGGAGAATCAAATTAAGGGGGTTAGTCATCTAACTACTAAGTAGGCAGGTGCAATCAAGTGAGTAGGCGACTAAATCCCAAAATACTGCTGTGCAATTAAATAGCAAACATAAATTTGTGCTTACAAAATTATAGGTCATCTTTCAAAAACAACCCCTTAGGGTAAGAAGAGTTCCTTATACTTGCTCTGAGATTTGTAAAGCAACTGATCCTTATACTTCAGCACCCGAAGGCTTTTCTGTTAGAATGAAATTTAGTGCAAACAAAATAATTTCAAATTAAGGGGACTTGTAGGAGGTTCATCAGTAACAGCTATGCTTTAATCTCCCATACAGCTTTTCATAATTAGACAGATATGTTCCAAGTGAGCCAAACTAATCTACAAACTTGATTAAACCAAAACTCTAATTGAGGTTTTTACTCCCTGTTCTGTGGATCAAGTTATTAAATCACTTTGGCCTACACAAGTAGAGATGCAATGTGCTCTTCTTAATGCCACCAGGTTTATAAAGTCATGACAGCTTTTTTTTTCCTTCAGAAGCTTGTGGACAAGTTCAAACACATGAAGCCTCCCAACCTGAACAATGTGGAGGTATGAGCAAAGAACTCTTCTCTCTGTAACTACTCCCAAGTTTCTGCTGAATTAAAGCCATGAAGTTTTATGGTAGAGCCAATCATCGGGTCCATTTCATACCTTTTTCCTTTCTGGGTCTTATTCTGAGGTAGGTCTTTAAACTTCTGCTGTGCTAAGCCTGTAAATCAGTGCAATTTACAGCACTCCTTACAATAATTGAGCATGGGCAAAAGGAAGCATAGACAAGAGATACAGTATTTCATATCAAGAGGATAATTTTTATTAATGAAGCAGTATATAATAGACCACCTCATTATATTTTTCACATATTGAATTATAGAAAAATTAAACTACAAGGACACTTTTTAAAAATTAGGGTTTATCCTACACTTCCTTTCAAATAAATAGTTCTATATACTTTACTAAAACATAATAGAGAACCACAAGTTCATGGCACACTGCATAAGAACAACAATGAATGTTGCAATTCAAAATAGTTACCACAAAATACTTTAAGAGCACAGCTCTCTAGTGGCAGTGAAGGGCATAAGCTTCAAAATACTTCTACATTTAAACCAAAAAGCAGAGATAAATATTTACTGGATAAACTAAAAAGATCAGAACTAGCTCAGGCCTCAGTTTTGCAAACCACCACCACTGCTTTATACACTAACTTATTGTCATAGCTTTATGAACAGGGCCCAAAACAAGCACAGAATTTTGCTACAACATTTGAATATTCCATTTGTAATATTAAAAACATGCATACAAATGGTCAAACTAGAAGTGACTACAAATACATAATTGACCCTAAAAGCTATTATAATGGATCTTCAAAGTTTTTGTTCTTTTCTTTTTCAGTATGCCTCTTTTTTTTATCCTGCAGAACAAAATAGATAATATAAAATTAAACAGAATTTCAATTCAGTTAAGATAAAAGTGAGTAAAAAGATATTCATCCCTTGCATATCATTCTTCTGAGAAAAGGTTTTGCTTGTCAGACTAGCAATGTCTAAGGGAGAGTGCCCTCAAAGAAGCACTTTTTCCCAAGACAATTTCTGTTTAAAGGAAATGTGTTTGGATCAGAGGGGTTTGGATGCATAAACCTAATAAGATACAGCTGTATTTTTCCTTTCTCCATAGAAATAAGTTTAAATCAGACTGAGAAAAGTACAGTTAATAGTCTAAAGACGCTGCAAGGATAAGAAAAGTGGTCATGGCAAACACTTTTAGACTGACCTTATGTGCAGAGGAAGCTTTCATATAGAGGACAAACGCGATCAAGCAATATCAAAATTCAAGCTAGTCAGAAAAACAATAACCTTTTAATACAAAATACGTATTTTTAATAAGAACCCTTGAAAAAAATCCCAACCACATGAAAATCTAATTGCCTAGATATTTGGCAACTATTGAGCAAGCCATTCTTTCTTAAACAGTACACAGATCCTGAAGTGCCCTGAGCATATTATAAAGGTTCACTTCACTGATGGATAAGTATAAACTGATTGCAAAATTTTGCACCTGAGCAATAAAGAGCTAGTTTCAAAATTATATTGAGACTTTCAAAACTTTCCATAATATTTGACTAGAATTAAACTCTCAGACTAGAAGAATGCTAAAATTTCATAATCTCCTGATTATTGCTATTTATGGATTTATTAAAAGGCTTGAGGTTAAAAAGGTGGGATAGCACACAACCTAGTTAACTTTTATTCTGCTTACATGAAAGATGTACTCACTGACTGGCAAATGTAATTGTGACTGCTGCATGAAGACCAACTTAACGGGGCAGGCACAATGAAAAGATGATCAATTTTGCAAGTTCGTTTCACAGCCTTAGAGGGCAGAAGTCCTGGACAGTAGTAAAAGGCAAACTAAACCAGTATCGAAGACAGTCAGAAGTAAATTTTTATCAAAAAGGCACATTTGTGGTTTTGCAAAAGTGGATCATGGATCATACTGCGAGTAACTCTCAGGTCTTAAAAATTCAGCTTACATTTCATTCCACTGATAAAGACACATTTGGCCGGTTGTTCACACAGTAAGAGAGTCCTTACCAGACAAGAATGTTCAGGGCTTTTTTAAACTCATATTGCTCTAAATTTCCACACAAAATCAACTTATAACAGTATAAAGCAGTGACAGATGCACTAAGAAAAATTTCTTTAAGTGGCATATCACAATGCAGCAATATTTCCTATTCCAAGTGGGGGGAAAAGCTGTAGGTATGTAGGTAAGAACAGGGGGATTAGAGACAAAAATATACTTTTCAACTTCCACTTGAATATGGGAATACACTTAAATACAAACAATACTTGAATGATCCATAACAGGAAGTACTCAGGTACAAACAGAACAGGACAAAATATTCTAGAAGAAAACAATTGCAATTACCATAAGAAAATACTTCATTTAAAGCTAAAATACCATAGGCAGAATTTGATTATTTAATAGGCAAAACTCAAACACATTACCCAAATATGAGTAAAAACTGAGTAGTTAATTCTTTTGCCACTCTCAGTGACATATACTGGATACATTCACATTGCAACTTAAATTTGGAACAGAAGTGAGCTTTTGAAGTCACCCCCACTTTCTGTTCTGTGGTTCATATATCATGGAGCTAAAAGAACACAGATGAGAGTCCTTTTAGATGGAGCAATGCTAGAAAATGTACTCCAACCACTAATGGAATCCATCGGAGCAGATAGGAGAGAGTCGGAAGTAAAACACCCTGAAATACGGATAGTGTGAACATCAAGCTCTCCACACAAACTGTTTCCTTCCACAAACGTTGAGCGTTTTTTGCCCTGCGCTGTTCAGCACAGTCATTACAATCACTATTTAGACCACAAATTATGCCTCCTGCCACATGCACTTGCTTTTAAGTACTGCAGGGTAAACTGTAGAAACTGCACTGAACCTATTACTGATTCCTGCTCTTTGGAATCTGAACTGAAGAGCTCTTGGTCTCCACAGCCCCACGCAGACAGATAACCTGCTGATGCTACACTTCTACGAAGCCAGAAAAAGAGCATAAACAATACGGATTCCAAAATAGGCAACGGCACTATTCCAACCCTCATCATTTAATTTTCCAGGACTGACTTAAATACTTTTGCAGCTGCACAGACAAGTGGCTGACAGAACTGCTTGAGGTGGGATAGGGTTATGTGCAAGCATGGCATGAGAAGTTCCAAAGGCACCGTTAGACACGAGTGCCTGAACCTTGTAGATTTTCCCCAATGCCATGTGGCCCCCTGCATAGCATTCAAACACCAGGGAAAGGTCCAAATCAATCCATGGAAAGATATGGGTAGATATGGGTATCTTCACTAGTTTTTTAGAGGAAACTGTTTGCTTCACTAACTATTCAGAAGATGCTAATGTAGGTGGAATTAATGACCAAGTTTGAACCAAAGCTCAGCTTGTGCTTTCAGATCCTGAAACACTTTCTAGGGGCCTGAGGCAAGTAGTCAAAATACAGCTCTTCATGCTTGATGCAAAGTGCATTTAATTTAAAAGACAACCTATCAGTGACATGAATGATCTTGAATATATTGGTGTTGAGATATACTAACCAATAGCAATATTCAAAACAACTTAAGAAAATGTAAGCCATCTACTTTCTCTGTATTGAATAGTGAAGTCAGTAGAACAGCGCTCTGATCTATGGATTCACTGGAGACAGTAGAAACTTGTCTTCCTTTTTTCTTTTTTAAAAATGCTAGATATCTAGTAGGCTTGACTTTTGGAGAAGGCAAAAGTCTGCTTCTTTCCAAATCTAATAGATTAAGTAAATAACCTGAATATTTGGATAAACATTCCAATTAAATATAAGTAGTTCTACATAAATCTTATACAGATCCTGATGCTGAATTCCAAACAACACGAGCACAAACCTTCAAATAATAAATTATACCTAAAATAACTCAGAAGCTCATTCTAGAAGAGATTTAAAATGCTCATAATTTAGTAAGACATTTTTGTTTAAAGTTTTAATGAATGAAATATAAGATACTGGCAGCTTTGCCTCATTCCACTGCTGTGAGCTCAGCAGAATTTAAGGGACATAAGTGGGGGAACATGTATTTCAAGTCACAAAAGCATAAGGAGTGTCTTACACACATGTTTAGCATTGTTTTCTTTATTTTACCACATGCTTAGTAATGCACTTGGCTAAACACTTTCGGGTTTCAAGCGCACCATTGAACTGTACAGATCTCTGCATATCCTGCAAAGGTGGAAAAGTTTATACTTTCCTATTGGCACCTTTTTTGTGTTGGAGCAATCGAATCATTTATACTCAAACAAAACTGTATTACTTGTGTTTGATATTGCATTGCCATTGTTGGTGGTCCTGTATTTCCACTCCTGTCAAATCTCCTGCAGATACTTGGCTACCATTTCTGCCTTTTCTATTAAATACCTAGTCGTTAACACATCATCTGAAAGCATGGCAATGATTTGAGACAGCATGGAAGGAAATAAAGAGCAGAATACTAAATTTGTAACGTAGCTCTGTCTTAACACACTTTCCTGGATAAAAAAAGTGGGGGAGCAGGCACTTGAAGATATTTTTCTCCATTTTGTTATTAAAATTAAAATTTTAACTAAATTGCTGTTTAGTTTTTGAAAAATATTTCCATTTAAAGTTGTTATCCTTCATTGGCCCAAGATAAACCAAGAGCTGCTATCAGGTGTCTGTTATTCAGGAGAAGATTTAAGCAAACTGAAAATGGATTCAGAGTGTGTTCAGTTTTTAAAAAAAAAAACTGGACTTCATAAATGTTCAATCTATTTTATCTTTGTATAAATTAATGATCAAATTATTTTAAAGCATCACTATTAAGCACATTGATCAGTACTAAGGCTCCTTTGGTCACAACATGGTGGACTGTTTATGATCTCACCTAAATGCATACTAACCTTAAATGAAATTAATATGTCCAACCTTAGTTTGGCAAGAGAAAAGATTTGTCTCTGCCAAAATAACTTGTCCAGTGCCAATGTTTTTATCACCAAAATACCTGACAAATCAGTTTATCACTGTCCCAGTATCAGAATGCTGCCACTTCGGCAAAGGTGACTCTATTATTGAGACATTCCCTTTTCTATTGACTATAAATCTATATGGGAAATCATTTTTTACAAATTTCTCAAATTCATCTCAACATGAGGCAAATTTCCTCTTGCCAGAACAACTCAAAAATAATGAGTCCAGCTTCTACTGGAATGGCAGGTGGAAAGAAGTGTCATATCACAGGGCAAATGGATATGAACAGATAGGAGAGAGAGATATTTTTCTGAGAGAGAAGAGGTTCACAAAGCAAAGGAATGTCTATACAGATATTCTTATGGAAAGTTTTGTCAGTTATTTTATATCTGTACAAAGAGAGAAGGTCTCTTGGGACCTCTGTCATGATGAGCCTGTTAATTCTACTTCAAGTAGTGCCTGCCAAGAATAGTCTCCCCTGAAACTGTTACTTATGACAAAATCAGGCAACAAGTATTGCCTAATGTATATTGCAGATTTTAAAACTCATCCCATTTGCAGTAAAAATAGAGAACAAAGCACATCACCATGGATATGCAATATGGACAATAATACATATCTAGCAAAATGACATTTCAAAGACCTAAAATGGCTTTAAAAACCTACCTCAAGAACTCAAATCCAACTTCTCTTTTTCTGTGCAAGCAGATAATGGTGAGCAAACAAGCATGAAACACCTGCTTTTAGAGAGTTAGCAGAATATTTCACAGGGAGTTAAGAAAGAGCCCCCTCCACCTTTTTTTGCGACATAAGAACCAAGTAAGTCTCAAAGCTGCTACTCTGGAAATCAGAGACAGTAGCATTCAGGTTGCTTTTTGCAACTAGGGAAAAAAACACAACAAAATAAAACAAGAAAAGACTTTATAGGCTGTTATACTCTTCCATGACTACAGGGCAGTCAGCAGGTAAACTGTGAAAGATGACTACTTTGAGTAGTACTGAAACCACAGATAATTCTGAGACCAAATAACTGCTGAAAAACAATTTGATTTGTGTTTGAAATAGTGATTTAAGTAGATGATTTTGAGAATTAAGAAATGGCTTACAGTACCTAATTTATCTCATTAATTTTTTAATTCCTATATAAACTTCAATTGTTACCATCTTTTTCACAAATGCATTTCTACCGTTTTACAGAAATAAGTCTGCAAACTCTGGTTTTCTAGAGTGTGTTGCATGGATATTATTATTACAGTTAGGTACTTCATGATTATTTATTTCTATTGTATTATATATTACTCTCACCTCTCTTCTGGGATTCTGCAAATAACCAAGAATCTGATTTTAGAAGGAAACAAAATCAGCTTCACAGACAAACCTGGGGAACAGTTTGAGCCAATGCTTTTGTTGCTTTATTTGTAGCTGCCTATGTGTAAATGCCTGCTTGTAACAATTACTGCTCATTCACACTTCTGGAGAAGTTCAGGAATGCAGCCTGGCAGAGAATCATTCTTTTGAGCAATAAGAACTGAGAGGCAATGATCAGCTCTGGAGGGAACCCTGATAGCCGTTTACTTAAATTGGTTAAGAAATGACCCTGAATTTGAAAGAAAAAAATAAGGAGTAAATACAGATAAGACAAAATTCAGTTAGGGGAAAACTCTCATCACTGAGAAAACTATTGAAATCATGCATTTATTTCAACTACCTTTCTCTAAAAGTAATACAGTAAGTTTTACATGCTACCTATGCTTATTCTTTAAAATTCAGGAACATGCAACACACTGAGAAATGCTCACCTTATTCTTCAGAAGGAAATCCAGACTATAAAATCACAGAACTACAGGGCAGCCATCATATCTGGACAGAAAATCCAGCAATCCTGATCACCTTCACCTTCATAACAACCAATAAGTGCTGGAACCTTTGGCATTCCTACTGAATATTACAAGCTGTGCACTGAAAAGAATTGAATATTCTCCAGTAAGAAAAATTATTCCAAAACTGGTGAATAAAAAGAAGAAAGTGGGAGTAGAAGGGACATCACTTCAAAACAAAGCTGATCAGAAAAAACAGACCTGAAATACAGATCTTAAGGGTTATCACAAGAGAGGGGAACGCACTTAATGGGAAAAGAAATCAGTTCTGGCTAAACAGACTATGTTTTCCAGTTTGTCTTTGCATTAGAGTACACAATATAGGCCATGGTGTATTACATGACAGTAAGTATCAAATATTGAGGATCCAGAAAAGAAACTGAAATACAGGATGTGACACATGACTTTTACTCAGTGTGTAATTGTCAGAACAGTACTTCAGAATGTAAAAGAAATGCAATTTTTTTTTGTTTAGTCCCATTTACTGTTATTACACATTTTTATACTGTGTTTATCAGATAGCCTCTCTGTAAAGCCCTGTTAACAAAGGGAAAATAAATGGTATTTAATTTTAGACCATTCCAGATTGATCTCTAGTCCATGCTCAAACATCTGGAATTCACCCAGACTAAAAATTGTATTTTAGAGAAAATGAACTAACACAGACCTTGAATAGTTTGTTATCCTAAAATTTAGCTGTTAGCTATAAATATTCCAAAACATTAAAACTGCTGCTCAAGTGTATTTATGTGCTGGCTTAGCTTTGTGTTCATGATGAAGTCTTGACCTATTCTACATTTGACAAAACCAAGGAAATGCTAAGGAGAATCGGAGAAGCAGCTGTCCTAATATGACACTTCTTTCAGGCTTACAACCAATTTTACTCCAAGAAGGACCAAATGTAGCTGATACAGAAAGACCAGAGGGCGTTTTCACTTTGCCTACTATGCTCCCTTGTGAGTCCAGTGAGACTGCATATGCTTGGCAGTGTGTATGCTTAAAAACTTTGTTGGACTAGGTCCTGTGTCCACAATTTTAGAGCTGTGAGAAAATTGCCAGGAAAAAGCATAAATGAGTTCTGGCATAATGGACTCTGAATACAAGAATGAAGAGGCTCCCCATCATAGACAAACCACCTTCCATGGCACAAAAATCAACTAGTATTCCAGCACTAGTTTATTAGGTAAGAGAACTTGGAATAACTTCACAATTACTCTTAATAAGGCATAGCACACAATTTAAAATATCCTATTAGCATTTCAGGTTCTTTTCTCAGTGCTCCTATTTAAGGGTTTGATTGTGCTTTAGCTACTGTGGCGGTATAAACTAACAAACTGGGGCAGCTGTGGCTTCCCCATTCCCCTATTCCTTGATTCAGCACTTATGCTCCTGTCATTATGAAGCGAATGATTCAGATAGCTGATCGATTGAAAAGCTAGAAGGCAATCACATTTTACACTTAATTTTGTATAGCTATGGCCTGCTGCCATTGGGATGGTCATGCTCTTCTCCCTGCTTCATGATGCACATACCAACCTCCCCCACAGCAGAACCAGCAGCTTTGCAGCTGCAGACACAGTTGCAGGTCACTGACTCCACAAGACAGACCATCAAAAGGAAAGGATACTAGCTACTTGGATAAAAGTAAAAAAAAAAAAAAGCATCTTGAACCACATTTTGAAATTTCAATCCGATCATCACCCTAAAGCTGCCTTACCACCTGGTCATTATAAATAGTGCTGGCACCGTGAATGGAGAAACACTTGGTCGCTGAGAGGATGAGAAGATAAAGCCATGGCAACTCCCCCGCTCAAGGCCGTAGCCCATTCGGATACAGACAGTCTAGTTTTCAGTTGGCTGCTCTGGGAAGTGCTGGCAGCCTAGCTCCAAAAGTTATCTTTTTAGGCATGTTTTGCAACAGGCCTGAGGAGGAATTGCAGTGGCTGTTTGTTTGACATTGCTAGCAGTGCAGCCCAGAGTAAAGCATGCATATGTTTTTAATCACGCTTGTCACAATTAAAAGCTGTACTGAATTATGACTACAGAGGAGAGAACTAATGCCCATACATTTATTTTCTATTTTTATTATTTTCTACTGTGTTGTTTTCTTGTATCCCCTGACCTTACTTTGCTCCTTTTTCATCTTTCTCACCAGCAATGACAGCAGTTGCCAAGCTCAAAGTGACAAATTATTAGTACCCATAAACATAAAAAAATATAACATCTCCTGGAAAATACACAACAGAATAGAAAAGCTAGAATAGAACAACATTTTCTTGATAAATAGAGCCACAGGAGACCTCTGACTCTGTCTAACTGCATACAATTTTACTATTTCTTACTCCTAACTTTTCCATTTAAGGCTTTCTTGAATGGGATTGAGATCACATCAAAATCCAAGTTACAACATTTTGCTAAGGCTATTTTCCAGAAAACAAACTTAGCTTCTAACTTTTAAAGTGGCATCCTCCACAGTGCTAATACACAGCTGGGGTATTGCACAGTGCTACACCATCACTCTGTCTGTGACACTCTAGGTATTAGATCTGAAAACACCTATGACATCTATGAGCCAAAGTGCATTTAGAAAAATGTACTTCAATCCAATTATGAACATGAAGGCAAGGGCCTTCTACAGGGCAAGGGCCCTAAAGAAATTTTAAAGACTACTAAATGAAGAGTTTCATTAAGTAATATCTTATTTGCTAGACAGGAACTGCACAGTGATCTGAAAACCTATGTAGCCTAGCCGGTAACACAAAATTTTTTACTCTATTTAGAAACTTAGCAAGCTAAGGAACTACAGGGTTTCTCTTGTGATTCACCTTGTCCTGTGAGACAACGTGAGCTGTAAAATAACATGATACTAATAAAAGCAAATGTGTCATCATTAAATGATATAAAACATTTGTTTTGGGGGTACCATGAAAAGAATCAGACCTAGCTCTAACACCACTCCAAATATCATATACTGTTCTGATAAGCATTTTTGACATCTTTTTTTTCCCTTTAAAATAGGACCAAACTTTGAAATTAAAATCTGTCCTAGGAAATACAAACTATTTTTGCATCCAGCCTATGTTTCCAAAGTCCTAATTTTATTTGGCCTTGTGCACTGACCTACTGCATACCCTGACGCATGGGTATAGACATACAATAACACAGGCTGGGAAGGCACACCCCCTTCATGTACATCTGGTTGTACGTTCCTGTAGCTATTACAAAATTCATCACTTACATTCTTTTTCATTCATTCCTACTTCAGCCTCATATCCTACTTTTGGAAACATTTCAGTAGGCTTAAGACTAAATTGGAGAGGGTGACGCCCAACCACAGGAAGACATAATTACTCTAACAGGTGAAATAGCTGACAGGGTACTCTGTGGAATACAACAGTACAAAATAACTCAGAATTAGAATGTGCTTAACAGAGATGGCTGATAAATACTTGATGAGGCTGACAAAATAACTACTTACCTCAGGGTAAGTTATAAGTACTGCATTGTTGGAACTGTTGATTTTAATAACAAGGGCTACTGCTCGGCTGTTGCTTTCCCCTTTTGTGGAAATCTTCCTAAGTATAATATTGTTTAGTCCCAGGGTACTAATCAATTCCTTAACAAAGTCATCTAAAACCCTCAGCAGTGTAGTGAATTTGAATCAGGTCTGGAGGACAGACTTTTGAATTCTGTCATTACAATTGATCTGTCCCTTGATCAGTAAACATCAGAAGACCTACATTAACTGTAGAAAAAGTTCCAATAACTACTACATTAATTCTCCAGTGAAGTTAGAAATATAACAGATTCAAGTATTAGGTACAACATAGTCACATCGGCTGCATCTCACAGCCACAGGCAATGAGAACCAATTCAAGAACCAAGGAGTTCATGACAGTGCATTAGCTGTGCTTGAGACAGCTCACACAGATTGGGCCCCAAAAGACATTACTTTTAAAAATAGAATGAGGGCTCCAGTGAATTAGGCATATGTTCACTCTGGAGAACTATGTCAACATTCAAAAACTGTGGAAGAACCCTTAATATTACAGCATACAAATGTAAAATAAGAATTTTAGTATCCATTTTAAGTAACCAGTTTTCAGAACTACAGCCATCATGACCAAAATGTGTACTGCTACAGCAGACCAAAGTAAGAAAAACTTTTATGTACAATAGGCTACTGGGATTTGGGGTACAAGCCTACTCTGAGACGTATCAACAGTATCACCTACCTGTACAAGCATGGCAATCACATTGCCTCTATAGAAAAGTGGTGAGTGATAGAACCTTGATGGTACGGTAGCATTTTGACTATTTCATTCTAATAATTAAGAGGAAGGAAATTATTATTCCAACCCCAGAAATATGTCAATACTATTCACAATATTATTTAACTAAGATGATGTGAATTGGCAATTTACATCATTCATATTACCAATAATATCCACTCTGTGACAATTCAAAGCTCTAGCAAAGCTCCAAAGTGGCTTATAATGGCACTGATAATTTCCACAAAATGACATGGAAAACCTATTTGCAGTTCCAGTAACGCTCTCCAACAAAGAGCATGTGGGAATGTGCTCCCTCTTTTGAGGCGTGTCAGCAGTTCTTTAAATGAGAGTCACTGTTTCCATTCAAATCCCTTATTTTTCAGGGGGTTGCAGAGTCAGCCCTCAGGGAGAGAGAACTGATCTTAGCAGTTTCAGGTGCTTTCATGCAATCCTCTGTCTCAAAAACAGTCCTTTTTTTTTCTTTTTTCTAAAGAACGTTTAAGCCATTAGCTCATAATATGGATGGCTGCCTCCTGGAACGGTGAGGGGAGAAAAGGGTGCAAGACACTAAAATTACTTCTAAAAGAAGATATTTTGGAAAATAACCTCTAACACTCCACAATGTCATTTTTTTCCAGCAAACAGTTCCTAAAGATCTAGAGCTAATCTCCATTTGGTGGCCAATGTTGACAAGCTATAAAGTGAGTCTTGGCATTTTGTGTAGCCTGGAAAAAAAGAACTGGAAAACCATTTTAAAGGCTCATCCTGTGCTTAACAAATATCTAATACTCATCTGATCTATCAAACAATTACAAAAATATTAACTTTAGGGCTCTAAAAAAAGTAGTGAAACAGTTTTAGGACAGACATAACCCTTATTAAGTGTAATCTGAGTTTTATGTTAAACATAAGTCATACAATTCCAAGTTTCTGCATCAGAAAAACTCCTCCTTGGAGTGCTCAATGACTTCTTGGGATTTCCTGAAACTTGCAGTACTGGTTTTCAGCAGTAGAGGAGGTCTTAAAGTGGAGAGCTTGGCTCTGTTTTGTGCTATTGAATGCCTCCCATTTAATTACCTCTTTTACACAAAGATGGTTGGCAGATGCCAAAATGTCTGCCTGCCAACTGTGTTGTCCAGGGTAGGAAAACCTGAGCAGGATTCAATAGGCCTGGCAGCATCTAAATTCTTCTTGGCTTGGAATGTTGAGCGGGCATTCAAACAATATATTGATGAGTTTCCCTGTCCTTTTAGTCCCTCTTTTTCTTTTTCTTTTTCTTTTTTTTTTTTTAAATAATAATTAAAGAAATTAGAAACCTTATTAGAAACCAGAACAGCATGAAATCTTCACAGTTCTCAAAGACTGATGTGAACATACATGGACTATTAATATCTAACACAAAGAATCAACAGCAGAATGTAAATTTTGTAGATACTCTTCTTTAATGTCAAGAAAGTAGCACAGATATCTGTGCTTACCATCTCACAAACCAATAAAGATCTGACAAAAGAAGTGAAGACAGAAATAATGCATTAATACAAAGGATGTGAGAAATTCAAAGCTATCCACATTCTGAACAAAAATTATAATTTCCCAATTAAACTGGAGAACTGCAGAACTGGAGAGTCAGTAATGCATTAGGTGGGTAAACAGATGTGTTGAGAAACAAGTTCTACTGAGTATTCAGTGAAAAGATCTCACTCAAGCTAAAGAAAACAGTAGCCACCATTTCAAATCCATGAGAAAAAATACAAAATGCTGGGCGTATTTGCAGTGTGCACTTTAGATGGCAATAGTCCATGCAATGGAGGAAATAACTGGTATGAGGAAACAAAAGCAAAACAAGAAGCCTTACAAACAGCCATAAAGAAAATGGAGTATTAATCTTCACCAACACAGATGAAAAGCAAGCAGCAGCAAATAACAGAAATGTCAGACTAGTTTCTTTTCTGCCCATCTTTACTGGCAGAAGACAAGTGCACGAATGAATCCTAGTGACAGACAATCATCTGCTTCTCTTAAGCTCATAGTTATGCAAGAAAACTGCCAAGGAAATATGAAAAATCAACATTTAGTCACAAAAAAGCTTTTCAACATCTCTTTCTTTTTTTTTTTCTTAATTCCTTCCACTGTTCTACAGTTCCCCTTTCTTGCATACAAGATGTATTCATAATTCCTAAAAATATGTTTAGATTTAATATTTGGGTTTGTTCCATATTTAGCATGTCCTCTCTTCTCAACCTATCTTGTATGTGTTCCTTATCTCCCATTATCCATCGGGATTTCTCATGTTCAGGTCTTGTTAAAAACAAGGAAAGGCTTTTTGATAGATTCCAGAAAGCTTTGGGTATGGCCCTGAGTATGTTATGCCTTGTTTCACTCTTTATTGATCCCTAACGGCAGCAACAGCAGGCTTTTGCTAATGATTTTAAGAGTACCTTTGAATTCTCTCTGCATTAAAAAACAAAACAAAACAAAATACTTTACACAAGCAATTCTTTCTATTAAAGCCACCAAATTTTAAGGAAAAGGGTCATGCCCTCTATACCATTCCTTGTTCATTTCCTACCTCTTTTCTGTGATCTCACAGCAAATTATGAGGCAACCCACAAAGCAGAGTGTAAGGTAGTCCTGTTCTTTGTTACATTGACAATCATGAACCAAAGTGGAATTAATCAGAGACTCTTTTAACCTCTATGAAAACATTTTGTAAAACACTATAACAACTGTTGGTGTGGGGCAAACAGAGACTGATCTCCTTACTCACTGCAGTTGGTAATATACATTATAATATAGCACAATCTGCAAATAATAGAACACATATAAGACTTGCTGTGTTCTCATGTGCTATATTACATTTCAGAGGAGATGTATATACAAGCTTCTGCTAAAAGAGAAACCGCACTGCATTTGGTATTGACTTAATGAAGGAATTCTCACATTAATCTCTTAAGCTGTACTGCTCTTTAGAAAAACAGACTCTGTGGAAAAAAAAACCTCCATAAATCTCTTCAACTCTCTCCAGAAAAATAGGCTTTTTGTAGCCCAGTGATTTTCTTTGTACCTTTTCTTGTGGAAACAATTAGCTTAGCAATTTTAAAGTATTAGGTGGGCCCAGCTGCAGGCTCCTTGTATCTTTTCTATTGCATAGCAATGTCCATACAGAAAGAAACAAGGATCTAGTCTCATAATGCCTCAATACATCAGTGGGAAATACCTAAGTGAGCAACTAATGAGGTTAGGTCTTGAAGGAGCTTTCACTTACCTGAGGCCATCACAAGTTTCCGCATTTTTGACAGATTTGTTTCTAATTCAGGATTCTTTGTTAGGCAATGACAAAATACTGTGTTGCAACTCATTTGTCAAAATGCTTGTACTCAAACTGTCGGTGGCAGATTTATCCTTTCAGATGAGCTCCATTACTTGGGCCTTCAATGAATTTTAAAAAATAAGTCTATAGTTCTCTACTCTTGCCATGAGTGTAGATACCAAACTTCAGACAGAAGTTTAGGTTCAAGACTGTAGCCATGAACAGCTGAAAAGGCTGCACTGCCAACAATACTGATTCACTCAGTTGATTGTTTAGAAAGTTCAATATGGGCATGAAATCCCTCTCCAGAAAGTCTGGATTTTTTTTCAAAATTATTTTTAGCTTAACTTAAACATCTCCCTTCTATTTAATATCATGTACAATACAGTTATTATTACAATTGATTTCTGTCCTATTATACTGTCTAACCTGAGCAAGTGAATTGCTTTGACATTGCAAATACTTTTGCTGTAATTGGCAAAAATATCAGTATACAAATGATTACTAGTGCAGCAAATTATGATAATTACAATAACAGTAGTAAGGCCATCTGTACCTTACTCACACATGTTGAAAATGCAGGGTAGTTATTAGTCCAATCCATAAACAATATATGTCTGAGAGAAAATAAAAATCTTTCACAGACCTGTTTTAGACTTTTACAGCAAATTTAGGCACCCTTCTAAACAAATTCCAGGATATGCCTTTTCTCATATGTGTAGGCAAGAGAAAATATTAGGAACAAAATACAGAACAAAAATAAAAAGACTCAGTGGAGAGCTGGCAGCAATTTATCCAAAAGCTCTTTACTATCTATCTCTTTGTACAAAGCCAAGTGTTTAATAGTACTCCTTTCTAAAATTAAATACATGAAATGCTATCACAAAATTTCATCTTATATTACATCACTTTCTGATGAGCTACTTAGCAGATGTAGTTTGCAGTTTCACACAGTTGTGTATTCATAAGGAAAATTAAGCACATAGATAAATTTAAATGCATCCCTAGACTCTTTAAAGGAAAATAGCTTCAGTCTTGTTTATTAAAAAGTTACTGCAACTAAACATCTTCGTGGGCTGGAACCATGGGATAGTTCCTAGAATTGTCTAGACTATTAAAAACAACAATCTTTGATTAGAAGGGTGAAGTTGAAAGATAATCTTAAATGGCACCTACAACACCTACATGAACATTGCCATTCAATGCTGGAGAAAAAGAAACAAAATAAATAAAATACACTAAAGACATGTAGCTGTACAATGTCTGGGTGCAACTAGGGGGAATGGTCTGAGAATCTGACACAGAATGTCTTGTTTTACTGGAGTTTATAACTCAACCTCACAGTCATCTATGTATAGCTGCCTGTCTATTTAATCAAAAATAGAAACCCAGATTCAAATTAAAGAAAGTTAAAAATCTATTCCAATCATAAATATAAATGCTGAGACAGTTTTTTAGTATTAAACCATGGAAGTTTATTTACTTTACTAAATATAATCATAGAAGATGAAACCTTTGAAATTTAATCCTAAAGTCATCTAAATATGTGCATGTCAGCAATATACAAAGAATTTAACTAAAATAGTGGAAACACAGTAGCAAATCCAAATGCTAAATCTTTTGTCTCATGAATAGCTTCTCAGAAATATTTTTGTTTAAGCAATAAATGTAAACACTGTTCTCTTAGGAAAAGACAATTATTCTGAATTATCATGGAAAAGTCAGGCAAATATTTCCCTTAAATATTAAAGACATTTTTGTTGTTGTATAGATAGATCATTTATAGAATAGGTTTACAGGATCTTAGATGAAAAATTCTGCCAGGAAAATCAAGTCTTACAAGTTGTGGAAATTCCAATACCTGCATGTCATGACACTTGACAAATCTGACTCCTGGTGATGTAAAATCCTGAACAAGTAAGGAAATTACAAAGTAATCAGCACAATTGATTCACACAAAAAGAAAGAAAAAAAAAAACTAAATCAATTTTTCAACCCAAACATTCTCTTATTCATACTAACTTTTCATCATCTTTTCCATCAATTCAGTGAAGTTATTCATGATCTACCAGCATAAAACTCTTTACTCTTAAAAAAAAACACCAGACCCTTTCTGTGTAAAATATTCAGTAGGAATACTGGTTGGAAAAAGAGATCTTAGGAAGTTCTCTTTCATAGTAAGTAGCATGCAGCACAGAGCATATCAGGAATCCAGAATGCTTACTTTAAGGGCTATATCCCAATAAATGCATATGTTATTACATGCTAAAGCTTACCACCAACACAGTTTAATTGCTGTTTTAAGGTTGTTTCCCATATTTCTTAGAAATTTCTCTAAAAAGCCTGCAGATATAAAAATTTCTTTGTACCTCTTTGTGACAAACCGTATTTTCAATTAATTCCATCAGAAATATTCTAGCGCAAGAGAGAGCTTGAGAAGTGGAGCTCTGCAAATCTCTGTTGTTACCTTCTAGAACACATAAAAATCAAACCACCCAAGCAGATGCAACTCCAGTTAGAAATTCATAACTTGCAAAGAAGTAAATGGAAGACAGCAGGAAGAATGCACCAAAAGAGAAAGGAACTCCACAGTACCTACTTCATCACTACATTTGTACTTGTGATTGCAGCAGAGGTCAGCAATGGTATTGTAGCTGTGAGCTCATAGAAAAAGTAAAGACATAACAAGTGAACTCAACTTCAAATTACATTCAAACACTCCACCAGGCCAGTCCATGATGCAATATATGCTGCTCTTGTCCTTCTTCTAACTAAAACAGCAAAGACAAAATTAGCAGGGATTTATCATGCTATCATTATTCCTCCCAAAGCAATGCACACAGACTCTGTGTCTTGAGGTGGTAAAGAGGAAGAATTATTTTCCATTCACTAGGACAGAGAAGGTTCAAGGGAGTATTTTGTACCTACTCAAAGCAAAAGCCATCTAAAGAATCTACTCCTACAACTGCAATAATACCATTAGCTTCCAAGTATCATGAATGTGATCACATTCTCTACTATGAAATCAGAGTATACTTGGATTAGAAAAAAAATAAAGAAGAAAAACAACCCAGCAAGAACTGATTCAGCAATCAAAAGAAAACATCATAAAAGCAGTCCCTTCCACAGAGACTCCATGATTGGGCTGAAACTGTTCACTCTGTCCTTGCACAGACTAGCAGATGACTACTAGATGTCATTTTCTGCTCTCCCAAGTAACTATTCCAAGTGAAGCCAGAAGTCTCACTCACATGCCTAGCAGCTGCCTGGAAAGTCTCAGTGTAATACTTTGCATGAGATAATTCGCAAGTCTGTGACAGAACGATGCCCTACAGCACAGTTTCTCACAGAACAGTCTTCCAGGTCTCGGTCCCTCATTTCCCTCAGTTCTTTGGATAGCTCATACAACATATTATCATATAATCACAGCATACTCTGAGTTGGAAGTGACCCACCAGGGTTATCAAATAACAAACTCAAAACTTATAAGAGAACCTATCTTGAACTCCATTAGGAAATGAAGGAAGATATATCAAGAAAAATTACTTTTATTCTACTTGTTTCTCTCTTATTTACTGCACATAGTTAAATTAATGCAAACTCAAATAAAAAAGACACATAAGACACAGAAAATATTCTTTGAGAGCTCTTTGTAATCACCATGGTCTTGTGGCAGCCTGTGGTGCCAGAGCAAGGATTCAGTCCAAAAATACCATGTACAGAAAAACTTTGAAAAGCTGTGATTTCATGCCTACTGTTACCTTCAGGTTTAAGTAGCTCCCTTGGCTCTTACACTCATAGCAATTAGAATTTCCAGACAGCTCGGTGGCAGATATTCTAGGTGTTCTCTGTATTGCAGCAATAACTGGCAGATGGCAGTCAATTCTTACCATGAATGAATTAATCTCACTCATATAACACATGGCTAAATACTTTTTAAAAGCTTTCAAAGTTTTTATTCTGCCTTTTATGGTTACAAAGCAACAACAGCCAGCTATGTGACGTAAGTCTCAATTTTTATCACGGGCTAAGACTTACACTAGGATATGCAGGTCCCCATGCTGTTGTTTCTGGACCTCATGAATACATTTCTACACTTTTCCACTCCTGCTAGTCTTTTCAGTAATAAGGTTATTTAAATATAGCAGAACATTATCTACTGAAGAACAAATATGTGCTTGATCAGAAGACTGGAGCATCAGACAAAGAGAAAAAAACCTGCCATATGTTTGTGATTTATTAGTCTAGTTGCCTGAACTTGGAATTTTATCAGGATTGTATCCCACATCAGAGAGATTATATACTTTTCCATTACCAGGAGGGTACTTAATATATCCAGATGGCAAAGGTTAAACTATATTTATGTCCACTTTGACAGGCTCTCTTCTTCTAATGACCTGAAGCCCGTGAGGACCACAAGTAATTAGCACTCTAGAAAAGTCAGAGCTTTATGCCTTCAGGGGATTTTTCAGGTTGTTTTTGTAAGCAGGTACTAATTTTGGAGTTTTAAGTTTCACTGTGACATTATAATACTTTACTGCATTAGATATGCTTTTTTCCTGCCCACTATTAAAAATTTGCTAACATAAATTCTGCTATTGAAATTAACTATATATTCCAACTCCCTGCCGGTCTGTGCTACAGTTAGCTGGGAAAAAAAGCAGTTGGATTTTTTTAAACACACAATTGACTGGGTTTTGCAGATGTATAAGGACTTTCAATATTTGAATATTGTTGGTTGCAACCTCTAAGCTGCTTTTCTTAACTTCAACACACATCCATAATAAACACTTCTGACTTACAAGCAACATTCACATATACGTTATAATAAATATTATTGGATAAAATTAGACAAGGAGAGGGGAAAAGAAGTGTGAAGGTACAACTTAGTAAGCAAAATGTGAAAATGCTATAGTCAAACCCTGAGAACTTACCAGACACTTTATTAAACTGCAAGGCAGTACTTTACAGAGCTGCTTTTAAAATATGTTAACACTATATCACAGTTCCCGGCAGCATGGAGTCTTTCCAGAAAATGTGTCATCACTGTATGCAGCATATTTTATAGCCAGTATAATTTCATTTTATTATATCCAATAATATTTTTCTGAAATTCTAGGAAGTCTCCCCACAAAAGATAAGTAATGACCATATTTTAATCAGTTGGCACAAAGTGTAACCACCATGCCACAGGGGAAAAAAACCCTTTATTACACAAAAATGCCCTCAGTTTCATTTTGCCTCTGTAGAAGAGATTGTGAAGAAAACTTGTGAAAATCTCATTCAAGTATTACGTAGCACAAAACCTTTCAACCATTAAGTTCTCCAGTTCCAAGACTGATCTCTACAGTTCAGCCATTCTTGACAGAAGAAGCTGAATAAGCTCAGAATCCCACACATTGTACTACTGTAGCAAGAAAAGCTAGAACTTATGCCAACAAAGGCTGAAATATATGCCATTTGTTTCATATGTCCATAAGTATTCTGAAAAGATGAGCTGTACACCTCTAAGTGAAATAACATAATTTTCCTTTCCTTACCAGGCGTAGATTTCTGCTTTGTGATCAGCTCGTTACTGGAAAATGCTGTGGAGCCCGGTATAATGGTCCTTTCCTCTAAATCAGACTCTGGGATTGTAGCACAGCCACCTAGTTGAAAATGGAAGACACTTAATGTGGTTTTTATGTAACAAAATAAATTCACTGCATAATTGAGGAAAAGAGGCAATAAATTAGCCGACAGGATCATATAAAACTGAAATAGTCTTTACTCTCACTTCAAGGAAACATTTGTTAAAGCAAACTGTTACCATTGTTTAGAGGGCTGATTATGTCTTAATGACTTCTCTCTAATACTTACATCATCTTGAAAATAAGTTTGAATTCATTTAGACCACAGAATATGCAAAATTGGTTCCATATAAAACATGGAAAATAATGTGATTTGTGTTAAAGATCAGATTACTGGGAGCTATTTTTGTAATAAAGAAATTAAGTGTGAATGAAATAACTTTACAAAATCAACAAACCTTATGAAGATTGTTAGCTTGCCACAGAGAATGACATGCTGATTTTTCTGGATGGGCTATTAAATGCAGTATTTTTATTAAAGATATGGAAACACATGGACACTTTCAATATGCAATAACATGCCTTACTCATTGGTATAAAATCTTCTTTGTATTTTTCCTTACTGCTTTACAAGCTGTTCATTAGACAACACAATTACTTACAGCTTTTTCTTCAAATATGATTAAATGCCTATGTTTAAAACATGAAGAGAGGTATGATCTAGTAGTAGTAGTAGTAGTAGTAGTAGTAGTAGTAGTAGTAGTAGCAGCTGTAGTAGCTTGCAGTGGAATAGGTTGATGTGAATTTATTTCGGAAGACCTGTGGTCAGGACACTGAAGGATGTGTCACTATTCCACAGCAAAAAGATAGCCTTGCAGTAAGTGCAAGCAATACAGTACACAGCTGAGCTGCATCTTTTTCTCACAGCCCTCCCAGGAACACCACTAGCAAGCAAACAAATCCATGTGCTCATCTATTGTGCTTTGAAGGCACATGTTTATAAGCAGCACATCAACTCCCAATGGAACGCACAGACCTTTGACCTTCATGTCAGAGTTCTGTTTTGAAAAGACATGCTCTACTCCTGGCTCTATAAAAAGTGTATCAAATTTGCAGCAACACAGGCTATCCCCCCTTTACAAACTAAATGAATAAAACAGTTAAAAATAAGGTTGCATTCCTAAGTAGGAGAGTTTCATTTTCAGAAGCACTGGCGAACCAATGCACCACATCTTGCAGAAATGTACCAGCCTGAGCAGCCAGGTAAAGCACAACAGTGAACCTTATGAAAACACTCAATCCTACCAGATGAAGAACTAACACAGCATCTTTTTCTCCTAAGAAAGAGTAAAGATACAAGCTGCTTTATCCAAACAGACCCTGAGAGTCTATTTGGATAAAGTATAAGTTGCATCACAGGATTTATGTTTCATTTACAGCAAGCAAATTTTGTCAGTAAAAAATGAAGGTTAGGAGAAAATGTGTCAGTGTGCAGACTTGCAATCCATGACAGCTTCAAATATTTAGGATACCTGCTATGAAAATGGAAGAGAAAATTGGAAATTAGAAAAACTTCTTCATGTTAAAATGCTGTAACAGTGGGGTCATGTCTGACATTGTATTAAATATAAATGTGCCAAGAGCCTAAATGAAAATAAACCAATACTTCTGTTGCCATTTGAAAATTGTGACTAAAATCTAAACTACAAGATTTGAGGAAATGAAAATCAGTGCTTTAAAAGTCAATTTAGATATTTTTCATTTTTATTGTTCAGATGAAATCTTCACTGTTAAACACTAACCTGTAAATACAGGATACAAAATTAAGATTCCTTACCCAAAAGAACTATTAAGAATAGCAACATACATTTAATATTATAACATTTTGTAACACTGTAAGTGAAAACTCACCAAGTCAATTAGAATCCATTGAATTTCTTCATGGAAATATAGAACTTTTCTAACATTCATTCTAAAACCTGAAATTCAGCAACTTACATAGCCTTGAGGACTGATGGCCTTTGATGCCAAAATATTTCATTAGTGATCAGTGCTGACAGTAACTGAATAAGAGCTGGAAAAGGTCTACTTGCCCTTAGCTACAACACACTACTTGTTAAAAGGAAGCAGGACGTCCTGATTTTTATTTTAATGCAAGAGATTCATTGAGATTTACTTGTCATGATATCATCATAAGTTATTACAATTAGAAGCAAAATTAACTTCTTCCATAACTTTATTTTACTGAGAATAGTGAGGACTGAAATTTTATATAAAAAGAAAATTTAGACAGAAGACGCAGAGCAGTACGATCAGCATCAAAATTAAGAGTAGTAATTACATGCTACTTCTGCAAGGATGCCAGTAACTGCTTCCTATTAATTTTTTTAAAATATTATTGTTTCATAAAGGCATTCCATGTGCTAAAAGCACTGTTCTCAGTGGGGCAGGATTTCACTAGTATTCTCGTGACAATAAGTATTTAAATAAGTGACCAGACAAGAAAGCAATATAATAGTTATATTTTTACCTTTTTTTGAGACAATGAGGCTTACAAGACCAAGGTCTTTGTGTCCCCTAATTTCTACCTTGTTCTTTTAATACCAGTATTACCTTCTAAATGAAGGAACTACCCAAATTTGCTAAACATACCCTTTAGCTTGTTCAGATGCATATAGGGCTGAGTAGCATGGCTGAGCCCTCATCTACACATAGCCTGCCTCAACACAAGTGGTACCCACTTCTTCCAATGAAACTAACAGAAAATTCCATTTTCTTGTTCCAATTGGCACAGATACACATCCTCAAAATAACAGTGGATAGCCTTGACAACACACTGTGGTTTCCCCCAGGAAGAAAGGTGTGGAGACTACACTAAGACTATTGTCACACTGAGAGAAGAGAAACATTCAAAGCAAATTTCAAACTTCCACTAGACTGAAAAAGAAACTGGATAAGGCACAAATACATGCTACTGAATATAATATTTAAACCACAGTAGACCAGGATTTTGTGATTCAAAACATTTTACAACTCAGAAGGACAGCTAGCTGGGGAAAAAGGGGGAAAAAAAGAAAAAAAAAATCTTTTCTGCTAGGACTACAAGGTTTTCATTCCATACTTCAAAAGTTCTACTCATAGTCTACATTCTGACTTCTCTGGTCAGAACTGTTTAAAGTTAAAAGAACTCTTTGAATTTTTTTATATCTCTTAAATACATTTCAATAAGTGTTCACTGAATGCCTGTTTTAGCAAGCATTTTAAGTTTTTTTATGGGCATTAAATCCTAAAAGAAATCACAGCAACAAAATAATTCCCATTCATTCAAAATTAGCTGAATGGTACAGATCTGAAAAATGAAATACTTAAGGAAAAAAGGGGAAAAAAGAAGGAATAGTAGTACATAAATCTACACACTGGAAATTATCCAAGCTGAGAAGTCCTCCAGATGTCAGTCTGTAAACAGAGCTTCATAAAATGAATTTCCCCATTAATTGTTGGCAGGAATAACATCTAGAATATGTTATTACATCTGACCTACTCTTTCCCCCTTTTCTGTGTAGCTAAATTCTTGTCTGCCATCAGAGGTCTTTTATCAGTTGTGATAAATCCAAGAATGCAAGCTTTTGTCAGCAAAAGTGTTTGATAGGGTACAACGTGCATAAAATTACACTCAAGCTAATTGTGAACTTTGTTCACCAAAGGAAATGAGACTTCTCTTGCTTATTTCACTACATCTGTTTTTGTAACACTTTTTGGGTCTTAAGTTGGAAAAAGATACCCACACCCAAAGGAAACATAAACATATAACACATATTGAACAAAAATTAAGCACTGACAGTTTTCCTACAGGTTCCTATTACCATGTTTTTATGCATTTTAATTAGCTTAAAAGGTGAAAAACAGGAAAACAAAAGTGGTATACATCAGAAAAAATGAAAGACACTTTGAGGTAAAAGTATTTGAGTTTCCTTTTTCTCTTCCACTCAATCACAACCTAAACTATGCATAAAGTTTCCATTTTCCTCTGAAATTAACTCTTACAAGAGTCCACAGAATGAAGATAAAAAAGCTTCCTGAGGAGTCTTTGGCAGCAAGATAGTCAAAATCTGAGCAGGAAGGTCTGTAAATAGCAGGTTTTGCATCCATATGTACACCATTATAAAATGGAGCTAATCTAAACAGTAAAATTCTTTCACAGAGATTCTAAAAAGCTATACCCAAAACCACGTTCACTTGGGTTTTCTGTTCTGTTGACAATTTTAGGAAAGTGTACACCAAAAAATGCAGTCTAATGCTTTAGAGGTTATTCTCTCTAAAAGAGCTAACTAATTACTTGCACTGATTCTGCTAGCTACATGTATTAAGTCCTCTAAATTTTTTAAGGATCTGCCCATCAGAAAGTAGACTGCCTGTTGAAATACACACTGCGTGTAGGTTGTGAAGGTAAGCAATGTTATTGCTGCTTTTTAAATGGAAGATAAAACAACACAATCTATAGAGAAAAACAATACATATTTGAGTGTATTATGAGATCCATGGAACATTTATACACATAACAGCCCTGGGTTAGAGTCTATAATTTGAATAGACACATTCCAGGAATGCAATCACACTTCCATTGCAGAGTTTGAGGAGAAACATGAAGAAGAATTATGAGGAAGTGAAAAAGTAAGGCAGAGAAATAGGGAAGGAGAAGGAGGGGGTGAGGAGACAGAAAGGAAGGCTGGGGAAGGGGAGGCAGAGAAAAAGGTGTGGGTTGTTTTTTCCTCTTAAATGGAATAAGAAACACTGTTACAATTCACAATAGCAAACAGTCCAGATTAAGTTCAGATATTCACTTATAGAGTCACTAAATAATCAGTTACAGATTTCAGAACATATCACTTAAGTCTAACAGTGGCTACAATCCTGCAGTCACACAATTCCATCATTTTCTGTCTGCTTTGATACAATCAAATTCAACAAAAATTACAGAAAATATTTCTGTATTGCATTCCAGGAGAATAACAAATTAGGGGAAAAAATTATACCAACAGAATATGTAGTCCAAGGTCATAGAAAATCACCAAAACATATTTTCAATGGAAGCACACAGAGACATACTAGACTGTTCTGATTTACTCATGTTTTACTGAAAATGCTTCTTAACTGAACTTCCAGTTCTTAAATTCCATAGCTTTTTTCCTATAATGTGTTGTCACTATTTGCATGGCAGAGGTAATTCGCACCAATTGTGTGGCTTCTGTTTGAGCCTGTAGCCCATTCAAATATTTTGAACACGCCTGAGTTCATAAAACCTTGACTTACAAAGTTCAGGGTACTTTGGCAGCAGAAGCTCTTTATGGGAGAAACTGTGGTGTTTAAGCTGTCAAATAGTCTTGGCCATTCTTCCAGGATGAGGTTCAGTGCATGTGGTATGCAAGTCATACGAATGGCATTGAGAAACACATTGCTAAGAGCAGATCCAACAGCTGTTTTCATTAAAGACACATTATTGGACATCCGGCCAAGAACACAAGATCAACATTCAGTAGTACCCTTACTAACTCAGGACTGAGAATGCAGGAACAGTGAACTGTAAAAATGCCACCCAAAATCTACCAAAGGCACTTGTTACACACTGTGAGCAAAAGGATGAACGATGACAGTTGTGTTTGACCATGAAAGTGCACTGCTCCATCCAACCACCCATCCACCTGATGAGCACAGACTGCCTGAAAAACATGCTCTGTGTTCTGATATGTGTTGGGAGAGGCAACTCACTGAATTTTGTAGTGCTTGGCCGATTTCCATCTGCTTTTATGTAACAGAAAAGAAAAATCAGCTTACAGAGGAATTTTTCAAGGAGAATTTCAACTTTTGACAAACAACATTATTTTTCAGAGTACATTGCCTCACAAAACACCTGGTAGTTTTTGTTGACTGTGTCTCACATCCTCTTCCCCATATTCAGTGTATCACTAAGTATAGCTTTTATTTATCATAATTAGACAAGGTTTTCTTTCAAAATGCTTAAATACAGCAGTAGCAAAAGTTACAGAACATACTGTCATCAATCTATTTTCAGGATAACATTCTCCATTCAGAAACAAACTAACTTCATGTTACCCTTTTGGGGAGCAAGAAGAATATGTAAGGCTTTTGTTTTGGTTTGTACAGATAAACTCATTTTGTGCACATAAATATACATATATATGTATTTGGATATAGGTACATATGAAATACATATAGAAATATACACAAAGTAATTTTTTAGTAAGACTTTTTTTTAATCTGTAAAGTCTGTATTGCATTGTTTTGGTAATACACACATGTTAGGAGGCTACTAGACCTTTAGACTTCTATAATAATTTACATCAAAAACTTAAATAGGTAATTCTCCCTTTGATAAACACTTCCCTGATAATTTTTTCTAAATTCAAACTAATTTCCACTGTCAGTTCTGGTTTCTATCTGCCAATACAGTAGAGAACACTTCAAAGACAGTGTTTGAAGCAGCTCGGAGCTGCTGGGAGCTCTGGAGCATTCTTGTCAAAAAAACTTTCACAATATTGTCTTTATGTAGTCTCTAACCTTTCTTCTGCAAACACTGAAATTAAACAGACTAAAACTGACTTTTATAATCTTGATAAAAACCCTCCTGGTATCCATCATTCTAAAAATATTTAGATAAATATTTTGCTTGTATTCCCAATTAAAACACATGTACTTCCTGGAGCACATATATGAAACTTTCTTCCAGTTAAAGACTGGAAGAATCATTCAGGCAATCATTCAGGTACATATATAGACACTATACACTTGTATGGATGTGCACACACACACCTATTTTGGACTTACTAGTGAAGGAAGAGCAAGTCCTCATTCCCTGCACTCAGAAGCTGAAGAGACAGTAAATGTTTGTGGTCTGGTTTGCAGTGCGGTAACCTATGAGCTTCAAAAGTGTTCCCTCACACAACCATAGTGCAAAGACTATCAAAGTGAGGAGTCAAAAACTACTGATTCAGGAGAACAAATAACTTTGTATCTTAAGGGAGTTTACAGTATATTGGCCTAAGCAAAACACACAGGAGGAAGCTTAAAATAGGCAGGTTAGTGAAAATAGGATTTTTACCTTAACTGTGAACAAGAAACAAAAGACAATGCAATTCGTTGCATGAGGCCTTGTTATGCTGGAAATTTTGGATTTTTGAGACAGCCTCGATAGAACAGTAGTAAGACAGAAAGAGTTGATGAGGGACCTATTCCTAAGTCAGATGAGAAACTGAGTGAAATCAAAGAAAAAGCATTTGGGATGCATGCTAATGCATGATTTTGGGTAAGAGAATACAGGAACAAAACATTCTGACTTCATATCATAATATCATAATATCAGATATGCTGTGGATAATAGAAGACAGTGGACTAGTAACTGGGATTAAAATGTAGGTACTGAAGAATGCATGTTGCTCAGAAACACAGAATTCAGTTGGTAGAATAGTATTTCATAGCACTACTGTGATGGGCTATTGAAAAAGAAGTATACAGAATTGGCCACTTTGGAACACTATTGTAAAGTATTATACACAAACTATTATGAAGTTTAATACACAAAATGTCAAATTTTAGCAACAAAACAGAAAATCTTATTTCAAGCAATTGCGGTTGCTTTAATATTATGAGAGTAAGAAATGATGGTATTATGGAAATGAAAGAAGATATGAAACCCCCAGAAATAAACACAGGCTGACAGAAGAAAAAGGTCCCAGTGATGACTAGTAAAATTTTGAAATCCACCTGAAAACGTTCCATGTAAGGAACAAGAAAGGAGTTACACTATTGAACAAGACACTGCCAAGACATCTGGATTCCTGTTACCATGATCATGACAAGTTAAATAAACCTGGAAAACTTCAGCTGAAGATTACTAAGATCATATAGGAATCACATATTGACACTTGAACAGACAACCAAACTTGCTGAGCTAAACCACTAAAATTGGAACAGACTGATCTTTATCAATAATACAATTAGGCCAGAAACCCTTAGTGTCTGGAAAAATAGAACAAGAAGGAATTGTTCACAAATTAATTTTTGCTAGAAAATAGGTTTCTGACTAACAAGAGACAAGGGCTTTGAAGCACCCCTGAACAGAAACCATGGAGGTAAATAATTCTGTTTATGATGGGACAAAATCACCTTATTCTAGGACAGAGATGGAGTTTCTGAACAAAGGGTTTCTCTTCTTCCTTCCCTTCCATCCCCTCCAAATAGAAAATAGAGGGAGTAGAGGCCAAAACAGATACAGATTTATCTATTAGTATTCAGAAATTACTCAGTAATCTGTTATCTAATTATGAATAGTTATCCAATTCTTCGAACATGAATTACTATTCTCTGTTTATCTATTCATTTATCTAACAATGAAATAAACATGGATAAGAGCATCCTCTTTTAATTTTATTGAAATAAACAAACATCCATCTGGTGAATTTATAAGATAAACTGCATATAGATCCTTTGGGCACTAAGAGTTTAGGAAATCAAAGCATTCATAAGGAAAAAGAGAATTCTCTTTTTTAATAACACTGAAGTTCCCTTCCACAGTTGAAATCAACCTTTGCTGAAAATTCTTGCTTCTTTGTAAATTATACCAAAGATAGCATTTTTTTAATGTATTGGAAATTTCTACTTTCTCAGTCGTACCTAAATATTAGATTTGTCCATAGTATGTAGAACATGTAAATAACATTGCATTTGTATAGTCATTAAGAATGTTGTTTCAACATAATTGTCAACTATGACTTTTATTAATTGCACTGGGAGCTAAGAATCAGTCCAAGGATACTAACCCATCTTTGCTCCAACACTGCAAAAAGAAACATACATTACTTATATTCACTTTACTTTCACTAGCATTTAATATTTCATTTACTATATACTCCACTGAGCAAATAAATCCAGATATTATCTTGTGTTAGCTCAACCATCTACAGGATTAAAATCTCTGGGACTGATTTTTAGAGGAATCAAGAAAACGCAACTTTGGCTCCACTAAGTATCATAATACCATTCAATTCATTTAGTTTATTTGGAGGAAATGAGCACAAAGCCCTACATAATAGTTTAAAATTACATCTTATCCTATAGACAGAACTTTTTCCTTTGTTTACAGAACTTCCTATCCAGCAAATTTTACTCTACAAATGGCCTAGAATTTTATTCTTTCACTAGTACCACACCTATACCTGTGTAATTCATCAATTTTACTAAAGTCACTACCACTCAAATATTATGAAAATTATACAACTGAGGGATGAAAAAATTTTCATATATAAACATTTTGTCATATCTACTGCAAGCATTTTAAGAAGTAGCCAGGAGATTCACATGCTTCACACGATAAACCTTAAATAGAATCAGCTTTACAGAATGGCAAAGAATCTTTTCATCAAACCCAAGGTATTGGAAGAGATGAAAAAGCATGCTTCCAAAAATATCTAATAACTGGGGAGAATCCTGGCACTGAACTATTCAGAGAGGGGGAAGAGATTCAGTTTGGCTAATGTCATAAAATGAATTACATCCAGGAGAAGATAATGAATAGTTAGGGAGAGCTCTGTTCAAACCCAGCCTTTTTTTTTTTTTTAATAAAAAGCAAGGTCTGCTTTTACAATAAAAATGCTATGTCTGAAACAAAGTGGCTTTTTATACAAGAAGGCACAGGATTAACTGTTCTGTTTTATTTTATTTAAAAGCTGACATTGCTGCTACTGTCTAAGATAATACATAAAGTAAGTGACAGAGCAAGTGATGGTCTCAGTCTGCTCCTTTTATGCCTTATGCTTATTTAATTCTCTCGTTTTTAAGGATAATCTTGTAGCTTGACCAGGACAAGGGCCCACTCATTTTTAACACACATTATATTTCTGAATGTGATTGGATCCCTGAAATCTGCTAAAGTACAAAGTGAATATTGTATGCAAAGGGGAGCCCCTACTTCCCTTCCCCTTCAAATCACATTTTTCTTTGTTTTGTACAATGTCAGCACTTGCTAAAGAAAGCCTATTTCAACTTAAACATACATTCTGTGGTGCTTATTTTAAATGAAACCTTATTTAGAAATGTCTACTCATCTTCAAGAAGATTGTACAGAGCAAGATAAAGATGAAATTACCAAATGCGCCATTCAAAATACAGCTAAAAGTATTGGACAAATGACACAAAACTGGAAAGATCTTATGGCTTGCTTTGTCCAATCCTCCCAATCAAGAAAAAAAGAGAGGAAACAAGTTTAGAGGTCCTGCCAGGAGCCTGCTCCAGGCCAGACTTTCCATGGGGTCCCAAGCTGTTTTGGGCACATCCACCTCCGTGGGCTGCAGTTGGATAATCTGCTCCACCATCTGCTTTCACGGGCTGCAGGGGCATAGCCTGTCTCACCATGATCTTCACCACAGGCTGCAGGGGAATCTCTGCTCCTGTACCTGGAGTACCTGCACCACCTCCTGCTCCACTGACCTTCGTATCTGCAGAGCTGCTCTTCTCACACATTCTCACTCCTCTCTCCAGCTGCAGTTTAACAGACTTTTCTCCCCCTTCCTAAGTACTCTATACCAGAGGTGCTGCCACCACCCTCGATGGGCATTGACCCTGGGTCTGTCCTGGAGCTGGCTAGAGTTGGCTCTGTCCAACCTGGGGAAAGATCTGGCACCCTCTCAGAGAAGCCACCCCTGTAGCCCCCTGCCACCAAAACCCGGCCACGCAATACTCAACACACCTTGTTACAGAAGTAGACCAAAAGAACATACTAGTATCCCTTTTTCTAGGCTATAAACACCACTTGGTTTGGAAAGTTAAATATCATTTGAAATCAGTTTCTATTTTCTAAAACCATTTTCAAACAAAGCTAGGATTTTGCAAACATTGATATGCTTTAAATTATTTGGTGGACTTTATGAAGCTCCTGATTATAACAACATCATGCTTGCTGCTTCTCTATACTTCAGCAATGTCACTTTTCCTTTACTGGTTCTTTCTGCAGTCCATCTCTTCTTTTTTTTAACTATCTTGTCACTGCACTGACTTACTACCTATATCTTCTCTACTTCTACATGACTTGGAAGAAATTTACTAGTCCAAATACCTGTATCTGAATGGCAAATGAAAGATCATCTAAAAATATGGCATCCAAAGATCATTACTGTATATTGTTGACTTCACAACTGATATGTGCTACCAACACATATGCTTTTGACAGTTCATTAACAGCACAAGCAATCTCTTAGTGCACACAGTTTTGGGATATCTGAAGTTATTCTAAATATTTCATAGTCAAGTTTACTACAAACACTACTATCAAATATTGTCCTCTTCATGTAATTAGACAGAAGCATTCAATATGGAAAAACAATTACAGCATTTTGACTGATAGACTGGGGGATTTTTGGACTTGATATCAACTATTTACTCCAAAAGCACCAAAATTCTTCCTGACCTTAAGATCTGAACTCCTTCATTAAGAACAGTATCTTGATGGGGGACAATTCATATAAAAAATCAACATCCAACAAAAACCCCAAAAGCCATCACAAAAAAATCCCACTATGTAAACATCATGCTTCTTAATTTCCTTCCATTAAAAGCCTGTGTTCATATAAAGAACTTGTATCGCCAAGCTCACTGAATGTCTGCAGCATTATGATTCTCTTCAAGTAAGCTTCTCTCAAGATTACTGAAACAAACTAGGTAGTCTTGACTCCCCCCCACAAAATAAGCTTAATGACTTCAAACACAGAATAAACACAGGCTAAGGACACATTTCTTTGGTAAAAATGTGTTCTCTGCCCCTGTGCTTTAATTTGGTTGTGTCTTCAATAACCAAGTGAAGCAGAGCAATGGTAAACTATCTTGAGAGTGTAAGACTTCACACTGAAGATGAAATTCTGATCATGTTCAAAACACCTTTTAACTCTGTTCTTTTCTGAAACTTCAAGTTTTGATCATGATTTCATATTCAGCAAACAGTTCCCTACAGGCCAATGTACTTTCTTCCTCACTGAAAATTTATGAAATCAAACCAGTATTTAGAATGCAACACATCCCTCAACATTGTGAGTGTATGACAATAAATTAGAGGCTTTCAAAGACTTGAGAAAGATTGTTTCAATTAATTTGAACAGATGAACTCAGGAATAATTTCAAATAAAAGATAAAGTGATTATACTATTGTTATGAACCACTACAACATTTACATTAAAACACTAGCAATACTTTGTTCATATGTAGAAAAAATACCTGTTAGAAATGCTGAAAAAGAAACTCCATTGGCTAAACACAGATTTTCCTTTTCCAAATGACCCAGAACTAAAAGAGAAATTGGAAAAGACATTGTCTATATAATGATTTACCTAAATAGAGTTACTGAAATTCAGCTCCAGTTTCCGTTATGTAGCCAAACAGCCTGCAGGTATAATATCTTCAGCTGGCACCAGGCTTAATGCTTTTTTATTGATCTGCCCATGGCTTAAGTGCACACATAGGATATGGATTGTTAAACAATTCTTGTTATCTATCACTGATTATGGAAATATAATATCTTGCAGCAGCATCTGCACTTTCTCTAACGCGAAATGCTACTTAAAGCAAACTGTCCATTTTATCCTGTGAACTCTCTAATACTTGTGGGGGTTTCTGTGTACCGTCTCAATGGATGAATTTGTTAAGTACCAATTACACAAAAAGCCCTCTCTGTTACAGCCCATGGTATAAGTGATAATGTATCATTAGGTTCTTTGTATTTGAATTGCAACAAATGCAATGTATAACTATAACTGAAAGTAATAAGTACATTCAGATTCTTTCTATTTCTTCTCTTCCCCAATTGATCCTCAGCTTCTTCTCCTTTGAAAATTTCAACAAATTTGTGGATTTGCTCAAGTCAGTCTTTACAAAGGCTTTGGGACAGCTATTATTACTACACGCAGAGTGTTTCCTATTTGGTGCTCAGTAGGGATTAATAGAAATAAATCAATGCAATTTTCATATTTTCTTTATATTTCGTCTCTTGTCACAAAGACAAGAGTATAGCACATTCATCATACCATCAAAGTTACAAGGAAAAATGAGGCCTCTGCAGTCCTTCAGTTTTTTTCCTCCCAGAACGGAATTTTGTATTAATGTTTTCCTTTCTACTTATATCAAATCTGCAATAAACTAAAAACTTCTGTATTTTCATTTTGTCCAAACTGAAAAAAGACCCACCTGATGTGAATTCAGACTCTGAAGGTACTTTTAAAAGAAGTCTACTTCAGGGTTTGCTCTCATGCATTCTGCTAAGTCAGGTTACCAATCACTACATGAATCTGAGACAAACAGTAACAGAACTGTCAAGTAAATAGGAGAAATCCTGACTAAATTAAGTCAATGGCAAAATTCCCAGTGACTTCAATGTGGCCAGGATTTCATCCTTATCATGTTGATCAAAGCAATTATTTCACTGTTCAGAATGACCAGACTGCTGCACACGCCAAGAATTTCTAAAAGCAGCCTACTATGGTGAGTCTTAATTGTTAATACCTCTATAACTATTCCTTTTTTAGTCTACTAAGGTAAATTCTTGAATTTACAAAAATATAACATCATCCACAGCATCCACAATAAAGATCTTTCCTTCATATTAGCAAATATGCCAGACATAACAAAGCTCTCATTAGCATAACCTTACCACAGGTCTGCAAATGAATTATCATCACTCCCTCCACACCTATTCCCAACCACTGATGGTCATGCCTGTTGAAGCAGCATACCTGCTTCATAAGAATGCTATGACCCAACAAATATAGTGCTTTATTGGGTTTGGCAGTGGTGTGCTACAAATAAAAGCTTCCTATTTCACAGTGAATCACAAAGTACACACTGGAAGGAATATCTTCTACATACAGTGGACCCAAATTCAGAGTAGATTAGCTGTGAATAGTATAACTGAACACCTCCTCTATTTCTTCACAGGGTTTACATACATTCTGTTACTACAGTCACCAAAATGATCTCATGTATATGCAATTCAATAGCCAGAGAGAATCAACTTATCCACATGAGAATCAATTTCACACTAAGCTAGAAGAAAACCATTTTCAATGTGCTGCAAAAATGACCAAAAACAAGGCTCTTTTTAACATAGATACCAGCAATTTTTATTCGGAAATATTTGAGAAATCTGTTGTAAAATTATACAACAAGGATTTTTCCCTTGATAACTAATTAAATGAAGTAATCAAGTACAACTGCTTCATTTTTTCTCCTCAGACTGGGAAATTATTGCAAAGTATTAATTCTGTCAATACAGTTTCTTTGTAGGGAAACATGACAGTTGTTTACTGCCAAAGGCATCACAAGAACTTACCTTACTTTCAGAAGGACTTTTAATCACAGAAGCATAGGAAAATCCTGTCTGTAACACATTATATGACCCTTGCTAGATCTTTACCTCTTTAACTACTTCATCATATCTGGCAAGAGTCTATTTTACATTACTCCATAGAATCTCCTCTGTCTCAACACCATCTGGTAGAATGTAATCAGACCCATGATATCTAACATAATTTATTGCACTAACTTTAATCTCCTGCATAACTCCTGTTGCATTGTTCCATGCTTTATTAATTACCTGATTCAAATGAGAGTGTCAGTTCATAACTTCATTTAAGCATCTCTAAACAGAAACCTAATACCCCTAATGACTACTCTGGTTACATCTTAGGGCAAAAAACCCAACTAATTCATATCTATTTCAACAGATTTTAAGATTGAAAAATCTGATCATCCAGGAATATTTTACCCTGAAATGTCCTTCACAAATTTTTAAATGTAATTCAAGCATCCATTTATTTCTAAGCTGGTTTCAAGAATGTCACCAGCAATTATTTTCACTTAAAAAACTCTCAATTTTGATCGAAAAGTTTATTTGAAAAAAGTGCCAGAAGAAACACATGCTTATCAATACTCTGATACAGTTTTAAGATAATTAAAAAAGATATCTCAGTTCAGCTGTAAAATTTAATATAGTTCAGCACCACATAACTTACATTATAAAGGTTGTTCATTATTTTTATTACCTCTAGTTGCACTATTTCTGCTCAGCCATCCATTTGAATTGGGGCATCCTTCATCATCCATATACATCAGACCTTCTTTGATCTCTAATGGTAAATTTAAAGGCTGAGTAAATGTTCTTTGAAACACAGAGTGTGGCACAGCTGTTTATTGTTACATAGAAGACAGTAAGTCATTAAAATTGAAACTCAATTAAAAGAGTGGAACATCCCCCTAATCATTTCCCAACTTTGAAGTAATACCCTTTTTGGTGATATCTCTAATTTACAGTTAACTAGTTTTCTTAAAGTGGTATAAGTCAAGCTTTGGTTAGGGTCACAATTAATAAAGTACATCTTTCATCAAAAGACAGAGAGCTCCTGGCAATGCACCCTGCTGTGGTATTTGCACTTATAACATGCAGCAAACACCCACCAGATATGCAGCCTGCCATGATAATCGCATGAAACGCATAAAGCCTGCGGTTTTTACCAGTTTGCTGAAGCTTTTTACAATCCTAAAAAATGTACTTCAGCCTTATGTAGCTAACAACACATTACTTTTTTATTAGTTCTTTAGCAATGTTCTAATTAGTAGAGGGTGAGCTAAATCTTTGCCTCAAAGTGTAACTGAATCAAAATAAAACCTTAAGGATTCCAGTTTATGTAACACTTCGCTTTTGCATGCCCTGTTATCACCAGTCTTAGTATTTCAGCCGGGACACAGTTAGGAGAAAAAAAAAATTTTTTTTTAAAATTTTAAATCTGCCGGGTTTTTGATGTTTGATATGATGTTCATATGTTTGATTTGATGACATTTCCCAGCTCCGACAGCAGATCAAAGTTTTAGGGATGGGTGAGTCTGAATAAACACAGGGGCAAGGGAAACATGAATTTATGGACCTTCACTTACCATGTGAACATTAGCTGAACCATTGATAGCAGGCTCATGAGCAGACTTAACAGCTGACTGCTCAGAAAAAAAGTGGAACAGTTACAAACTGTTGACTGAATGCTCTCATTCTTTAAAAATTCAGAAAAAAAAAATCTGCAAGTTCAGTGCTGATGATACAGCTTTGTAACAATGTCAGGCATTCAGATTCAGGAAGATGCCATTTTTCTCCCTAAGAAAAATCCATCTAGACCATGGGGGTACAATTCACAACATAGCTACTGAAGAAGATTACTGCAGCCAGATCTGCATCCAATCTGTCCTAGAGGAGATCACGCAAAAAGACAAAAAAAATAGAAGTGAAATTCAGACAGATTCCACGCCTCACTGACTGCCATCCACAACCCAAGATGTCAGCTTAAAAAGCCCCTATTTTAATCTTAGGCTGAGATGCAAGGGTATGAGCGACGCTTGCCAAGGCACTGGCTGTGCCCCATGCTCTCTAAAACCCAGCATGTCCAATCACATCTACCTCCAAGTCTGGGATCCAACCACCCAGAGGCAGTGAAAACTGTCCTACATTGCCAGATGGATCTGGCTGCATAATATGTTCCCTGAAGTTCAAGAGCTCTCTCTCAAATTAGTGCAGCTAACCTCAGGGAATAATTCTTTAATTGCAGTGTAGTTTTCCACTGTAGAAAAGAAAGAAAAAAAAAAAGCTAAAACCAAAAAACCAAAACAAAAAGAGAAATCACTTATTAGTACAGACATCCCTGGTTCTCTCAAACTCATAACCCAAGAAAAATTTAGTTGAAGTTATACTAAAACTGCAGTTTAAAACTGTTATCATATAGTCGTGCATTTTAAAAACAATCTTTCAGTACAGAGTTTGTCATGCTTAGACTAAGACCCAAGGAAATTTCAGCTTCAAATGTTAAAGTCACTCTTTTACCTAAAGTTATAAGACCTTTAAAACTTCTTTTTTTGCTTCAAAAAAACACTGGGAACTTTCCTGTATGCAACTCAAAACCAGCTGTACTTTGCAAGCAAAAACTTTCCAAGTGCCTGGCTCTCTGCAGATTTTTGGCAAATCTGTTTGAAAAATTGAAAAGTGGGGGCCTGAGCCAAAGCTTACTGAAGTCTATGGAAAAACTCCCACAGATTTCATTAGGATTTGGATTAGGCTCTGAAAAAGTCTGAAGTAATTGAAAAATCAGTTCTGCATGTACAAAATATGAAATTTTCACTAGGTTTAGATTTATTGGACTCCTTTATGGTAATGTGGAAGAGCAAATACACTGTAAATGGTGTTAGTGATGTACATATAGTTTTACACTGTTAATTCACCACAGAGTCGTACATGTTACTTATGCTGCCTACATAATAGAAATGATGAAATCAATCCCACATATACATACACCTTCATTTTAAAGTGACATGAATATGAAGGCAAAATAGTATTAACACCTTTATTGCTCAAGCGAGTTTATTTTTTTATTTTAACTGAGGACCAAATAGACCTTCAAAAGCTGTAAGACAAATTCAGTGATAACATAAACAAAAAAAATAATTATGCAAACAACTCTCTCATTCTGGGCACACTTGCTTAGGACAGTTTATAATAATGTAACAATCTAGCAATTTCAGCTAAGGCGTAATTAATTTATTGCAGCATAAGAGAATCAGGTTTACTCAACCTAAATCTGCCAGAAAACCAAGAAAAATAGCAAATTCAAAATAAGAGGGTTGCAGTAGCTAAAATAATAGCCACAACATCTCCTGATGTGTAAATAGTTGCATGTGTGCTAACTGAAGGATGCTACTTCCAGTCAGAAGAAACTGAGTAACTCATTATACTTGACATACCTTGCCTCATCCCTCTGTACCATCCCCCTGCTGATAACTACTTAGGGATGGATAATTTGTCATGGTTATACTTAAGAAAAGTAGACGATCCTTGTAATTCTTTGGTGGTTTTGTCCAGATAGAGATTGGACAGGAAAAGTAATGTCTTGCAAACTGCAGAGTTAATTATGGTCTTCAAATGCCTACAGCTCATGTACAGATACCAGTGCACTTCATCATATAAGCTGTTCTCATAGGCTGTTCTTCAAATACCACAGGAAACAGAGGAAAGCTTAGAGGAACCAAGAAACCTGGTAAGGGGAAATCCAAAGACTGACTATACATACAAGACTGAATCTTCATTAATATCATACCTTAAATAAAATTATTATGCTACATTATATAGTTTGGCTTTACTTTTTTTTAATGACATAATTTTTGCAGTCTCTTAAAATAACTATGCAGGGTTTAGCTTTACTTTTTTCACTTGTTACTATTGAATCTTCTGAAATGGAAGGTAAGAGGCTGCACACTTTCTCCATTAGCAATGCTTTTTCCATAGTTTTGAACAATTACCTTATTAATGCAGATTTTAGAAGTTTATTTTTGCTTGTGGTCTCTAAAGGTTTCGAACAACATAGAAAATAAAGTCCAGTGACAAGCAGGATCATTAGGGGAAATTTTTTCAACTGACAATTATTTTCACCAAAAGCTTACCTCAACATTATGAATCATTTGTGACCACTTATACCTAAGTAGGACATATTAAAATTTAATGGATTTCAACACAAAGAGCCAGCAATAGAATCGTGCACACCAAGGCACTAATGTGTTGATCCGAACTGTACTTAGCTGAGGCAAGTTGGAATTGCAATACTGCCAACTAAATTTCATAGTACCACAAATGAATGAATCCCAAATCTCAAGAGGGATTTCTTTTTTATTCATTATGCATGACATTTTCCTCTTTAAATTATTCATTTAAAAAAAAAATGTTATTGCTTTAGCCTTCTTAACCTTTGTACTCCTTCCCCCTGTGGTTTTTGCCAGCTGTAATATCAATTGAGGAGGGGAGATGTTCTAAACAACATAATAAAAACCTTTCCACAACCCTACACAAAAATGTGTCTTGTTACTCTTCCATCTTATTTTTCCCCTTTTCACAACATGGAACTTGGAATGTCCTGGAATAAAAAGCATATATTTTCTATCAGTGCCTTCATTTCAATTAAAAATAAAAATCCAATGCTTTACCATTATTTATATAATCCCTGAAAATTAACCACTTGGAGAAATATCATTTGAGTCCTGCAGGGTGATGAAAGTTGACAAGTGAATTAAAATTAAAGACCACCACATTGTTCCCTGCTTTCTTCCCATGTCTGATATTCAGATTCCCAATTTTCAATGTGGTTACCTGAACCAAGACAAATGATGTAACAACCGACTGCAATGTATTGTTAGGTCCACCACAACCTATTAACCTGTAATCAGTTTTTTAACAGTAAAACACCTAAATCAAAGTGTTCATAGGAGCTGCAACACAAGATTGCAAGGCATATTTGAACTGTTTATACACAGGTATTACAGTGTGACCTTGGGAACATCCCTTATTTTCAGCATAGTTCAATTTTCCTTTCCACAAAAATAAATGACCAAAGTTGCTAAAACAATCAAAATAAAAGTTTTAAAGAGCTAAGGAAGTTACAATGGAAAGAAATTACAAAGAGTAAAGATCCACATCAGAGAGCCAAACAATCAAATTTCTGGCTCCACTAAACTGTTCTTAAGCTTTTCTTAAGCAACCACAAAAACTTGTTGCTGTAAGCGCTCCCAAAATTCTCCCTAATGACTTGCTACTCCCCTTCCTTTTCACTAAATCAACTTTATGGGGCAAGGGACATATTTTAGTCTCAAAAATAAAACCCAAACAATTAGTTTAAAATGTTTGATATATTATGATGCACTTTTTTTCTACGGTTTTATATTAAGATAGAAATATTCGTCATGAACAGCCGATAATTTTCTGAAAAAATATCTTTTAAAAACATTTTAAACATGAAGAACTAGAAGTTTAATTAAAGCTGCGGCATTCTATCATGTTCCATTATACACTATATCACGTCTCCTTGTTAGCCAACCCAACAAAATTTAACAGGAGCACATGACAACGCTAAGGGCTGTAAGAGTCAGAGCAACTTATCATTCTTTTGTGATTATCATTGCAATTAGATGGAGGGAAGAAAGTTATGTTTAAACTGGCACAACAGCTCGGCCATGCAGAGCCGCACAAATTGGGCACAGAAGTACACAATGATCGCACTGTTTATGGATTTAGTCTCTGTTACGCCTTTGTCAAACCTTGTTTAAAATCTCCTTGCCTGATAGATCCTGACTGGTACCACAGGATTTTCCCCACAGTTACTGCTTTGGGGGACCTAGATTGAGAGCTGACCAGGAAAAGGTCTTCCTACCCTTTCGTTGCTGCCTCTTTCTGTCAGTCATTTACTCCCTTGAGTGGCTTGCTATCACAGTGAAGGGACTGTGCATGGACATCAAAGGGCACAGGATGAAGAAGGAAACCAGTGAAGCCCAATGGAGAGGGGAGAAATACAGAAAATAATTGAGAAAAACCAGAAGGGGAAAAATAAAAAAATAATCAGAGCCATACTGGTAGCCCTACTAGAAGAAAAAACTAAAAGGAGATGATAGAAAGTACATATTTTACCAAATGTCTTTTTGCCTTAAGGCAGTATGAAAAATATGTAAATTTCAAAAAATACTTATACAGTTATGATGGATCTGTTTTGGTGTCAATACAAGTAGAATACAAGTCCCCAACATGCAGACATACATTAACTTTCAAAACAGGTAAATACAAGTTTTGAGCACTTAAGAAAATGAAGAATAATGAATGCAATACTTCAGTGATACATAGCTATACTTCATATACATATATTAAATACATTTAGCCAGCAAATGTAAGAAAAATGTTACTGTTTGTTTAAATGAGAAGTTCAGTTTTATATTATACATTAAAACAATACTTTTTCACTGATTGTAAACCACTCACTTCCCAGGGAAATCCACAAAGTTATTTAATTGATCAACCTGTATGATTTCAAGGAAGTTAGAAAAGACGAGTCAGAGTTTGCCTTACAACAGTTAAAGTCACTTAATGCCAATTTCATATTAAGAGCCCCTGCTAATAAATCCTTAGGAATGAATTCACACAGTGTTTTGGGTAGCAAAAGCCCCCATGTACATCTAGGAAAAAAATCCTTAGCCAAGTAATTTTCAATGAGAAATAAGCACTATTATTAAGTTTTAGATTTCCTGAATTCACAGATACTTACCAATGTCCTTTACACACTTTTGTAAATGATATTTGAATGGAAGCAGGTAGGAAGTAGTGGAAACAGGTGAGGAGCACTATGATAAAGATGGGTAAAATGCTGAATCTAATTTGGTCAATGACCACCAGTTTGATCAGCCAGTGCTGAACAGTGCTCAGATCTACAAAATACTTTTAGCATTTTCAGCAAGCTTTGTGAATACTCTTCCTTACATAGATTTAACCAGCAGCTCTAAAAAGCTTTATACCAATATATAACCAATATATTGAAACTAAAATCAGAAAATAATTTAAAAGCATTATTTTAAGGTTTACTATAGGAAAACCAAAAAAGTAGTTCAATATTTTATTGTTACAGAAAATAAATGGAAAATATCTTCCATGAGAATCACACTTCATAATGGACAACAGCCTTCTGCAGAAATAAACAACACGGGACTTAGGTAACATTTTTGAGGAAAAAAAACCCATATTTTTATGCACTTCTTTGCACCACAATGGGGGGCTACACAAAACTGACAATGCATCATGGTCTCAAGCTCACAATACTTAAGTTACAGGAAGAGATCTCAAACCACGCTCTGTCAGCCTCACATGATTTTTATCATCTGCTGGTGATTCAAAAGCCTTGTCTGGGCCTCAGGGCCAACTTCTGTATCTGTGCCTTCTACAGGCTACTTGAAATGCAAACTACATGTTTCTAACTTCTCCTGGGGAAAAAAAGTTACTGTAGTTGCTAGTGAGATGACATTACAAACTTCATGCTTCTTTCCCCTAGTGGCCAATGAAGAATTCATAATTAAGGGTGTAAGAGAGGAATTACAAATTACAAAAATCCTCTTTCTTCAGATCAAACTATTACTAGTCTTTCTTCAGATACACTCAGTGTACTAAGAACTTGCAGCAATATTTATGTCTTATTCTCATATATAAATTAATGTTACTCTCCCAGGATCTCAAATCCACATGTTTTTCCAATTAGTACTAACATTCTCCCCAAATTTAATAGCATGTAAATAGAGCGTTCCTTAAGGAATATGACACATTCTGTTGCATCCCAGTTTTCTAGTGAAGAAACCAACTTTCAAAGGGGCAGTATTCACTCACAAATACCACCACAGGATTTTGAAAACAGGTTTTTGTAAGCATATGCAAGGAACAGGAACCCTAGAAAAATTTGTCTTCTAAAGTATGAATAAGGATTCTGGGTCCATATTCATAGTTAATATGGCAAAGAACATCACCTTTAAAGCTTGCATTTACCCATTCATAATCTAAATGATAGAAACATTATTATACAAAGTGTAATTATAATCAACTCAATAAATTTTAAAACTATGAAAACAAAGTATCTAGCCAAGTAAACACTAACATGCTGATTCTGTATTAATACAGAATGGGAAACATCTGGTTAGGCAACAAATTTGTAGGAAAGGATCTTGAAGCTGACATAGGGCAGAGTATTGTATGATATACTTCCTGCACAGACTAAAGGGAAAGTATTCTGTTTCAGAAAATAAAGAAGTAAGATTGAAAATCGTCATAAAAAGAATGCCATCCTTTTGTCATAATTACTATGAAAGATAAGTTACAGGAGGAATGCACTAAAAATGTTCCAAAGTTTTAAACAATTAAAGAACATAATTAATTGCCAGCTCCACTTTCAATATTCACAATAAAACTCTCTGATTTGCAGGAAAATATCAAACCTTAGGAAAATTTTCCAACAAGGACTAAGCTACTATAAAAGCTACCAAGATGTTGTTCAAGGTGTTTAAGAGTTCAGTTAAACTTTGTCACTGATATTCCGAATTCCTTAACCCCATTGCAACCCAAAGGGATAAACCAGATGGGCAGTCATCTTGCCTTCTATCTCTGACTTTACATAAATTTCAAATATTACACTTACACAAAACTATTTGTAAGTCCTGTTTCCTGGTTGCAAAATATTCATCCTTTTTTTCTTATCATTTCAGTTCTAAGGATTCAGCCATCTGGAAAGAGGACAGTCTTTGGAATTCCGCAGATTTCAGTAATGGAGATCAGTAATTGACTTTATGGTTAAATAATATTTCCTCTACTGCTCCAGTTGTATTTAACTATGTAAGTAAAGCACAGTACAATGATCACCTAATGAAGCCAAGAGATGAAAAATATTGAAGGCAGATGAAAAAGGATGGTCTAAAGAAAAATAAAGTCCTTATTTAAATTTTAAAACCCCTGCTTGAACAAAGCCTTGAACTCATACAGGCATTATTTGCACATCACATTAGCAACTATTATAGGAAAAGTAGGAGCACATTCCAGTTGAAGAGTAATCAAGCTTCCCAAAATACGGGTGAACCAACAGAGTAAACAGAGTTCAAATCAGACTGACATCTAAGGAATCGCTGGAACAGCCACACTTAATACTCATCAAGGTTTTGAAAGCAGTCCTGCAAAATACACAGATATTACAAGAGACCATTAAAAGCTACAGAATTAACTCACTGCAGGTCATCAGGATTTTGCTATAAATTCTCACACCCATTAAACTCAATACATGACAATGTGGGTGGCCTACAGCACCTTTCCAAGCACTTCCCTGGCACTGACCCACACTTTGGGTTGGCACCTCTCCCTTAACCCCTCACCGTTCCTCTCATCCAGCCGTTTATGCATTGCCAAAGGCAACACAGTACATGATATAGCCTGATGTGGTTTACAGTTATAATCATATTTAGCCAGTGATTCTGATTAAATTTTATTCACCCATATACGAACATCTTACATATTGGAAAACTATCATATCCTCCCTGAAATTTCTCTTTATTTTTCCCTCAGAAGAAAGGAAACTGAACTCTTTTCAATTTGTCTAGGTTTTCCTTAAATTGTGCTCCCCTGTGAATCCCGCTCGTGAAGAACAGAAAGAAATAATCCTATCTCCTCATTAAAAGTCATATGACTACAACCCAAAGTTGGAATTCATCTTTAGAGGAAACATATTGCTGTCTTTTATTCAGTTGCTGGTCCAATATAACCCCATGAGCCTATCCTATGGCAATAGCACTTATGGAATTATTTCTCAAATTTTAATTTGTCAAATTCTTACTTGCTAGAGTCCCTGGTGCTTGTCTCAACTGAAAACCATCTTAATAACTTTAGATCCTTCCTCTAATTTATCAAGATCAGCATTATTGCTCTCTCAATATGCCTCAAACTACTGCAATCTTGTTGCAAAACCACAATTTTAACATTCATGCCCATATTCCATCACTGAAGCTATTAAAGAAAATAGCGAACAAAACCAGACCCAGGAGAGACCATGGTCTACCTCTAACAAATACTCCTGGATTAACTACAAATACTGACAACTACTTTTGAAGGCATCTTTCAAATAGTTGCATACTTCAAGATAATCATCAGCTTTTCAATGTGGCTTCAGGCAATTTCTCTAGAATTCAGGGTACACCATCTTGAACATATTAAATATAACTTCTAGAAACTGAGCCTACTGTTACAGTGCTGCAATCCTAGAAGTGTCGTAGGCACTTTAAAAGAAATGTTTAGAAGTTGGTTGCTATGGAAAAGGGGTTTTTATCATTAAGAAGAAGAATGGGCTTAAGAAAAAGTGGCATTGAACAAAATCCTCAAGTTAATGCCAATTACCCTACTGAACAATTATGGGACCATCTTTGGCTTGGCTTAGAGCTTAAACATCCTGAAGAACTTTCCCCTACATTACCACCCAGTATTTAACCATAAATCCTCAGATACAAATAGAATTCTCAGACTCCCTCTCCACATATAGTTCTACCTCATTCTCCTCTATCTATTCCAGTTCTCTCCTTTAAGCACCGAAAAAAGGAGTTCTGTTTTCTAGGCATTATCAGAGAGCTCTTGACTCCACAGCACAGTGATTTTTTATACTGGTTTTCCTTTATAAGGCATCCTTCTCCATTTCTTCCATGTGTAGACTGAACAGATGCTTTTAGCTGGACTCAACAGTGAGTCAAATTTTTTGATAGTCCCCAGTAACGACACTGTTTTCACACTGAGGAGTGGGCTTGAGCACAGGAATTAATTTCTTTTAGGAAAACTAACCAGTCAGATGAATTCCAGGAATATACCTAGAGCACTCCAACTGCTCAGTGAAGAACTAGTACAGGCTCAGCTAGTTCTGAAATACAGAGATGATAAAAGTTGTGTTGCCAGCCTCAACTCCTTCTCCCTGCAGATCTGCTTCTAACAAACCACATTACTTGCCAAGCTAGAGATGGCAAGAGAAAACCTGAACAGGTGACAAGACAAACATGTTTAAAAAGTGTCAGTAAAACCTTTATTTTCAAAAAGAAGTTCCAAATATTCTCCAGTCTGTTCAAAGACAAACATACAAAGTTTCAAATCACACAGCACGTCCTGCTGGAGGGTAGCTGCTTAAATAGTGTGCTATTCTGAGCATTTTATAGAAGTATTTTTTCTCTAATGAGATTCTCCTGTAAATTAGGATGATTTTTTTTACCTCTTTCAAAAATTATAGCCTTTCAACAGTTCATGAGTAAATGCAAAGTCTATCAAAAGCATTATTTCTTCTAATATGCTTACAATATTTACAAATTTTACTCTTTTCATAACAGAATCATAATCTAATTGCATAGTTCCCTGAACTCAATAACACTAGTCAACTGAATAGGAAGAAGTGAATTTCCTTATTAAATCAATTCACCTTATTAGCTTAGGTGGAAAAAGTTGAATTGCAGTATTCACACCCTTTAAAAACTCTTAGAAGGAAAAAAAATATTATATAATCAAAGTTCAAAAATGAAATGCCCTTCACACGTATTTTAGTCTTGCAAAGAAATACTAACAGAAATTTGTAAAGCCAATATGACACTTACTCTGCCTCACTTCCTTACTTGACATGATTAAGAGTCTGGTTCCAGATATGGCAACAGTGTAACACTGAAATAAAATAATATATGTATATAGAATTTCTACCACTCCATATTCTGCAGCTGTTTTACCAGATCCTTTATAGTGGCACATGCAAAGGAGGGCTGCACATAGTAATAACAAGGACATTTGAGTTGCTGAAACATTGCACAGACCATTCATATTATACTAAACAGGAATTTAATTATTCTTCATAATGTAAGAAAGCGAAATACTGATAATCAAGACACTGCCCTAACACAACTCCAGTCTTTATTGAAAACAATATCCATGAATCAAACATAATAAACTCCCAATTTTAAGCATGATGAATACATATAATACAAACTTTTCCTTACAGATGTGAAGACTGCTGTAGAATGATGGCATTGAGGTCAAAGACCGTAGTGATAGTATGGTTTAGAAGAGTATGAAGCGGAACAAACAGCCAATCCAAATTTGGAGCAGAAAGCTGGGAAAAAAATACCTGTTTCCAAGTCACCAGGGATATCTGATGTTTACTAAGAGTCTGTCTGAATATTAACTATCTCACTGGAGGAAAATGCAAGGAGAAAATGTCTTGCAACAGTACAAGGATGCTAAACTTCAGACTCTACTTCAGACTCCACTATTATTAAAAAGCAGAAACACAGAAAAGGACATTAATTAAAATTTCCTTTAAAATGGTTATTCCATGACATTTATGTAAACCATTGTGCATTGTGAAATCTTCCTCACATTCTTTTTCTATATGAGAAATATTACGCAACACATACTTAAATTAGTTTCATCTTCAATTTCATGCTTTCTGTGAGATATCACTCAGTCAACTAGTACTTTCTAAAGCTGCAGATTTTTTTTTATTTAGTGTTATCACTACTTCACAATTAGTCATGTGGATATGCCATAAAGCCACTAATAGAAATATATTCATTTCTTTATCAAGAATGCAGGACTTTTCACTCCTCCTTTTCCCATCACATTAGAAACATACACATGCACACATCCAATTCAAGAGTGCAAAGAAATAAGTGAGAAGAATTTTCGAGGATAACAATGACCATCTGGATTTCATTTGCTGCATTACTGTGCATATTGTGTAAGAGCAAGAGTAAATGTTGAATAAAATGAGAAAAAAAACCTCAGACTTAAAATTATCTTATTACTTGAGTCATTCTACTTGTCAGCAACACAAACAGTGTTCGGTTTCCACAATCAATGAAAAACAAACTACCAAGGAAATAAAATGTGCAAAATTTTTAGTTTTAATATGCAAATAAATATTTTGGATACTGAACATTCACGAACTTCATGTCTTACCTGGCATGACAGCAGCTTGCTGAGTGGTCAAGTCTGTACTTAATGAAAGGCGACCGCCTTTGGCCAATCTGTCACAGAAGAGGGTGATGTTCTTCTTCAGTCTGCTGGTATCTTTGGGCATGGACAACTGGCTGCTGAGAGTCAGGGCCTGCTCTTTGGAGCTCTTTGACAAACAAGTTCTTAACAAGTAAGAGACTGCAGCATCCACAGTTTCTTCCCAGCCCTGCATTGGAGAAAAGGAAATTAAATAAAATTAGGTGAACTGTAATATGATATAGCGTATTAAAAATAAGATAACAAATCATGGACTGAGAATTTTCAAATTATACTGATACTTAAAATATGGTTTGAGGGTTAATGGGTGTCATGAACACTCAACTTCACCTTGTACAAGAAAAAGTTGGAAAAACAAACATTCAAATATTGAGGTCAACAAAGAAATCTAATTTCAGTAACAACAATGTACGGACAGTATGTGATAGAACAGTTAAATTCAGTTGTTGCATTAATAACTAAAAACTAGAAGTTCTTGGTTTTGAAAATTAAAATTAGGAACAGAATGGAGATGTAAATAAAAGCATAATATGTAGCATAGAACATTATGATGATGATATATTAAGGCCAGGAAAAAAATATGTATCCAATTATACATTCCTTGGAATTCCAGTCTAAGATTCTCATAACATGCAAATAGCAGAGAACATCATGACTGCAACCCAAAGCTACAGATATACAGTACCCATTTTTCAGATCAATCAACCTTAAATTATGAGCACAGAAGTGACAGTGCTGTGAGGAACAGGGACTTTGATTTTAGCAGTGTCAAGCCGTAAACACTTATGAAAAGGCTAGCTAGGTGATCACTTCAGTTAAAACAAACAACACTCAGTAAAAGCAAGTGCATGTTTTTCACTAAGCACCTTGAATGTCACATTTAAAAGTTAGCTTTGAGTCTATAATCTGTACTGCAGTTTCCAGTGACACAAACAAATCAAAGGCATTCCTATAAGTAAAAATCCTGGACAGAAGTCCTACTACTTGTGACAAGGTTATTAGACTAATGAATAAAATCTAATATATGAAAGTATCTCATTTTCGCAGTATGACATGCAGATAGACTCCTCTTGATGCATTCTGTAATCTTAAATTAGACTCTGTGATAAGCCTATGTGATTAATACACATAGGCTATAATTATATAGCATCTATAATTAATGAATTGCAAGAAAGTCACAAAACTTTCGTATGTCTTTTCATGACAATCTTACAGAGCTTGGAAAGATCTAGCAGCTAATATAAAGGGCTTTGTGGTCTGCTAACTTCATGACTCATAACATCTCTTATTATTCAGCCACCTGTAAGCAGGTTCTATGTATGTGCTGCCTACATGTACAGGAAAGTATATTCAATCACTGCAGTATTAGTGTCTGTTCTCTCAATACTCCTGATTGGCTGGGACTTATTTTGGCAAGTCTTTAGTGATTTCAGAAGTTTTGACATGATCCAGCTCAACTTGTTGCTAAACTAAGAGAAGGTAACACCAAGCTTGCTCTTTATGAGGTGAGCACTCAGAAAAAAAAAACTCAGGTATCCAGTAGGAGTTAATACAAACCATAGCCTTCTAGTTTTTAAGCTCTTTCTCATTATATGTTCCGCTTGATTGAAAACACTCAGCTGAACAGCAAAATTGCCTACCTGTGCAAATTTCCATGACTCAGTAAGAGTAACATTTGAAAGAATGATGGTGTCAACCCTGCCACAGCCCACTGAGCAAATAAGGTTTATGGATTTCTCCAATTAAATATATAACAGCTTTTGTGAAGGACACTACTTTTAACATAGAGAATCAAAGGCCACCCTTCCTGATCTTCTTAAATTCTTAAGAACAGATCCAAGGCAGATGCTTACAAGTAGTAAAGGACGCTGTGAGACCACACAGTCATATGCACTTCATCCTTGTGCAATCATACCCTATACTAAGTGTCCTGGAAATGTGATGTGTGTGTATAAAATATTTGTAGTTTGCAGAGGAACAAGATCACCTAGTGAGGTTTTCCTCAGTCAACATTTGCCTTTCTGACTTCAGAAGAACATTAACCTTTTAACTGGATTTGCCCCCCACAAAAAAAAACCCATAAATTATAACAAAAACCCCATAAATTAGATAAATCATGCCAATCAATCAATCAATGCTGAGGTAGCTTAACTTTTCAAATATTCTAGAAAGAGTCCATTAGAATGCAATGCATCCACTGACCTGTGATAGTGACAGGAAATCATCCATTCTGCAGCCAATTTAAAGAGGTTAATGAGCTGGTAAATACTGTCTACATTCCCACATACTGGGCAATGAAACTTAATATGTACAAAGCACCAAAAACAGCCAAGCCAGCCACTCCTAATTATACTACAAATCATGAAAAATAAGACAACATAAACATAAGAATCTTGGGTTTCACTAAAAGACAAAGAAACACATGATTAACTGTTGTCAGCATACAGTAGCTGAGAAGCTGGCCAATATGTCTCACCAAATAAGTTGTAAAAATGCAGGCAAAGGCATTTAAATAAAAGAACTGAATTACAAGCTAACAAAAGTCAGGAAATTAAAAGTGGCTAGCGTTCTGTCCTTGGCTCACACAGGTATGTTTTACTTTATACCACAGCCTTAACATTTTCCAACCCTTGTTCTTGTATTTCATTTCCATGTAAAACTGGTTTCTCAGTAGACCAGAAAACTATCTTCTCCAATTCAAGGTCTGTTGATCTAGTAAGTCCAGTCAAATTCAAAGCAGCCTTTATGATTAATGAAAGAGTACACAAAAGCTACCTTTAAATGAAAAAGAAAACTTGGAAAACTGTTCAGGTGATTTTGTATAACTAAGAATCAATGGCTGCAAATACGATTGCATTTGTTAGCGGTTTTTATTGGTGTAAGGGGAGAATTGAAGGAACAAGAAAAATTCCTGATATGTTAAAAAAGCTGAAAGATGTTTGAAAATAAAAGTATTCTCTCTACAGTCCACACTGCAGAATTATTCTTCTGCAGAATTATTCACTTTCTGTGAATATTCTGTGTAGTATTCTGCATATTTGAGGACTGAAAGGAACACTTTCGACAGGAGTGTGATGCCAGTAATCCATCATTCTACGGCCAGAAAGCATTGCCGTGACTGCGACAATAAATGTTAGTCAAGACTCACAGAAAGAGGCATTATTAAGCCATCCAAATTCTTCATATAATTGAAATAGATATGGAAAATATTTAATTCATGCATTTTACTTCTCCACTGGGAAAGGCTGGGCTTCATGTTTTGCATATATACATTATTGTTCTCTTTTAGGTAGAGATTGGCAGTTTCTTTTAACCAAATCAAATATACTGCAGGAGACTACAGACCAAATGTAGACTTGTGATACCATCATGGCTAATATTATATTAGTCTACATCACTCATGTTCCATACAAATTGCCACAAAGGATCCTCAGATGTCATGGCATATCTGAGTGTGACCACAATTACACATTCAATCTCACTTTGGCATAAGGCTTCATCCAGAGTACCTTGATTGTAGCCTGACACTTGGCTGCAAGATTCCACTCCCCAGGTGTTTTTAGCTGGTCAAAAACAAAGTCAACTGGATAGATAGGGGCAGGACCTGAGAGAAGGATTTCCATATCATTGTTGTTAAGATGCATAGAGCACATGCACGTCGGAAGAATTCTGAGATAGGGCCTCATACAGTGTAGCTTCTTAACACATTTACATAGTTATTATAATTCAGAGATCTACAAATGAATGCTACTTGCCTTAAATGCAAATAAATCATTCTAATAGCATATCAGTCAAACCTGAACAAGATTCCTAAGTTGTGTGCAAAAGTCAGGCAAGTATTTGATTGTGTATCTTTTACTTTGAAAGTCTTTATCTTTTTTAATAATATTCCTAAGGCAACAGCCATTTTCAGAGCTGCCTATTACATAATTTATCCTGGAGTGACAATCAAGGCAGTTGTAAAGGAATTCAAATGCAATGTGAAATATACTGCATAAACTATGCAAAATTGATGCCAGCCAAATTATGGGAATTCTTACAGCTGTTAACTCAGGAATTTGCCTGGTATATCTTATTTCCTTATTTTAGACACAATAGTGATTTCATCAGCTTTCAAAAATCCTAGAATACTTGAAAGTTCAAAATATGAATGACAATCTTGGCATTTATGCTTATCTCAACCACCAAAGAAGAGGTTTCTGTACCTGAAAGCATTGTATATACTAATTCACAAGAAACACCAGCCAAGTGCCTCTCAGCACTTTGCTTACACAGCGATTAAAAAAATTATCTTATTGTTACACTTACAAACCAGTAATCCACTAATCCATGGCTACTGAACCAGTAATATCCAACACAGGCATAGACCCTCAGCAAACTGGGCCAGGAACTCACTGTGCTACCAGACCTCGTGGCCCATATTCTTCAAGCTTATTCTATATTTCTAACTGATCTATTTGTCTCAAAGAGGAGATAAAAGCCACAGAAGCCATTAAGGAGGCATGCAACATTTGTCTGCGCTGTCAGAAATGGAAATGACAAACCTTCATTGTGAGTGTCCCCGAAAAATTACTGCTAAAAAAGAATTGATAAAGCCTTTAGGACATCTTCTGAAAAGAATCAGAATGTAAGAAAAGAAAAACGCAACCCAACAGATTCCATATCTATTTAGCACTCAGGAAAAAATGCAGCAAAATATTACTGAAGTCTTAATGTATTACATTTGAACAGCGTCAAAAGACAGCATGTTTTCTAAGAAAAAATTTATTCTTGGTTGAAGAAATATCCTTGTAAAAATATACAGTTTTCTTTAACATAATGCATTAGAAACACCAGTCACAGATTATCTGGAATCTCCTACAACTCACTTTTGCATTAAAAGAAAAAAAAAGTAAAAACAGACAAAAAAAATAAACAAAGCAAAAAGTACCTCCTCATACTTTTTATGTTACATAAATATGTTACATAAATAACAAAATACCACAGGGATAGCTAAAAACATGGAACTGACAAAATCCTACAGACTAGTGGAATTCAAGTCTGATGAAAATCCAGACAAATGACTCAAGCTTAAATACATTCCAAATCTATTAAGTGCCTAAGAAGGGCATTTGTAATGAACACACAACAGAAAAATCACAACTGAAGTTCTTATAATAAACCTGCTCTCTCTAGTCATATCTTTCTTTAAATCATTTATGATGCATAATGTTCATAATACTGACTGATCTTATTTTGATTTCTACTGCCATTTAAAGAAATTCAGTTCTAATAGGAATTTGCAGACTGATAAAGCTATATCAAAATGAGGATATACTTGAACATCCCAGACAAAGTAAGAGAAAGAACAATGAAAATGAAGAAAATTAATATGATACATAAGTCTAGAAATATTGTTCAAAACAGTAGATTAATCAATTTCACTTTAAATCATGGAAACCACCCTTATTTGTGAGATGGTATGCTGCTGTGAAGAGCTACATTATCGGCGTTATAAACATTTAAATCTTATTAAAGGTTTCGACTTAGCAAATTTACCTATTCCAAACTAATTACAATTTACTTAAAACACAAGAAATAAAAGCCAAACAAGGGACAAAAGAAAATGCAAATCTCAGAGAAGTACAAGGTAGCACCTCGATAACTCTGACCACAATATGAGCAATCAAGCTCTGTAGGGATCCTGATGCAACAGATATTTAAGGTAAAAGCTTAAACACTCTGTGAAAAACAACAAATAAAAGGCCACAGAAAAGAATCAAGATTTGTACAGGAAACTCTATGAGATGTCTTTACAATATCTAACCAACTTGACTTCATATAACAAAATATATCTGTGCAGAATTATTAAATATTAAGTATTTATGCCTGCAACTCTTTTCCAGCTACTTAAGAACATCTAATTCAAATATTAGTCTCTCACATTTTGAGGTTAATAGCCTGCAAAAATCAGATTTAGCAAAAATCCTTTGTGAATAAAGTGGGTTCATTTAAAAGTCTGTCACAGACACACTTGTAATTCCTGCACAGCTGTGCTGTAATTGCCAGTCATAACAGAAACAGCAACTTTATCTCTTCAGTGTAGAAATATTTATTTAATAGGAACTCCAGCAGCATAAACAGCTCTCTACAAGAACTTCTCATTTTGAGTCCTATTTGGTAAACATATATTGATAGCCTATGGCAACTTCACCTGAGAAAAATCTCTATGACAGATTCTTTCCTGAAAAGTACACTTGCCATTTAAAAGTTTCTCTGGTATTTTTGTCTTCTGAAGTTCTACTCACAAACCACCAAGCACTTCTGCATTAAATAAAAATATCGTTTTTGGAGGATTCTATTCTATGGACATTTAACTTTAGATCAAGATTTGGCAAACTCTCTGTCTATAGTGTCTTCAGATGTGAATAGAAAGTTAAAAATGCATACGGCTTAGTCAAATCAAAACAGTGTTTTTAAAACTATCTTATAGAATAGGAGATATTTTTCTTTTAGGAATGGTGCACCTTAACTAATCAAATGGAAAAATCAAACCCTGGAAGAGTGATATTAAAAGCATTGGGTGTTTTAGAAATCTAGCAAAGTGAGCATTATTAAACAAAGGTTCTGAAAGCTGCATGCATGAGGATGATGACCTCTATCTTTTAAGATTTTAATTTTTCAAGTCAAATTCTTAGCAACAAATTCTTAGCAACATAATGGTTATCAGCAGTTGGAGGGTTTTCTGTATTAATGAAACAACTGGTTGTTATATGACTAAAGAGCATAATAAAGCAAAACCTCTAGAAAGCAAAACTCTGGGTGGGGATCAGAGTCATAATATTTCTAACACTGCTTAATTCTTCCATACTTTTGAGATTAATAATTTACTCTAAGGAAAGTGCATGCATCACCAAAAAATTATATACCTGGATGAACAGAGATGATGGTTTCATTAGCTCCTCCATTAAAATTTAAGTTCTGTATACTGCAGCCAAATTTCCATATGGGCAGCATCCATATGGATGTTCTCCATTTGCACAAAAAGACTTTCAAAATCAGGTTAAAAGTAGATTAGAATTAGATAAGTATGCTTCTTCTTGACAAGAAATACTCTGTGTTACTCAACTCTTCTTTCAAATTGTCTCATATCTCAAACTTGGAGCAATACAGTTTCCCGACACCTGTTTGTTGGTTTTTTTCTGGACAACAGTGGTCTTTTAAGAATGGGTAAAAGGCAGCGGAAAGGGTGTATTTTTTCAACAGTTAAATTCTAACTATATAATTCTACAGTTATTCATCTAGCAATGCTTATTTGTTGTAATATTAATGCATCCTGTCTGCAATAATGAAAGTTCACGCACTTCATGGGTTTCATGCTATTCCTGAATCCTGGATTTTTGAGAGATTTTTTCATCGTAATTTTCCTTTTAACTTGACTTCTTATGGCCATTGATTCCTTCTGGGAACTGATGAAAGAAACTCTTGTAAGTACTATATGAATGGAGTGGCTTGACTTCTTTTGTTGCCAGCTTCAGAAGCCTGTTGTTTTGATTTTTAGCACTGACATCATCTAACACTTCATCTTTCTTTTCCTCAATAACTTTTCACCAGCTACTTAGGAAAACTGAGGTGCTGTTTGGGTCTTGCAGAGGTTGTCAAAGCTGTCTGCAGGCAAGAAAACACCGAGAGTTTTGCATCTTTCTGAAGAATGCTACACATCCAGCAGTAGGTCTGCCATACATGAGCTCCAAAATTAGGTCCAGCAAGATAATTTTTAATATGGGGAGAAAGAATCAGATGTTGTTACACTCAGCCTGGAGGATAAAAGTAGATAAAATATATGCTAAAACAAGGTTATTGAAACTTCTTATTGCATCTCAGCCCATATTCCAATTTTATAGCATTGATATTCTTGGAGAGGAACTTTTAATCTTTCCCTATATCTCTTATTAGGTTACCAATTCAATATGCTATGAAATACTGACAAATGAGATTGTGTTTCCAAAACCTGTGAAATATGGAAGTGCACACACACTAAAATACTTTCGATCTGGAAAAGAAAAATTTGGTCTAAAGTTTGTTTCCCATTTAAATTCTCACATTACTTTAGATCAACACACCCCTATCTTTAAACTCAGTTCTGTTGCTTCAAATTGTGGAATTTCTATTCCCTCAAAATGCACAGGTGAGAAAAAAGAGGATAGTGGTAAACTGGACTTGCATGTTTACTTGGGTAGCCAACTTTCAAATTTCTGCTAGGTATTATTTGGATTTCTTTTTTCTTGTAATAGTATCTTAAGCAAAGTTCATTAACTCCTCCACTGTTTGTACAGATTTGATTTATAATCTGTTTTACTTTTGAGGTATCTAAACCATATTTTTGGTTTTATAAACTTTCACTTCATTGAAAAAACTAGGAGATGATGTAGGACATAAATTATGCAATCTTTATGTTTCTTTAATTTGGCCTATTCTAATGTGAGTCTCTCACTACCTGTGCAAATAGGAGAGAATACTTGTATATCATTCTTAATCTAGGAATTAAAACAAACAATCTTGCCATTAACTAAAAGAAAAAAAATTCATCTGAAAAAATGACTACTCTGAAAATCATGGTAAAAAAAAAAGTGAGGTTTTTTCTGGGACCTTGTAACAAGATGAAAAATTCATATGACATCTTCTGTATGATATCCCTATCTACCAATCTCTATCTGTGTGACATGATATCTTTGTAAATTCCAGGAGACAGATTATACAACAGCAGACCATGTGAACAGTAGCTATAGGTTATCTAGTGATGACCAAAAAATGCACATAATTGCAACTTAGAACCAAGAACAACCATTAAAAACTTCAGAACCAAAAGCAGTCTCACCACAACTGATTCCTCTTGCTTCCCTCAAAAAACAAAGAACAGCTTGGTGATTAGATCTTGATACACCCTCTCTGAAACATTTCTGACCATGAGATCTAAGAGAAAGGATGATTAGCTGCATACCATTGCCACATGTTCCATATAAAAAGTGTTTCAAAAAATTAATGGAAGTAACTCATTTTCTCAGAAAATGCCATGATGTTTGGTTAGATACAATGCTACTAACATATCACTACAGTATTTATAATAAAAGTATCATAGCTTAGAACTGATGCTAGACAATCAAAAAGTAAAACCAACAATAAATATGCAACCTTTTATTCTTTAAACCCTGTCCTACTAAGTAACATAAAGGTCATACTGTTATGATTCTGAACCAGATTTGTTGTTTCAGTATATAAGCAATTCCATCAGAATTTTATAATCAACCATAAATCCCATTACATTTCTAATATACTAGTACAGTACTGATCAATACACAGAATCATAGAATGGTTCGACTTGGAAGGGACTTTCAAGATCCTCCAGCTCTACAGGCAGGGACAACTTCCAGTAGACCAGGTTGCTCAAAACCCAATCCAAGCTGGCATTGTACACTTCCATGGATGGGGGGTACACAACCTGTTCCAGTGCATCACCACCCTTATAGCAAAGAATTTTTTCCTATTATCTAATTTAAACCTGCCCTCCTTCAATTTAAGGCCATGCCTCCTTGAACTAACTTTACACACCCTTGTGAAAAATTCCTCTCTGTCCTTCTTGTAAACCCTTTTACTGTAAGGCTGCAAAGCAAGAGTCTGAGGATCTTCCAATTAGGACACAATATCAAGGGAATTCTCCACTGACAATAAATTTCTTTAAAATATAAAAGAAAAGAAGGGCAAAAGAAAGAGTCACTGATTATGTATATTGAGTGTTAAGACCCTTTGCTGAACAACATTTCTGTAATCACCGTAATGCATCGCTCTTGTCATTAAGCAGTTTAGATGACAACTGATCTGAACTCCTGGTATGCAACACATACTCAGTAATTACTACTACACTAAAATAGCTCTTTGTACCTGAACTAGACAGATTACCCTAACAAAGAGAATGTTTAGAGGTCCCCATCACAATATTAAATAAAGAAAGATGTCTGATAACAGAAGCTTATTTAATTTATCAAACAAAGAGTACATCTCTTGGGAAAACTGCAGTACTTTGCAGGGTATCCAGATTACCTTAAAAAGAAGCAAACCAATCAAAGCAGAACACAGTTCTGCCTTGACTAATTTACACAAAGAAATATGATCCCTAAATAGGCCTCTGCTTACAATAGAGACAGCACCCTGAAGATTAACTTCAGGATTTCCAATACCAGCAGAAAAAACTGGGTGAATGCTCAAGTCAAAATTAATTCTCAAAAATTTTGAATTAAAAAACATCTAACCAATAGACATATCAGATTCCCCATTAGCATAAGGTTTTTTATCAAGGTTTAATGCTTGTTCTGAGCTTGATACAATATTCAGGACATACAACTAAACAAGACAAGAATACAACAATTCTTTCTGTTCTTTGAACTTTTACAATTCATAATGCAAACCAAACCTATATCTGCATAATTTTGTTTAAATCAATTTTATACCATCTGGAAGAAATAGAGAAAGCTTTTTTTTTTTTGAAAACCATTACTATTTCCAACCACTAGAAGCAAGCCTGCTAAAAAAATTAAAATCTTACAGCCCCTTCTTACCAAACACCACACAAACAGGGGAAGATTAAAAACCTGAAAATCCAATTGGGCATAGCTTCTTCTGGTAGTCTTTTGAAGTGGAAAGCATCAGATAAAGATATATTATAGATTTTTATAATCCATAAAAGTTTCCAACAAACAACATTTCTTTCTCAGACTAACAGAATTTCAGCACTTTTCTACTATAGCTAGAGAATTCACTGGGAGAAATCACATGAATTTAGCTACAAACGAAGATCACTAGAGAGTGGTGAATTTTGTCTTCAACTTGCTATTGTTGCCATAACCCACTGTCTTCTCAGTAAATAAAATTAACTGTAGGAAGAAAATTATTACTAGACACTTAAAGGAACTGAAAGGAGGTTGTACCCAGGTGGGAAATGGCCTCTTCTCCTGCAGAAGCAGCAAAAGGGCAAGACAACAAGGTCTCAAGCTGCACCAGAGGAGGTTCAGGTTGGACACCAGAATGGCCTATCCAGGGAGGTGGTGGAGTCACCATTTCTGGAAGTGCTCAGGAAACGACTGGACGTAACAAAGGCTGGACTCCATGATCTTGGAAGTCTTTTCCAACCGTAATGCTTCTAGGATTCTACTTATCTCCAGACCTCTCTGGTCCTCTTGAAAGTAGGCTAGCAGGCAGAGCACTGAAAACATACTATAAAAGAATGAGGTACTTGAACCATGCTCTTACTTCTCTTATTGTCCAGCTGGGTCACATACACAGACATGAGCAAAGGACACTGACATGAACCAGGCACCACTACTTCATGTTTAAGCTTTCTCCCTAATAAAGAATTTTCCCTGCCCAAAGAAGGATGGCAATCTCATTTTGTTCACCTTCTTGCCCTCACTTGACAGTGTCATGTTACCCTGAACCAAACTAAACTTCAGGCTGAAACTGACCTTTTTTCTGAAAAATTATGGGGTTTATTGGGAAAAGCTGAACACACCTTCCTTTTATTTTTGTGATTAAGGTTTAAAACTTACTAGCTTTTTGCCCCCATTTCTTTTAGACTTAGATGCTTCCCTGTTCCAGAAGAGTCTTTCTGAATGGTTCTGCTGATGGCATTGTTTCAAATAGGACGATGACTTATTAATTCATCTTGATCATTAAAAAAATTAGTCTATGTCATTTAATGCAATTTTCCAAGCTGGAAAAAAAGGCAAAAGATCTCATGTGTTTTTCTCTCTAAAACCACTTAGCTGCAGAAGTATTATCCACCTTAAATAAAGAATACAGCCATATGGAAAACTGGTTCCAAGTAATCTGTCCTCACAGCTCACTGTCTTGTGGTGGTTTTTTGGGATTTTGTTGGATTATTGGGTTTGGGGTGGGATATTTTTGGTACGTTTCAGAAATTTTAACTAAAAGATCATTTGTACTAGCCTATTGCAAACAAAAAAATATAAAATATTTCAGCCATTTTATAAATATTTCATTCTGGTTCACAGTTGGGATCTTTGCATTTAAGAAGTAGTTACAAGTGGAATAAAGAAAATCCAAGGCACAAAAAACTAATTCCAGATTATTTGTACCAGGATCAAGAGCTAGGCTGGATTAATTACAAGAATCAAAGTGACAATTTCCAATAAATTCTAAAAATTAGTGTTCACAAAAATTACTCATGCCAAAGATGCAATTAACTCAAAGCTTCAAAAGTACTGGACATCAATGGAAAAATCAGAGAACATTTTTTCTAATGTCAGTCATGACAGAATTAATCCCTGCTGGAACTACAGAAATAACTTTACCTTTGATTTTGAGAGTTTAATCACAGTAAAAGATTCTTTCCACAAAACGGTATTTTCTACATTACTCAAGAACTCTAGAGCAAAATCCACTTGCTATCACACATAAAAACAAGCAGGCTATCTAGTCTTTCCCCAACAATCTTTTCTTTTTCTTGTGAATTACGTTCAGATCATCTTCTTACAGAAAACAGAGACACTTTTGATATAACTCCTGTAACTTTTACAGGCACTTCAGGAGTCTTTTCTGACACCATTTCTTTTTCATCATTGCCTTAAATTATATTTTTCAACTTTATCTAATCAACACTGTGAAGTAGTAAATTTATAGTCCCTAAAGTAAGTTAATTACTGTAAATCATAGAGTCACTTAAAATATGTATTTCACCCTCGGGCATATTTTTCTTCCAAATTACAACTTCAATAAAAGCTTAAGATCTAATACAGACTTTTACTTGGTTGGTATGACTCCAAACATAAATAAAGAGAGATAGAAAGGTACTTCTACAACACTGGTTTACAGCTGTTACTTACTATTAACTATATATATTAACTATAGTAACACAAATGTGACTGACAAGCAAGGGATGACTGTGAGCAATGAAGCACTTGTAAGTCAGTATTTGGTAACATCAGGAGAACTGTGAAAATATTTACTCTTCAGTAAAGCTGCTGTTGATGGCTGTACTGCCAAGGGCCCTCCATCAGTCTTAGAGTCAGAATGTTCATATCAACAGACATATTTCCCTTTGTAATGTCTTTAACAAAGAAAGCATTAATACCTTAATGATCAGGCATAGGAGCCATCAGTCAATCCAGACGCCATCCAAACATTATATCAAAACTATCCCGTGTAGCATGAGCCCTTTGAACCCTCTAAATTAGCCTGGACAAATTCCCTCCTCTCCCAAACGGATTTCCTATTGTAAACATACACTTTATCACAAATCCAGCATTTTACAAATATACTTTTCTGTCCAGAAAATTCAGCTTGGTAAAGGATAATCACTGAAAAATGCCCTTTAGAATTTTTTTTTAAGACTTTATAGTACTTCAAATTGCTAACAGTCCTGACAGTCCCTGTTATAAGCTTAGAAAAAATACTTTAGTCTTGCAGATCGGTGAACAATTTCCCTGAAAAAAAAAAAACTAATTGTTTTTACAAAATCTCTGGTACATTATTAACATTATTAATAAATCATGGATTTTTTGGTCTCCAAAAGCATCCTAAAGTATTTTTCTACCATATATTTCAACAGATAGAAAAATAAAGAACTCAAAACCAGTATACAGTTGAAAACATAGTTTGCATGCAGCTGTAAAACTATGCTCTGAAATAGTATTAACTTTTATATTCTGAATATGGATTGTAATTTAGTCCCACAGTAACAAAGTACATGGGACAAAACCGCACCTAACTTCCCTGCAAATACTTTTCTTCAGTTTTGGCATCAATTTCTTAGTGGCAGAAGAATTAGCTCATTTATCCCACTGAGACCTGAGACATCTCATTCAATTTCTGATGCTATACTTCAACAACTGTGCAGCACTCATGAAAGAAACACTGAAAAGGGAGAATGTCCTTGTATTTCCAACACTGAACAATCCTTTTAGTCAGATTAATCAAAGTGGTGCTATTTAGTTGTTAGTTAGAAGTTTACTGCCAGAAACAAAATATGATGCCAAATATCTGTTATTTGCAGAAAATATGCAAGCTTGCAGTATTTCTTCCATTATATCTTTGTAGACAAGAAAACACAAATTTTATATGTTCTTAAACAAAATTTGGCAGCACCAGAAACCATTTAGTAGTCTGAGAAAAGATGGTGACACAATGAGAACAGAGAACGCCACTTTCATATTTGCTAAATATCTCACTGAAGTGATTGCCAGGTCTAGAAAACAAGATACAATCTGTTCTAAATGAAATGGCGTGCATGAGAATAATGTTGATGTTATGGTAAAAGAGGCATTTCTTTTTATGTTAACAGTGTATCCCAAATATTTCCCTTTTCTTAAGAAAACACTTCCATAGTTTAATGCTCACGGGGAAGAAAACACTCTGGAGATGTAGACTACATCCAAACTGTCTTCTCACACACTCCCTCCAAAAAAAAATCCAACAAATCATCATGCAGAATTGTTTGAAAAGTAAATAAAAATTCTTCAGAGTATTTTCTTTCACCAGTGTTCCACTTGACTGCTTACAAGGAAACCTGAACACCAGCTAGGAGCTTCTGTCTGTAAATATCATTGGTATGTCAGAAGATTTCCCCATTCCCTGCCTAAGCTTCTTAAATTACATTCAGATTTCAGTGGTACCATAACAGCTTCAATATGGCATGTAATTCAGTATTTTGTAAAGATTTTGTTTCTATTTCCACCTCTAGTTATTGTTGGTTTACATTTTTCATCCTGACTGCTCTGCAGTGTGTCACACACACAATGCTTGTGTGAAGTCTTACAGCTTCAACTAAGAACATGTTAACCAGCATGCTAAAACCACAACAAGAGATATGCTGAAGAGATATCCTGCATTACAGGATACACAACAAATTCTACCATATTTTATCAAAACTTGTGTCAAAGCAACCCAATTCCTGATGGCAAATAAAAAGTAGTCATGTAAAAAAATGGTTGTTTTTTTGTTGTAAAAAATGGGCTTTTAGGAGATTCATGGGAACTTTCTTTGAATTCAGCTCATGGGAATGTACGTTCCTCAGTTGTGAAGCTCGATTTTCCAAGTTTAAATGAGGACTAAATCCAAAACAAATCTCAACAAAACTGTTTTGCTTTGCCTGCTATGCGTCAATGTCATGTAAAATGCCAAAACACTTTTTGCCCCCCAGGTGGAAATGGCAGAAGATCCTAGATTCACTTGGATCCCAGCAAAAGCCTTCTAAAAGACCACAAACCATTCTAAGTATTCCTGGTATGCACCAAAATCTGGATTCACTGTACACTGCTAAAACCCTGTGCAGAGCATGAAAATTAAAAGTAATGTGTACTTGAGAAAAATCTTGAAACTAACTGGGGATCAACTCTTAATTAAGTTGAGAACATTTTTTAATTCAACTAAAGCAGTGTTCAGCCATGGACCTTAGGTATGAGTATAAACAGCATTATTTTTCTTCACAGACCATTCTCCAAATTTTATACACAATCTCACCTGGTCACACTCATTAAATCAAAACAGAATTAGTAAGACATCTACAGAATGCAGAGCTCTATAGAGCATGGTTTGGAATACAAGGAAATTGTCTACTCACAGTATTTTGTTCAGATAATTTCACCCATTATATAAAACACGGTAAATACACTGTGGACAAAGTATGGCAGGTGATTAGTAGATTAAATGTATGTACTGTATTTGCTGTGTGTACCCGTCTGTATTTATATTTCTATTGGAATGTGGACATGTATGTTGCAGAGCATTTATATTAGAGTCTTTCAAAAACTAAGGGTATTCTGTTTGTCCTAACCACAGGACAGAAGGTAAAAATCAGCTAAATTTATGTCAGACACTCCTACTTGGCTTGGTAAGGAAAGGTTAAGCAGAATTTAACTGGTACCACCCATATCTTCTATTGAAACAGTCTATAATCTACCCCTGCTTTTCCACTTTTCTGTGAAATCAATGTCGTTTGCATCAAACACCTATTTAATAAGGCTACTTAAATTACTTCAAAGGAGTTATTTAAGTCCTTAGCAAAGTACAGGGGAAAATATGAAAATTTAAGGGCTTAAAGCTCTGTGAACAAGTATTTTTCAAGCAGCTCTTACAGATTCTTACCAGCTCTTGTGTATCTTCTGCTAATGGCAAAAACGTAGCTTCCAAAATTGCAACTTGATCAGTGCTGAGCTTCTGCCACAAACTAATCAGCATAATCACCAGATGGGTGGCACTTTTCAACTTTGCAAATGCCTGGAACATGTTGGCTTGATTTTCTTCTGCTGCATCTGCTAGAGCTATTACCTGAAAAAATTACAAACAGCTGTTAAATATAATTTTACCATCCATGAACACTCAACACTGAAATTACCTTTGGCACACTCTTGTTTTCCTTTAGAAGATCCTGAGGAATTCTGTTTTCCATAAACATAAACCACAGAGTATTAAATGAGTTATCATTTATCTAGATTTTTCTTTTGCATATCCAAGGCAATTTCAAGCCCATATGGCAACAGGATTAATCTATCTAGTACAATCAACGTAAAAAGGATTTTGTTAAGAGCATATTTTTAAGGCATTCCTGAAAATAATCCCCATTATATCACATAATACGTGACAACAAACTAATTTTCAGGTTTATATCACACACTAATCTCCATATGACCAGCAAGCCTACTGTATTAATCAAAAACAACACATCAATTTTATGCTATTAAAAGGCAGTGTATAATTATTTCCACTGGAACATAGTTACCATCTGTTATTTTATTAACTCTCTTGTCTCTCCATGTTTTGCACTAGTGTCTTCAGCTTTTATGCCAAAATGTAAACATTATGGATCATGTATATGAAGGCAATATCACTTTAAGTGCCAGACATTATGAAAGAATTTTCAAAATAAAATAAAAGTAACAGATTCACTTCTAATATGGTAAGAGTTTTGCTGAGTACTTCAAGATGGGGAAAACCAGGAAAGCTATTATATGATACTCTACTCAGTTCAGAAATAACTTGTCATTTTCTATAATATTGTCCACTCAAAGCATTAAAAAATATATATATATTTTGAAAAATATTGCTATTAACATCTTCTTTCTTGAAATAGAATGTTTAGACATTTTCCATCACTGGTGAAAAGAGAAGATGACAGTGCTTTCAATAGGCAATTTCTATAATGTCAATATGACAAGAGATTTTCCATAGTATTTACACTGGAGTATTTCAAGTAAAGGAAAAGTACAAAGGTTAGGGGTTCATCCTAGGGGAGCACAACTTAGGAGACCTGTTCTCAGGAGAGCACCACATCTCCATGCTACCCAAATAACATTTGGCTTACAGAAGAATTGATTTTCTTATTGTTATTTAAATCAACACAGAGCACCTCTCTCAACCATTTTCTGTTTATTTATCTGCAAGATGGGGTAATAGGTGTTGACAGGAATTGTGAAAAGCCTCACAGAAATGCAGTTAAAGTGTAATTAGTATTCCAACAGAATTTACAAAGTAAAACTTGCAGAGCCTGATCCATTAACATTTTGGCAACAGCAGGAAAATGAAAATACTATATGATGCATCTTCAGCGGGGAAAGAGAGCCAACCAGCTGTTAGCATTTGGTGGAGGAAAACTATTTTTAATCTGCAATGCTGGCATTAGAGATGTGTGTGTGTTCCCTCCAAGCTCCCATGTGACTGGGAAGATAAAGAAAACAGAATTTTAGGGAACTATAAATATGAAACATTTCAAACAAAATGTGTTGATAGCTTTTGTTTTAGATTTAAAATGTAATCTTTCCAAATAAAGCAGAGAACCCACAGGACACCCATGAGTCCAAACACTACATAAATCAGAGCCAAGTAACAAAATAAACAAACAAAAAAAACCCAGCTAACCACATGAAGGAGAACCAAGGAATTAACCCCAAGCAGTGAAAATGAACATAATATACTTTGGTCAGAGCAATTATATCACTGGGATGTCACTTAATGCATCTGTGTTGGTATTTAGTTTGATGCTTTCCACACCTCATGCTCTACAAAAGGTGAAGTTCCATATCACAGTCATTTTCCAAGAGTTACTGGTGACAAAGTTACCTGATAAGCAGCACAACATCAGCCGTCTCTGACCCATGTAACCAGTAATAGTATGCACTGTACAGCTTCATCTTTCTCAGACAAGCAACAACAGTAAAAACTTCCTCAGCCTAACAGAAGCCTTCAAATATCTAGTTATCTATCAAATAATTGAAAATTTGGGAACAGTGAATGTGAAGATGAATTTTCCCTGCTGATGAGGTGTGCTCATTCACTAGTATGCTTCCTCTAATGTCATCACTGATTGGGACAGTACAACTCAGAATTCCTGGCAAGCTATCTCTATTATGGATAATGCTCAGATGATACTGATTTTGCTGAAGGTGCAGCAATTAGAGTTACTTTTGTGTGACAACTGCCTGAACCCCACTTGCACAGCAAAGGCAAAGGTTACTTTCTAGAGTCATTAATAAATTCGCAGGTGGTCTCTCACTCTGCACTTATTCTGACTGACACTCTCCTACATACTTCAGGAATGCAAATAGAAGCATAAAGACCAGTAACTGACATAGCCCTTTTCCTTATGGAGTCTTCATTTTAGGATAGGTTTTCTTCCCATTTTAAAACCATGAACAAAGGAGATGCTGACCTTTTTGCAGACCCTAGGTGTAAAACAAATACCCCAGTACTCCCAAATAATGCCTCATGTACCAAGCCCGTTACCTGTTTTTGAAAGCAGTATCACTAAAACGTCTAAGAACGGTTATTTAAAATTTGTTGTTTGGCACAAAATTCTACAGTTCTCATGCGCAATAATATAAGGCAAATATTATAAAAGTGGTAGACCTAAGTTTCTGAAGGAGAAGGGCAGTCTTTAAGCATTGCAGGTCACTAAACCACATAACAATTAAATTTTTAGATAACTGTATATATACAAGTTCTACTTCACACTTGCAGAAAAACTAAGGAGGGAAAAAAACATTTCTAAGTACTAATCATTCTGTTAACAGATGAAGTGACCCAATTCAATTTTCTGAGATCTGGAATATCCAGGGCACAAGACAATACAATATTAATTACCCCACTATAATGGAGGCACACACAGACATAGCACTTTTAAAAAAGCCTCAAGACCAAAGGATCCTTGACAATACATGGTTACACAGTAAATATTTGACGGAAGGGGGAAAAAAAGAAAATCTTTTCTCATTGAGTAAAATTACTCTACAAATCTTCCAGGACATCAGCTACAATTTTAGAAGTGTTCTGGGGCTCTTCATTCAAACACTTGCAGAATTTAGGGATAAGTAAGTTTTAACAACATGACATTGACTTTTTAATCATTTTATTTTCACCTGAACATCTCTATTTATAGTTTGCCACAGTTGAGGAAGACAAAGGATCTGTGCCCTTTGCAATCTTAGATCCTAGTCTCTTCAGACTCAGTCATGATGTCTCCATAATTTCCAAATTTTGTTTTCAGTTCTCATAGTAGCTGTTCAATCTGTTTAATATCTATTTTATCATCTTTCTAAATAGATAGAAAATCTTATAAAAAAAGAATACCTCTCCCTATCTCACTTCTTCACATGATAGGCAGGAAAATACATTGCAACTGAGTCTCAAATGTAGCTTACATATAGAGATTTTAGACCAGCTGGAAACTATTAAGTAAAAAGTCCGTCTATATTGCATAAGACCTATCATTGCCTACTTAACATTTTCCTTTCTCCTTCTTTAATATCACAAAGCTTTTAAACAAAGAAAACTATAAGTAAGTTTTTCAAACCTTTCTGAAAGTTATGAAAGAAAGTATCTGATGCAGGAAAGATTTAAGAAATACTGAAATAGGGTGGAAATACAAAATTGAACATATATTTTTATAACTGATCAAAATTTGCTTTTAATTTATATTATTTTAAATTTTTTTCTGAACAGACTCCTACTCTGTTCCAATACACATAACTACAGAAAAGTTAACTTATTATGAAAGTATATTGTAAAAAAATAAGGAATTACTCTCTAAACAAAGATGATGTTTAAGATTTCTACTAAATTTCATATTCAAATTTGCAATGGTAGAGCTGAAATCCAGATGTTTTTATAATCTTGAGAACTTCATACTTCAACACTGTTACAAGGATATGACTTCAATAATTTCCAAGCATAGAGCATTTCTCATGTTTTCAGCCTTAAATGTCTAAGCAGAAGGAGGTCTCTCCATGCTTATTTCGTTGCTAAGAAGGCCTTGTAAGATGTCAAGCATTTGAAAACTGTAAACTAATGGTGATGCAAGTTTTAAAACCAGTCAGAGTTCTCCAACATCAGATATTTTTAGGGCACTGTTTAATATCCAGCAACAACTTCGAAATTAGTAATGCCTCTTGAAAGAGACTTGCAACATAACCCACTCTTGTACATGCAGACAAATTTCTTGAGGCAATAATGATCATAATAATGTTTCTCATAGGCTTATTCTAATAATACAAAATAAAAATACAAATACCATTCCAAAAATACAAAACACTTTCTTCTTAGCTGGATAGGAAGTTAAGAAAATTCTAAAAAAGTAAAGGGCAAAGAATGAGCATGAAGTTCCAGGGAGCCTTTGAGTTGTTAGTATATTTTCCTGGAGTCCCTAACATCATTGGGACTGAAAACTTTGCCAGATTTTACACCATACGCTAAAAAGGAGAACAAGAAAAGTGACAGATAATTTGGTTTCCTCTTTTCATTAAACAGAAGAAGCTATTCACCACTAGTAAAAAATTAGCAAACTAGTCCTACCACCATCTAGTTCTAATGCACTGGGTTCAGCTTCTGGAATTTTGAAGAAACTTTATTTGCAGCAGAAATTAAGTTTGAAGAAACGGAATTTTGGCATTAAAGGAATAGAGAATCTCTTTACACGTCATCCATTGAACTTATGAGCAACTCTTTCATTAAAAAATTGTTAAAATATGCAAGATAACATCGGAAAATTAATTATTCTGAAATGAACACAGAGACGAGAAAGCTTACAGGTCTCTTCTGGCAATCATTTTTACAGAATAATTTATTGCAAGGAAGTTAATTGATCCAACCCCTTACAACTATTTTTAAGCAGAATTAGATCTTCATAAACCAGGATGTTAATGAATATCAAAGAGGAAAAAATGGAGACTTGAGAAATGCTAATTATGGCTTCTTCATTGCTATCACCACAGGACACTTACTACTAGTCTCCCCCTTTCCCCTATTTTAGAGAAGGAAATACAACTCAATTGCCAAACCTAAAACAAGATCTAGCACAATTTTTTGCGTGGTTTTAAGAAGTCACCATCACATATCTTAATTCACATAAAATTTGTAAGCATTCCAAGTCAAATATGTCTTTTCTTACAAGCCCCTTTGTTTCCCTTAATACATAAAATTCTTAATACCATTACTCCAGGAGTAAACCTTCTGGTTTTTTAAACAGGCAAGTCTCAAAGAATTAACCAAGATAAAGAAATAGTGATTAGCAGCCTGGTTCCCTTTGCAGACCATCTCACTCAGCAGCCATTGTGCAGAGAGCTTTTGAGAGGTGATTAAAGCTTTATGGAATATGGGCAGAGATATCCATGTCAGAGAGCAATCTTTATCGAGCACTCCGTCACCAGGAGGAATAACCACGTCCCTCTCACAAGGGAGCACTTCTAAACCCCGTGGCATTCCCACAGCGTGGCAGGGGTGACTTGAGAGCACACGTTGGGATTAAGTACCCCAGCCCAGTTATCCTACCCCTCATGAGAATGTCTCAGCTCATGCTAACCATGACTGCAGTTTTTTAAATCGTGGCACAGGACCACCATGATGGCAACAAAGCATCAATTCACCAGACATCAAATACTCGACTTTCAAGTGAAGCTCAACATGGCCTTGTTGAGAGAGGAGAGCAGAGACAAAAGACACTGCAGCATGAGGATCCATGCTTCATCTGGATGCACATAGCTACCTCCTGAAAATCTACTGTCTCACTTGATGAACGTGACCTTATCACGAGTAATTACTGTAGCAATCTGTGCCTCTGGATACAAGAAGAGTTAGATTAAGAAAATACTCAGGGCTGTCAGGGAAGTTGTGTGGTTTTGTTTTCTTCTGTTACTTCCATGACAGAATTATCACTAACAGCTCTATTGCACCTTTCTAAATTGTATTTTTCCACGAAGCAATTCCATCTACAAGCATAACAAAGGTTGCACTTTTTGATGTCAGTCAACTCAAACACTTTACAAGAGCCAAACATAGCAACAGTCAGTACTGTTTAAATTCAGAACCCTCTTTTGAAACTTCACAAAAACCAAAGTTGTGTCTCATCTCCACAAAACCATTGCCACAGAGAATCTCACTGCATCATTTATTTTAATTCTTTCATTTTAAGAACTAGTGACAATGATATCAGTAAGAAAATCTTTGGGTATAAAGTAAATATCATTTCAGCTATACAGCAGCATAGTAGTATGCATATGGTCAGTTCAAAAGAAAAAAAAATCTCCAGCTTTTAAATTTTTCCTCTTTAGAATACTCTATAAGAAAAAGAGCTTTTCTTAAGAAGTCTCTCTCCCCAGCTTTTATCTACACCATCAGTCTAAATAGATAATTTTTCTTTTTAATTACTGCAAAATATTTATTGGGTTTAGAACCCCAGACACTTGAGTGCATTATCCAAAAGTACTTGATTACTAATACATTTAAATCCAAATTAAACCCCTGATAGATAAATGTCATGCTGTTCCATAGGAATTTTCTATTTTGTCTGTACTAAGTATATAAACAACCTTTCCAGTAAAATCTAAGCAAGACCACCTAATTAGGTCTACTTTAAATTCTAAATGAAGTAAGCAAATTCATATTCCTTTGATTCTAAACATGTGGCTCTTCATGTGCATAAATCAATTTCAAAATCTTTTATGTCTTAGCAATACTAATACAGTGGCAAAAACCTGCTTGTTTGCATAGCTTTTGCCAGATTATTGCTTATTTAAACACAACCCGGTGCTTTATGCTGCTGCCCATCTTTATCTGAGCTTCCTTGTGTAAGGCCACAGGAACAGAAATGAGGAATTCCTTTTGTCTCTGGATTCCCATCTGCAGTAAGGATTACAGTTAAGATTATTTTAACTTGATTAATATACTTATCTCTGTTTGGGTTTTTTATGTGTTATAGGTTTTTTGTGTTTGGTTGGGGCTTTTATAAGGGTTTGGCATTTTATATACCAGATTAATTAATGTGGTCAATAGTAACAATACATAGATGATTAATTAAATACTTGATACCTCCATTCAATGGCCTATACACAAGTAAATATTGCAAGCAGTTTTGCATGTCAGAAAAAGCAACAGTGAGTAAAAGTAACCACTTCTTATTTGGTACAACCATTAAATACCAAGATGGGGGGGGGCGGGGAAAAATTCTTGAAAGAAGACTACAAACATGTTCTAAAATACATATGATTGCAATACATTTAGATGGTCTACATTATAAAATCCAAATTTAAAAGTGGAGTTATAAAATTAGTAGCTTATCCAAGTGAAGTAACATCTGTTACAAATTACATAAAATCCAAGAACACAGTCAGTTACAATGAATCCTTTACTTAACTCTTCAAAACAAAAGTTCTATTTAGGCAAAGGGATGTGCTAAATAGCATAGAGATACATCACAGAATCGGTGATAGTCAATGAATGTTGAAGACAGGGTTTCACTGTGAAGCTGTGGTTGAATTGGCAGCAATGTATAGAAAATACAGCCAAACATGAGCTAAATGGAGACAGAAAGATGGAGCGCTTGGTCTGTATCACCAAATACATGGCATTATGTAATGACAACCAAAAAAGCTTCACAATAAAGGAAAAAATGTTAAACAGTTGAAGTTGCATGCTTCATATGTTTAAATAAGCTCTGGACCTAAAGAAAGAATTTTAAAAACAGGAGACTCAATCTGAAAATTTTTAATTGCCTATCAGTGCAATGAAATTGAGGATGGCCAGGAAATCAAGACCAACACACTGGATCGTACTTCTGCATACATTTATGTACCGTGAAGCTCTGTGGGTTAAATTAAGGATTTATTAACTCCAGTTGGCGTACTGCATCCATTCAGTAAAGTCAGATTTCATCCTATCAAAGACCTCTACTCTCATTATCATCAGTCATATGCACTTAGTGGGGGGGAAAAAAGCATTTGCAGCATGTTAAATACTGTGGTGAGAGTAGTTTCAGAAATCTAGAATAAATCCACAAATCATTGTTTCCCAGAAAGTACACTGTAAAACATGTCCTAGAATAGTTACATTTCATATCTATATCTTATTGTAAGAACAAAAAACAAAAACATCATGACAAACATATCTTGAGAAGAGTAATAAAAACAAATCCAAGTAATACATAATATAGGTATTTTCCCCTCTGTATAACTGAACAGAAAGTTATTCCACCAAATTCTATTCCAAGACTTTTAACAATAAAAGTATCAACATCAAACAAATCAGCAAGCCAGTTGAAGACAGTGAAGTTCTAACCTGAATTCTAAGCCATTGCCAATCCCACTTGCAATTTTGGCACTTCTGCTTTATACTGAATCACCTGAAGAAATTTCCAGAACTCCCCATTCAGGTTGAGCTAGTATGTAATTTTAAGTGATTAAAAATCATTGTGGCTGCTAATACCATGTCTAGGAGTAAAAGTAAGACTAAGAATGATTAATTTAAAATTACACATTCTGGAAACAAATTCCAAACATAGCAATCAAAGAAAATGGATGGCAGACTAATTAGAAGCTCAGACTTAACTATAACACTAATTTCAAGACCTCTCTCATTAAAATTACTTTTCTATTTTGAACCACCTATAGACTTTCTCTGTTATTAGTAAAATCTTGAGAACATGTGCCAGTACTTTTGGAAATAAAACAAGCTTCTCAAGTCGAAGTGCAAAGGTCACCATACATTAATTGCTTGCTTGAATAATTCATCTTTGAATTACAAGTTTTCCATAATGTCTTCTATTCTTTTACTGGAAGAGACATAACCATTTCAAAACATAGGGACATCATGATGAAACGCAGGTTATGTAAAACTCAGTCAAAAACCAGTTCAAAAACCTTGAAAAACATTAGGCAAAGAGACTGAAGTTCCAGTCTTACAGGATTTACTAGCAAAAAAAAAATAAAATAAAGAGAAAAATGGTTTCAAAAGCATCATTTAGGAAAGTAAAAACTCATTGTTCATGCAAGGTGCCAAAACAATAAACTTCAGACAAAGCAGACTCTTATGTTTCTCCACAAATGAAATACAGCACAGACCACATTAATGCTTGCTTCACAACAATACCCAGCAAATAATCTTTACGAACTGCATCCTACTTCATATGATATTAAACTTCCAAGCCAAGAGGTACTGCCATACAGGTATGGTCATTTTCAGTGATGCAGTTTCTTTTTCTGGGGTAAGACAAGTATGGAAAGACCAAAAATAACCTGCTGCCAAGTCAAACAGCAGGCAGTATTAGCCTAATTATGGCACTGTAAAGAGCTTATCATATCCCTGGCTGAAACTCTCCATCTACAGAAAGAAAACCAATCAAAAGGAACCACCTGAAGTAACATTACAGTGTGTTCAACAGCAACTCTTCAGGTGTTGATGAAAAGAACATATATTTTTAGGTCACCTAATTAGTTGTGCTGCAGATAATGGCCAATGATACTCATTCTTCTGCACACCTGGAACTACACCTTCTAACTCTCTTCTCTCAAAATGAAGAATTAAGAAAATTTCCACCTCAAATACCTTGCTAATTCACAAGAACAAAGCCTACAGGTACGCAACCAGGTGCAGTATTCTTTACATGCACACCTGCCTTAGCCACACAATAAACTCGGGCAGTGCGTTCTACCAGTTAAACACAAGATTCAAAACTTAGGCAGAAATGAAAAAACAAACAAACAAACAAACAAAACAAACAAACAAAACAACAAAACAAAAAAAAAAAAACAAAAAAAAAACAAGCCAAAAACATTCATCCCAAAACCTGGTTCATTTTATGTTCAAAATAAGATGAGCCATAAAACTAGGGATTATTTTAGAATGTAAAAATCATTTTCTCTGAGGATTATTATAATGAAGTAAGCATGGCTCACTATAGGCTATGGGTCAGTTTCCAAAAAAAGTAAGTGTGCCATTATATATCCACAAACATACTCACAGGAGTGAGACTTCATTATTAATTATAAGATTCTGTGTTGTTCTCCTGCTGCACTTCTAAACATAGCTGAAGCTATATGGCTTTCTGACTTACATTTGAAAATTGAAATCATTAAACAGTATTTAATGATTCACTTATAGTCTCTTAGCCTTTGAGAAAGGTCACAAAAAACAATTCACAATCGGCAGTAAAGGCAAAAGTCCTCCACCCATGTCTTTGGAAATATGACTTTTTACCTACTTACAGTAGGACAACTTCTAGCTCAACTCATATCCCTTACTGTTTTCTCCTTAAAATGCATGAAAATATGGAAGAGCTACTAAAAAGTACAATGGAACACCTGCCAATATGTTAAGAACCAATTCTCTATCAAAAGAAGTGTTGTGTGGCAAACTTACCAGTTTTAAGATACATCCATTTTTGACCTAGCCTCACTATCTATTACTCTAGCATGCTGCTAGAAAAGCAAGACAGTTCTGGCCACCTGAAATTAAGGGGAAGAATCTGTCACATCGAAAAAGTCTTTGGAGTCACACTCAAAAAGATTCACAGTTCAACATTACTTTCTAGGAGAAAGCAATTTTATTCACGAAGGAAAGAATTGACAAATAGCCTACCATCAAATGCACAAGCCTTAATGCACTTAGATAATGCAAACATCCATGCAAATATTTGATTTCTCAACTTCTTCACTCCAACAAGCTGCTGAGTTTATAGAGCAGATGGGACAATATATAGAGTCTTTTTTAGCTCTGCTAAGACTAAGATTCCCAGTGGGGATGCTAAAGGTAGGGGAGAGATAGCAAGTGTCAGGTACAATTCAGTGTCTGAAATGTGATAATTAACCTTGTAACTTTCTCTGGTTTAAATCTAGAAAAATCTCCTTATTGTCTGAGTAGAAGTTTAAGGATAATTCTACTGCATATACCCTCAATTATGTAGAACAGGAAAGAGCTCGCTTTTCAACACTAATATATAACCACATGCAAACACTCCCCACTAAATTAGAAACAAATGCTCTTACTGATTTTGGCTGAGATACGCTTTCTGATAAGAAAATATTTTCCTTAAAAAAAAAAAAAAAAAAAGCTTAATTTAAACACTTTTCTTGTTCCCCTGATGTAATACAGCTGAAGTTCATGCCCCAGTTCAGTCAAATCTAATAGTTTTAACTCAGTTTCAACTATTACCGGCCATAACAAGATGTATTTTAAAAGGGTATTTATATTTCCTTTTTTCTATTGCATCAAACTTAGGAAAACACATCTGGGTAGCGTACATTCTAGCCACACTGCAGACCAAAAATCCAGATAAACGTTTTGTCTAGAGGGATGACTGAATAAGTTGGCCAAATATCAGAACAAATTCACTTTGATGTTTTCAGTTGGTGGAGCTCAGAAACATGACCTAAGTTATACAGTTACATCCCCTGAAAAAGTAGCAACCCTCTCTTCCTTTAGCATCTGTCAGGGTAGGAGAAGTGGAGGGAAAGAAGGATTTGTTATGGATGAGGGCAAAATTCAACATGGATAAAAGGATAGGAACTTAAGGAAAAACATTTGTCTACTTTCACTCATATTCATGAAGAGTTCATATCTCTTCCAGGACCACCTCCAGTGCTTGCTTCCACTGTTACCAACAGATGCCTTGAAGTTTGATTAGGAGTTCATAAAGAAAGATGGCATTTGTGACTCAAACTGCAGGTGCACACAGCTGAAATCAGACTGGATTGGCAGGTTCCATGTAAGCAATTCCCTCTAGAGTGATGGTGAACCACTTGTCAAAAATTAATGGTGAAAATATATTTTTTAAAAAATAGAGCCTCACATCAGGTGTAGAACAAACTTCATGAGCCCCATCGATCATGCAAGGAAACATACTGCTGGCATGTTGTTAAATGATGGGACTGGAGAGAATTACTGAGCACCATTCCTGTGGGAAGAACAACTAAAAAGAACCCTCTGTGCAATGAGAATATGAACCAAACACAATGTTCTATAGTAAATGGAAAATTCCTAGGGGATTTTGAAAAAAAATTTCCCAAAGGAAATACCTCCATTGCAGATCTTACTGTTAAAGGAATTGGAGGAAGAAGTGGCTGCTGCCCTCACAGTGCAAAGAAACTACGAGGAACCAGGAAGATATGCACTCTTGCTTTCTTTTGGAGCGAATATAAGAACACAGCTGTTCAAAACAGACTGAAATCCACAAATTCCAAGATGAGGTGCCTAATTTCCCTTAATTTCCTTTATAAAACAGTGGAGAGAGTGCTACTTTTTTTTTAGCCATAGAAGGTATTTAACTTTCAGTATCTTTGATTCCAGAAAACCCTTCTCTGTCTCCACTGATTACAGAGAAAATCAAACTTTCCTACATGAAATCTGCTTTTGTGAATCTCACCTACTCACAGCAAAGCAATCCCACCTTTTCCAAGGGATATCCATAGATGACCCTTAGCCATGAAGTCTGTAACAAAATGTATGAGAAATAGAACCAAAAGACAATTTCATCTCATCAGAGCAAATCAATTCATTGTCAATAAATGTCTTTCCATTAACTTCATTCAAGCAACCAACAGATTGTAAGCAAGATGTTGCTGTGTTTGAGTATTTCAGTACAGATGTATTCTTGTGCCTCACAGCACTGAATCAGGACCCCTAAAACTGCATAGAGGAGGTGGAAATCTTACATTTCTTCTGCCCTAAAAATAGCTATAAAGGTTAGAGGAGATTAAAAATTTTAATTTTTACAATACCAGCTACCCTTAATACAGCATTTATAGGCATGAGTTAGTGATCATCCCTTAAATGATAATGAGTAAAACTAAGGTCAAAGTTTTTGCAACACATATGCTTATGAATGGCATTTTTCCCCAGGGTTCACAATACTCCAAAACATATACAAAATATAGAAAACACTCAATTCCACTTGATGAGAATTATTTCCTAGATTTCATTAAAAGTGACGTAAAGAATTCAAGGAAACATTTGGAACTTAAGAGTGCACTGAGCATCGAAGGAACTGGCTTGAATTTTTTATATCTACCAATTTAAAAAGCATAGGAACCAGTTTTGTAGGTTAGATATTCTTAATTTCCTATACAGACACAGTTTGTTGACTTCTGCTTGAGACACAATTCCAGCATTTCACTATCATTGGGACCTATTTCCACTACTTCCTACAGGGAAGTCTTTCAGTCAGAGGCACAGATTCTTTCTCACAGCACACACATGGATGACTGTACATGCACTGAAGTTTCCTCGAGTATCAGTTTGACTCTCTGCACACTTGACAAAGCTTTAACTACCACTTTACAGAGTTGCTGTACATTACAGCCTGCATGTCACTCACCTGATTAGCATACCTCATCTGAATAGAATGACTGAACTACCCACATACAGAGATGTGGTTGGGGAAATAGTTTAAAAAATACATTCAAAAACTGCATCTCTAAGTTATTTGTTTCTGAAAATATTACTTGTCTCCAAAAGAGTTGGATTTTGATGTTCTTAATGGATCCCTTCCAACTTAGGATATTCTATGAAAGGTATCGTGCAAACAGCTTTCATTGCTTCTTTCTGGATTTAAAAAAAAAAAAAAGCTATCCCCAAGACTGTCAGGTTCCTTGGCACATCTCTAAGCCTCCTTAAAAGAAGGGAGTAGAGCAATGACTATATTGCATCACTCATCAGTCCTCCTGTTCTGCACACTGGAAGCAGACCTCAATAATTCCTTAGGATCAAGTACAAAATTATCCACAGTATCTTTAGGTTCTATTTTCCACAACTCCTGTCTGACTGGGACAACCAGTCTCCTCTAAATGACTAGAGAGGCCTACCCTTCCTCCCTTTATCCATTTATCTTAAATATACCCTCAAAGGACAGTAGGTGTCCTGAGATGCATACACATGAAGGCATAAATTCTCAGAGTCAGGTCTTCACATGACAGCAAAACTAAAAAAGGAGAACAGGCATAAGTTCAAAGCATGTTATATAGTGGTATTCACCACAACTTTTTCTTCCATATTGCAAAGCACAGTATTGAAGACACAAAATTACCATCACTTTGCTTTATTGTGAATAAAGCGGTCAGCAGAGAAATCAATCATAAACATTTTAGTTCCCTTCAGAAGAAAATTTTAGTACATTTGGGCTTTGATTCATGATCTATACAGCCCAAAATCTAATTAATTCTGGTTATAAGCATCTAAAGCTTTACCTGAAAACTGTTAACAGTATTTTTTCCCCATTGAAACAAACCATTCCAAAATAAGTCAAACCTTCTATTTAAAAGTCAAAGCACAGCTTAAAAACAAACAATATAAACCCAAAGTGAACAAGAATCCTTTATTTGTGGCTCCTTTATTACCCTTTTTCTGTGTTACACATAAGACATATTCTTAGTATTACAAAAAGCTACAGATAAACAGTATTTTATGATGGAGGAAACTGATTTTCGGACCATTGAAAAATAGTTATTCTCTGTCTGATCCTTAAGTTTTATCATAAACAACTGCACATTGAATTCACATAGTAAGCAGGTTTTGAAATACAATATCAAATATCTAACTACATACCTGTACTATAAAACACATTAGTATTAACAAGAAAGACTCAAAAACTACAGTTTAGAATACACCTCCCACACCTCTGGAACCTTAGGGTGTCACTGTGCTTACAAAGCAAGTTACGCAGAAGGCTGCCTAAATGTTTATGAGAAAGTTATTGCTTCAGAAAATCTCACTGATGTGGTTGGCTTTACTTGGGAAAAAAAAAATCCTTGTATCCTACAGCCATCTTTTCTAGTATAACCTGAGCTTTAAAATGAACCGAAATAAATTTAATAAATATGGTATAGGCAGGTCAAACTTCTTAGTCGATATTTCTTTTGTCAGCAAGTCTAGAAGCACAAATTTTTGAAACACAGTTGTTCTATAGTAATTCTGTTTAAAAAAATTAAATATTGACCAATTATAAAAAATAGAATTGACTCTACTTTAATGAAACCAGAAAAGAAAGCTTTGTCACTGACTTCAGCATAACTGAGATTTCACGTGATGAAAAAAAACCAATGCAGAATGCAAGCAAGCTAGAAAAATGCACTTCTTCCTAAAGATAATCTTAATCCTTAATATATAATTGAATACAAATACATTAAATATGTAAAATACTTAATATATAATTTTAAAAAACAGTTTTCTCTGCGTGCAGGAAACATTCAGCTGCTATAAGTCATAACAATATTCACAGAAACAGAAAAACTGAAACAAACTGAAGCAAAGAGTAGCCTTGATGAAATAAAAGCCTTGATAAAAAGTAGCTCTCCATTAAATAAAATAAATCTTTCTCTCAAAGTTAATATTGAGCATTTTCAACATTCAATGATCACTGACATTATCAGGAGTTACTATCAGAGTACTGATGGACAAAATCTCTTTCAAAATGGCAAGGGGTACTTCTGTCAGTAATTATCCCTGCTAATTGAAAACCGCCCTCTTTCATTTAGTCTTTTCTAGTGAGTACTCCTCTTATCTGTTTTTCTCCATGTGATATCAGCCAGTGCTTCTCTTAATTCACCTCTCTGTAATTACTCGGTCGCTTTTCAAATATCTTCCATTTTACAACAAGATTCAACTGGCTATTTCTCAATTTATTTGTTATCAATCTATGAAAATATTGCAAAGGATTTTTTGGCCACGTGATATAACTGGCAGATGAGTTATGAGCATGTCTTACTTATGACGGGACATCAAGATAATTCTTTTCTTTCAGCTTTGATTATGATGTTTCACAGCTGACATACAAACAGATTTTACAAAGATATATTATCTGAATCTGTAATCCATCTACAGGTAAAACAGTTTTGTTTTTGTCCTCTCGCCTTTATTTTCAGGTACTTTTCCCAATCCTTTTGTGGTGATTTTGCGAAGTAATATCCATAACAAACATTAGAAACGGGAGACAAACTATACTGAATAAAAACAATCCTGAACATATAGTTTTTTTCCTTAACTACTGCACAATAAAATTCAATAAGGAGTACATTATTTTTTAATAGTTTAAACTAAACATATAATAAAGGAAGAGAAATAAAAATCTCGTGTCTTTCCATACAGTTGTATCAATCATTACTAGTTATATTATACTCCTAAATAAATTACTAACACAATTCCATTTCAGCTACTCCATTATTTTACTCATGATTAATGTCAGGCCAACACCCTTACATTTATCTCAGTCTTAATCTAATTTATTTGAATTTCAGCTTTACCCAGTTCTCTGCCCTCCTCTGTCACTTCTCACTGACCTTCCTTGCACACAGAATCGTTTGTCCAAATTTTCACTGTTCTTAAATATCAGCTAACTCTTACTGTGGACTTTAAAAGGTTTGCAATAATGTAAAATATTCTCATTAGTAACTTCTGGAAACTATTACATCATTTGATCAGAACAAAAACTTCTCCCTTTAGATAAGTGAAGAATATATATTGAACTTTTATTGAAGCTACTATGTCACATCATAGCTAACAAAAAAAACCCAAACAAACAATAAAGTAACACTGCTAATAGCAAAAATAATGAATGTATCAGTCTCAGTTAACTGAATCTCTACAGATTCTGAAAGATTTAAACACAATATAACATTCTAACATTCTTATTTGCTGAATGTCTCCCTCATCTTGACCCTTATACATATATTTCAAAACCAATCAGAAGAAAGCTTGAGAAAAAATATGCTATTAACTAATTAACTTAAATAGGCAGGGGATCAAGGAGGTTTCTTCCCTATTGTGCTGAGGTCTTTTATCCCTATCATCTGTTCTCGACCGATACTGCTTCAAGACACACAAATACCTCTGCAGGAAAGAAAACTCACACCTGCACTAAATGTATTCTTAGAGCTTTTTCCTTAATCTTTGTCACAAACTTAACTACAACAACTGAATTTCTATTTCCTTCCATTCCTCTCTGCTTCAAAAACACCTGATGCCACAAGTTCAGTAAGCAAAATATCAGTAAGCAAAACCTCATTTAGTTTAAGTTAGCCCAATAAAGTAATTTACAACTCACTTTTCTAAGAGTTCCATTTATATGCACATAAACTTTGTATTTTTTTAGCAGTGTGTTCTTAGATTTCATAGGATGAGAAGAGTATCTCAGTATGTATACAGATTTTTAAGTATGTAAATGCATTTTGAAATGTGCTGGAAAGCATCAGTGGCATTTATGACTACAAAACTAATGTGCTTGTCAATTTGCTAAAAGATTATTATGGGTGGCTGTAATTACACTTTTCACTAAATTTTAAACTTGTGATTGTACTATGAAAGCTCCTTATAAAGTGGAAGCCCAGAAGCAATTATGCTCCATGGTAATACAGCATCACTTGAAATGTGTTTGCTTCCCAGTAAGGGTCAGGTTTTATTTAAAAAGCAGAGCCTTCTAAATTGGCTGGGACACCAGTTGTAGTCAGGATTCATCATGGGAGTTAAGACTTTCAGGATTCAACTACTGAAGATTCCTGGGTTTTATTCTCCACAACTAGGGAGAATAAAGAATAGAATATTTATAGAATGGGATATTTTGAGAGAAGGATAATTTATAATTTTCTCCATATATGGACAACACGTACATCCTATACACAATATATACAGGATATTTTTAGGGACACATCTTCACTGCTGCAAACTATTCTCTCAATAAAGCAATTAGTATTTAATTTGAGTAATTATCAGGCAAAACATAAGACTTCTGTGTCTGGACTTATTCCTGGTAATTTTTAGGAGTTGAACGAGTAAATAGCTTTTTCCTATATGCAGTTATAACTACTTTTATTGATCTTCAAATAATAGATTATGTGACATTAAGTACCAATATACCTGTCAAAACAAATATATTCCACATATTATCTGAATAAGATCCCTATAATTTAAAGGCTAATTCATTAACCCATGGTGCCATGTACTATGTGGGCAGCAAGAAAAGTAAATGTTTTCATTACATATTCAGCACTTTGTTTCCAACCTTACTCTGACTGCTTGGCAGCCCATAAAAATATTTTAATGCAAAAATGCCCAGTTTAAAAAGAAACTGGTCGCCCTAATCTTTTTCAATAATATAGTGTTTTCATTCCAAAAGTAATAGAAAACAAGTTAGCAAAGTCCCACCATGTTTTTCATATCATTGCTAGAACATGGTAGCCTGAATTTTTTCTCATTCCACTACAATTTGTAACTGCTTTAGAAAGCATTAGTCGAATGGTCTTTAATCTGAATCATTAGTCTGGATAATTTTTACATGGGTTTGCTATATTTTCTGAGTCTTAACTCAATCTTCTTTTAATAAAGGTATGCTTTGATTTTGCCTAAGATCACTTAATTAACATATAATGTAGCGCCAAGACTTCAGGGCACTTTTATGACTTCGTTTCCATAAGTAGTATCTGCTTCTTAGCAAAAATTTTGCATGCAAGTTTAATTAAAACTTGATGGCAAACAAAGGATGAGCTAATTTAAAATGTAAATATAAAACACACCCTAGGTATAAAGCACAACTGTACATCACTATAGGTAATACACCAAAGCACAACTCCTCATCAGATTATTTCAGTGTCCAGCAGTGTTTTGCAAATAGATCAGAATCTGTACAAGCCCTTGGGAAAAGTTGTGACCATAAAGGACAATTTTACAAGCAGCAGTCCTCCCCACCCACGAGGTTGATGTGAATGGCAAACGCATTCCTCACAGCATAAGATGACCTTTATTGTTTCTAACTGGGTTTCTGTGTCTTCTTCTAGCCAGGGAAAATTCTGTCTCATTAAACTGACAAACATTTTACAGCCACCTGGTTCTGATGAACAGGAACACATCCACGTGAGAAATGTCAGTGAACTTCAAATAGTACATTTTGCACTTTGACCCCTGGAGTCAAATGTACATGCAAATAAAGCCCTTAAAGGCTTCAAGAAAGCAATTTCTACTGGTGCATGTTAAAATACAAATTGTAGGAGATTAGCCTAATAACTCACAATTGCTGACCTTAAAATAATCTGCTTCTAATCCTCACTTAATTTAAAACTAAATATTTTAATAAGCAGACTCTTTATCACCTGTTTTCTCCATCAATATTTCCTCCCTTAACAGATGAATTAATTTTCTGCAGTGTTGATTTGATGATATTTTCCCTTCAATGGAAATTAAGCAAGGATTCTGCCAAAGAAACAGAATACTTTTTGACTGAATTATTTTTTCAACATATTTTACTGCTTTCATGCTTTCAGAATAAGTCTTACTGCCTTCTTTTTAATCTTTATCTTTACTAAAGAATTTTATGTAGTAGAAATGTTTGCGTCTCAGGCGGAGAAGAATAATGTAACTGGGCACATTTCCCTCTTTGTCCTAGTTCGTACTATTAAGACCTTTTAAACGAGTATTTTAACAAGTATATTCTTGATTCCACACCTTTATCTCAACTTGTCAGCAAGCTCTGCTCCCCATGGAAACAAACAATAAAAGACTAACTTGACATCTTTAACAAAGGCTCTGTCCTTCAAAGACACTGGGGTGAAGGAGCAATTTAATTAAGATGGGTAAAGAAGCTGCCAATCAAATTTTAAAACACCATTCATTAGATAGGTTAAATAGATAAAAAGTGCCACCATTTCTGGAATCCAATCTCTTTCACTGCTGCAAGAAATATCTCACTGAACATGAATTGCTGAAAGGATTGACATAATATATTTTGGGGGAGGGAAGGGTTAGAAATGTTCACATATTCCAGTGAATCACTCTGCCATAATGCTTGCAAAGTAAGACTGGTGTGTTCCACTTGGGCAAACACCTGTTTATGAATTGGGACATATCATTAAAAGTGACTTCACCTCCTTTTATGCTCCATGCCAAATTCAGTACAACTCATTTGGGCTATCTCAGACCAGCATTCCATTCCCATGTTCTGGACAATTAATTGCAACCTTCAGTTTGACTACTTATCTAAGGTGTTTAAAACAGTGTCTGAAAACAGGGAACGAAACAGAAACTGCTTTCAGATTTTCCACCTAAAGAAATGGCACCACTCATTTAGTTAACACAAATATACCCTAGCAAACCATGAATGAATGAGGCAAATTATTAACCCACAAAGTGCACATTTCTCATTCATTAATGATGTAATACAAATTTATAGAGCAACCTTTCTTAAATACAAAAACAAACTCACTCAACACACAGTGGAGAAACATTCTACTCTGCAAACTACTCAAAGGACTAAAAAAAAAGCCTTTTGTCATCCACAGCATTTTGCAAAATTCCAGTATGGAGGTATTTCTCCTTTGAAGGCTTTGCTGAGAATAAAGAAGAAATAATAAAGTAAAATGACAATAGTAAAATCTGTTTCTTTGAACAACATCAGTAAGAGTCACATGTGTAAAATCAGAAAGCTAAATCAGTAATATGTAGGCTACTTAAGTACCATAGATTGATGTTGAAATGCACCAAATCTCTTCCATTAATTTTGGAGAATACAAATACTCTAAGCAGCTTAAAGTTCATTGTTATTTGAGGTACCTAAACAAGGCACAGGAATCTACAGTGAATTATATAAAACTCAAAGTGTAAAGACTGGTATTTTTAATATTTAAAAATTCACCCATCTGCCATTTATTACTGTGCACTCTCATTTTTATTATTGCCATCAGTCATCCCTTCTTTTGACTGTGCTGTAGAACTGTAGATAACAGTGGTTAGAAATAACACGAGAAAGATTGATGTAACATTATAAATACACACTGTTTTAGTTGTAATGGACCACATCCTGGTTAGCAGGCAGATGTTTGCTTTCTGCTAACACACAGTAAATGCATACCATCTAAGCCAAAACGGGGGTCACTTCCTACATTGCTTCCTCCTGTATCAGAAACTTCAAAGCAGCAAAGGCAGCGCTGTGCCTGCAAGATTCCCTGCCAGTCTGCCCCAACTGTCTCTTCCATCCCAAGGAGCTCAGTAGGCTCTGCCTTGTATCCACTGCCCCACAAAGAGCCTGGGAGCTGCTCCACAGCACATAGAGCCCACAAGTAGTCTCAGATGCCAAGATCTCAATGTGCTCCTGAGGACATCTGGGACATGCTGGCTTGTCATCCCCAAGTGCTATTTTTAAAGGGAATGCTGGAGCCTCTCTCTAAAAGCAACGTACTCACAGAGTCTATGTTATGCTCCCATACTCCATCCTAAGAACAGCTTGAGTAATTTTGACTGAAACAAAATTCATTTGAAGCCCATGACAGCCAAACAGAAGGTTCAGACTTCCCAAAATTCCCCAAACAGACTGGACAGGTCATTTTTCTGGTGCTAAATATTAAGAGGAAAGATACAAACATAAGAGCCAATGCTTTTCTCAAGTTTTATGTCAGACAGGTTTAATGATTGCACATGTAGTATTAATGACTATGAAGATACTATAGTGATCTAACTGTTAAATCCAAACATTTATATTTAGCTTTTTTATTTATTAAGGAAAATATCAATTAAAAAATAACATATTAATAATGAGAAAATTATAGCAAATAAAATAAATCATCAAAAGAATTAAGTTTAATTCAGATTACCTTGTGTTTCCAATAGTATTTACAATAGTATTGATGTAATGGATTAGTATTGATAAATATATGAAATCAGAAATAATGCATATATAGGGCAGCCTGAAGGTGGCAACTTTTAATGCCAGTATAGGTCCAGGGGAAGGTGTCCCTGCCCATAGCAGCAGGGGCTGGAACTAGGTGATCTTTAAAGTCCTTTCCAACACAAGCCATTCTATGATTTTATGAAAGAACTAAATATAAAAATGAAAGACTCTGTTGACTAACCCTAGTCACTTCTATGTCACTCCATATGTAGCATTTTCCTCCAAGTTTTTTTTTTTTCTGATATCTATGGCTGATTTGTTATGCTCTTCATTAAGCAAAACTTGGAATAAGGTAAAAGACACAACTAGATTTTTACTTCTACAGCTTAACTGCAGTGTATTATAGTAGCCAGGAGATCTTACAATTGTTCTATATGTTCCCAAGGATTACACTTAGTATTCCTGGAAAAGACATTGCACAAAAATATCTAAACCAAAATATTTTACCTTACTCTTTGCTAGCAACTTGCACTAATATCTAACCATTTTTTTCAAAAAACAGAGAAAATTTAAAAAAGCAACAATAACTTTTTCCACCAAAATCTGGTATTTATTTAAAAGCAATTTCACACATCATCTATAAGTCTGTGTATCTAACTATACAAGACCTGTACATTTGAGCATAACAATTGTGTATGTGTCTTACTTCATTACAGATTTGAAAGACAGCACTAATACCTTGGAATGATGCAAAAGAAATAAGGGTCATGTTCTCCAGTGTGGCCAAGCTCTGTGCAACTGGTGCATTATGCTGTCTTTTGGCAGAAGTGAACTGAGCCGCTTCCATTTCGTTAACTGCAGCCATAGGAACTGTGCAGCTATTCCCAAATTATCTCACCTCAGGGGTACTCAGGCATGGCCCTTTATAGAGTATAGACCCTTTATATAGTCTCATGAGTAACTGGTATTCCTATATCCACCTAGAAGTATCTAAAAAAAACCCACATCTAAGAAGATAAGTACAGAGGGCACAGGACCCTCTAGCCACTACACAAACAAGTCAGTCAGGTACAAGTCAGCTCTAGCCCAGAAATTCTACTGAAGTGCTTTTAGCACTGCTTTAACCCAGTAATCTTAGGCACAGCACTTCACACTATGAGTTCAGAATTGCAGCACAGCCAGAAGTAACTCATAACTGCCTATTGTAGATCTGTAGACAAACCCTATCAAAAGCAGAACTCTCACGGATTCATTTTTGATCTTGCCACAGAGCTAAGGATCTTGCCAAATAGATGTAATATTAAAATGTAAAATATATATGATTGCAATTTCAATTTTAGTTCACATTTCATCATTATCACTAGAGGAAGAAAGAGACTGAGTGTTGAAAAACAAGTGCTTCAACTCCTGGCTCAGCTCTCTGCCATCAATTCCTCATGTGCTAACTAACTAGAATAAAATCTCACACCTCAGTCTCAAATGACATATCAAAACTACAATGTACATTATCCAAAAAAGAACTCTGTTCCACCAAATTTCTGTCAGATTATATAATACATTAGGTCTAAACAAGAGTAAGTGAAATATCCAACTTGGATGATGTACAGTCACATCTCAGTCCAGCCATGGAGACAATGCTACCCCACCTGTTTTATTACAAACACTTCACATGTAAGAAACTGAAACATTATTGAAATCAAACAGAATTTATGCTGCTAGAGGTATTCTACAGTTACCTTTATAAACTCTGCTTTTTACATTCATATGAATCTATACACACAAGTACATATTTGCACGCACTATATCTAACATACTAAACACTATATAAATATACATCCCCCTATCAGCTCTGTAAAATTAGCATGAGGAAACCAAACATTTCATATTCACTTTTCAAAAAATTGTTGTGAGTTTAGGACAAAAATTAATATGACTTTACTGTTTGGGGGTTTTTATATGTTTTTACTTTCACATTTAACATGAAAATGCCTACATTAAACAGAATTGGCCTTTTTCAATGAGAACCAAAGCAGTGTTATAGTACAGATTTTTCAGATGTGAACTGTAGCATAATATAACTAATATGCATAGAGCACACTCTCCTAGGACTAGTATTCTGCTTCCAAAGCAAGGGAGGCCCACTTATTCAGCTGACCTCCCATCCTGAGAGGTATTAGGACTCCTCCTCAAACTACCGAGTTTCAATCCTGGCATAACTCCAGTACTGCACTCGTCTCATAAACGTGCTTTCAGAGCCAAGACATCTGCGTACTTCAGTGACATGCAAGTTATAAAAGGAGTGTTTATATCCAACTTCAGCATAATGTGAAAGTTTAGCAGCCACAAGACAGCTTTATACAGTGACTGGACGTTACTTAAAGGCTTCATTGTACTTCCAATGACAGTACTCAGCAAAATAACTAGAACTCTATAAATTAATTACACTTTCTTCTAATAATTACTAAACTCTCCTGGGTTTATAAATAAGGTGGCCCAAGCATCAGGAAACATGGCAGGAAGCCCAATGACTGATTTAAAATTTATCCCTACTGACCAGTACTTCCCACTATCATTGTTCACTGCAGGAAACAAGAAAATAAGCTTCAAATCATACAACATGCAGCCCTGCAGCTGCTGAGCTGCACAGCTTTCCAAGTGTGCTCCGTCCCAAGAGCCAGGTCTCTGATGGGGTAACACAATGGAATCGAACTTCTTTCATGCTCATGAACCCTATTCCTGACATGGCATTTAAAGTCTTCATTTCTGCCCCCTTACTGTTAGTGTTCCTGTATTAATTCTGGCAAATTCAACATATATTCAGCTATTTCCCCAGTGGTTTGAAGGGAGTAAAAAAATCCAGTAGTTCCAAATACCCGTCTAGCTCTTTCAGACAGTAATGGCACATATTGTGTGCCTATAGAAATTACTTGTCTTCCAAATAAAGCAGGACACACCACAAATAACTTTTAAATGCATTATTACAATGTTTATAAAAAGCCACTGCTATGAGCTTAGAGTGCAAATATGTTTTACCATCATTCATCATCATCTGAATCTGGATGGAAAACTCACAACTGCTAACAGTGATACCTAGATAGATACCATATTGGAAAAAGAATGCATGAGTAAGGATGAAAGAAAACATCTGAAAAAAGCACCATTTATACCTAATCTTCCATGGAAGATATTCCAACAGTCCCATAAAATTTGTGCTCACTCATCTTGTTGCTTTTTGCTAATGCTCCTGATCTTGTTTGCTAAAAATTTCCATTTTAGATTCTTAAATACATTATTTAAATCCACGGTGAAACGTGTAGGAGTACACCCATAAGTAAGTGAAGAATGGAGTGGTGTCAGGGCCTTAGCAATTTGACAGAGTAATCTACATAATCTTCACTAACTATAAGTCATTATATATTTTAGCATTATCAATCATACCTCCCTATTCTTGCTTTTCCCTTAAAGCTTTTAAGGAGAGACCACAACTTTGAGCCATTTTCAGTAATAAGAAGAAAAGCAGAAGCACACAGTACCAGTTTGGAAAGCTTTACAGATGCTTTATTTCCTCAGAACAGCTGAAAAGCACATTCCTCTTCTCCCTTTCACCTTACAGATTCCCACAGACTTTCTATACACAAACCTCACAGTCCCTGTTTGGTGGCTTTCACGCTCCTCTGCATAAATTTCCTTTTACTGTACACATTCCCTTCTACTCCAGATATAATTAATATATGTCCACCATACCACATTCTATCTTCAAAACCATTTACACTCATGGAAAAGTATCTGAAGTGAAAAAAAAACAGGCCTGATAGAAATATTTAACACAAATTGGGATTTCATCACTTTTATCAGTTAATATATGTTTACAATTTAAGATTTTCATAGTAATTCTTAGGAAAGTTTGTCAGCAAGCATCAAATAGTCTTTTTCAGATGCTTTACAAATTAATACAAATTTGGCAGGTCTCAATTGTTTTCCTCCTTGCTTCACTGATTGTCAGGCAAGATAGTAAACTTTTTCCACAAACAATGCAAGAAAATCCCATCTGAAATGTATTACTCATCTCCATCTTAATGGCTTCTTAAAATGTTTTATGACCTTTCTATATATGTCCAGTGCTAAGGCAAGTGTAAATAAATTCTAAATTCTTTGAGAATACAATATTTAAATACAGTACACAAAGCTTCTTCTGTGAGGCTGGGGTCAATACTCAATACATTATGTTTTCTGAGACAGCTCTACTGCCTCCTTTTCATAAAGCCTTACTTGTAGAAAAGGGAAAAATTGCCTTTTCCTGTCAAAGAGCTCATCTGCTAGCACTGTAATGAATATGATATTTTCAACTACAAGATGAATGTAGTGTGAAATGAACACAGGTATCTATGATCCTCCTAGCTCTAACAGCAGTTGTGTTATGAATATTTAAATAAACATCTGGATTCCCTTTAGAATTTAGCTGGAAAGTGAATGCTATACTGAGAATAGTGAATTGTGAACAAGGATTCAGACATCTCTCTGATGCAAGAAATGGTTTCTCTCTCTCTAATGAATACAAAAACATACTAAATAACAGCTTGAAAAATATAATTAACAAGAAGCGCAAGTTTTAACATCTTCATTTTGTAGAATATTTGGCAATTTAAAATCTCAATGGAAACCCATAGTATTAAAATTTTCCAGCTGAATGTATTAAACCATTCCATTTTTGAGCCATTTAATTTTGTGGGATTTGATTTTGAGATGCTCATGCTATCAGTATGAACAATACAAAACCATTTTAAACCCAAAAATATAAAGAGTGGAAAACAAAAAGTTCTTAATTTCAAAATGCTACCTTTCCAATTTCCTCCTTTAGCCTGTATTAGGAAATAAAAATCTCTTTAGATTTCAACTTGAACAAGAAGTATTTACATTTGTTCCAAACAGAACAAGTTTGAATAGAACATTCTGACAACTATAGATAATTGTGAATATTAGCTGGGAGACTGGCTAATATTAATTAACAGGCCAATTGTAGTGATTTGGTATTTTCTGACTAAAAAAAATCTCCATCCTAAAAGCTAAAAGGCTCCAGAGAAGAGACAGTATAATCCAGAATAATGAATAATGCTGTATGCATAGTAAAAGCATTAAAAAAATTAGTTTAATGTGGCAGGAAAAGTAAAGTAGAAAAAAATTAGAGAAAGAAAGAGACATATCTGCAGTAGACTTTCAGGATGCCAAAAAGAAGTGGCTCCTGGACATCTAGATCTGTAGGTGTTAAAAGACATCAAATTAAATAAAATTGTAAAAGAAAATACAATGGAAGTAATAACATTACTTCCCCATCAGACTCAAAATCATAAAACTGCAGAAGAAAATACAATTAAAGTAATAACATTACTTCCAGCTTAAGCTCAAAATATTTTAGTAATTATTCTTTTCAGATGACAACCTGTGCTATGAAATCACTGCCTAAAGTAGGCTTTCAATATTACAATAAACTTGAGGTTGAACAAAACATCCATTATGGCAGTAGCATTAGCTTTAAAAGCAGTGATTGTGGAGTATAGTTTCTCCTGCTATTTCATCCATAAGTCTCTCTACAGTCAGTACGTATCTGTACAGTCTCAGCACACTTCAGTATATCTTTCACTTCAAGAAAACAAACCAACAAACATAAACCCTAACAAACCCTCAGCAAAGCTCAAGGACTCCCAAATTTCTTCATGGTCCACCTTAGTCCAATTCTTCGTGCAGTGTTCTACTGCTTCCTCATAATTTACTAAGAGTCCTCACAAAGACTTTTTTTTGCACCTCTGCTGCATTGGAAAACTGATGTTTGTGTTTAAATTAACACTATTCCTCATCAGTCTTCCTAGTACTTCTTACATACCCCACAAGCTTGTAATGTGAAATTTGTGAAGATATAGAAAATTCCATTTTCTTCTGGCTCCATGTTTACAACTTCACTGCTAAAATCAATCAGCAGTTTAAATGGATGATAAAACAGGAGTCACATGTGGATTCTAAGCTACATTTGAAGAAATACTCAACATTGCTAAAAGAGAGTATCCCATGAGTAAAACAATCTAGCACTGTCCATCAAGCCTTTTCATTTTTTACATCTAGAGGTTGAATGTCACAGATTAACCTGCTAATCTGTTATTTTTCCTAATTTTAAACACAGCTCTAAGCCTCTGACTTTAGTACCATTTACCAGAAAAGTGTAAGGATCAAAATTCAGCAAACCAACCTGGCAGAAATATTACTTTTGAAACATACTAAAATACACAGTGAAATGTTTATGCAAAAACAGTATTTTTTCCTGTTACTGGATTTTTTACACCTTTTTAATTATTGGTGAGATGACTGGTTTTTGTTCAGTTGAAAAATCAAATATCTGGACAAAGGTCTCAGAGGATTATCAATGCCAACAAATTCATCAAAGCATTAAAAAAGCAAATAGAATATTTAAAACATTAATATGGAGTGCAGTTCGCAAAAGTTTCAAAAAACAGTTTAAATAAGAGTACATATTTGAAAAACTGCAAAGAAAAAGAAAAGTAAACATAGAAAGAATTTCCTAAGATGACAGAAATTCTTCATTTTACTCAATGTGGTTAAAGATTAAGACTCAAAGTCTTCTTGCTACACTACCACTTGGAAATAGCAAATACGATTTTCATCGCACTTCTAGTACATGCATGGTAGTACCAGTTTTACAAATAAACTGCAGCAATTTAAGATTGTAAAAGCTGTCACAGTAAAGCTGCAAAAATATTAAGATATCTCAGTACCAGATCTAGGTCAGGTTGCCCACAATGCAACTAATTACATGTGATACATAAATCATAAACATCTAAGTGACAGAGACTGCCTGCTGGACCTAATTATTTGGGTTTTTTCCTCTCCTGTGTTATCAGTTTGAAGTAAGCAAGGAAAATCTTGCCCTAAGTGTATTAAACTTGAAAGAATGGGAAAACTGTTTACAGAACAAAGGCAAAATTATATGGTAGCTGTTAAATTCCCTCACTGTTATTTGGTATCTGCTAAAAATAGATTGGTAAGGTTTGTATGCAATCAGTTTGTGTTAGTAGTAAAGTTGTACCTTTCCAGAGATAGGAATAAATGATATTTACCACCTGCCATATTTCTAAGTAATTTATATCTAGCCTAATGCTGTGGTATATACCAATATATAACATTACCTTAAAAGCTAAATGCTTATTTTCATTGAGTAATACAAAAAAAATCATGTACGGGACTTCATCTGAATTTTACATCTGCGTCGATCCTGACTGGAGACCATGGCACACAAGGATCTGTGATCCACACAGCATTTCATCTGCAGGGAGTCAGGCCACTGCCATGCTGCACACCCAGTGTGGCCATCAGGCCTGTGTTGTGTGGCACAAATGCCTTGGCCACTGGAACCCGTGCATTGTGCAAAGGAGCCTGTTGGCAGCCCCATCTCTATACCAGCAATTGCATCCTTTGCATGCCCTTGTCTTTACCTGAAAATGCAGCAGGGTCTCCTAAAGAATATCATTCCATTTCTATTGTAGACATGAAAAGAGTTCTTTGCTTTTTTCCCTAGAAAATCCTTTAATAGCTGGAATGACCAAAAGGGAGAATCTTTTCCAGAGGCAGTGCCTGCCCAGAACAATGCACCTAGGTTGGAGGCAGTGCTGGGGTTCCCAACATCCAAAGGGATGCTTCTTACAGTGTGTGAACAGCATTGTGAAGGATGCCTTGCAGAGTCCAAGTGCCTTTTTTACTGGGACCAGCAGCTTCCAGCAAAACATCACCTCGTATCTGTGCTGTCTCCTTATCTCTGCTGCTGGCTCAGCACACTGCAGCTGGCAAGACCACGGGAGCTTGGGGCTTTACAGTAGCTCCTGCTACCCACTAACAACTCAGAAAGCCAAATCCAGAAAAGCATCTAATTAATACTCTGTATCTTTACGCTGGACCCTTTACAGAGGGGTTAAAATGCTGCCCTAGGAAGTGTGATTCCAGGTCCCAACACTCCTTAATTCCTATTAAGCTCCTTAGTCATCAGGATGAGAAGGCTCAGGAATGGCACCCACCAAAGCTGGACCCAAATGAAGTAGGGAATGCAAAATTTATAATGCCAGAAAATAAATTAATACAAACTGCAAGACAGTGAGAAAAAATATCTTCTAATCCACTGAGTTCTTTGGCTATGGCATATCCTACTCCGGCCAGACTAAATTCTTTCCCCATAACTGTGCTATTCAATGGAATGCATTCAGATGTAACTACTATTATGAAGGCCAAATACCACACAAGGTATTGTGAAAATCTTTTTTCCTCATATGCTGGATAATATCAGGTAAAGGGGGGAGGAAATACACTGGGGAGTGGGATTCACTGATTATTGAACCAGCCAGATTATTAAGCCTCTTCTCTGGTTTTTCGCACAAACAGATTCATCCTATGCTGTTTTAATTAGGATTTTGATTAATTATTTAAAAATAAGTTGTTATAATTGCCTGACATCACATATGAGCATGCTGCAATCAATGAATTATTTTAAGCACTCAGTCTACTCAAGCATGTTTCTGAAAAACTGACTATAAACACATTAGGCAATTAATCAAAGTCTAGTCCATAAAAGCTAAGGTAAAATCAAAGAAAACCTGAATATATAAGCTTTTACTGAAATACCAACTTACCCAGATTTTCTATATTAAATCTACTTAACATCTCAACACACGCAATTTTACTATAATTAAGATGTGACAACACTGCTGTAAATAACTGAGTTTTCTCTACTTCATGCTCATTTAAGCTCTGAAAGGTCAGTGGTTTATTGACATAAGTTCCAGCATGCACATTTCCTTCTCAGAGAAAGAGAAAAATATCTGGATGTATATATGACAAATATCTTTCAGAACATCTAGAGCCTGTTAAAGAATGCTTGCCTAGTTATTCTCCAAAAGCCTGAGCAATTCTTTTCCCCAGCTTCAACAGATATCATAGTACAATCCTGCTTCTTATAATAAGCACACATTTTAAACCAAAACTAATCATCCTCCCCCATCATCACATTTAAAAGCAAAACTTTTGGTTTCTATTCCTTTGGTGTACTCTTCCTTGGCTATTGAATCTATTCCTTTTGTCCCTCAAGCTGTGTGTCTTCTTTGTTTCATTTTATTTATTCCTTAAAATCTAGAGACTCTGCGACCCTCATCTCACTTTTTTCAGCATTGTAGGTCTGGTGGATTTCTGAGCTTACAATTTCCCCAACAGACCTCCCAATTTTATTCAGGCTCTCACTGTGTACAAAGATAAAAAATCCAAAGAAACACAGTTTCACAGATGCCAACCATTTCTCCTTCATGATGTATCTACCTTAAAGCATGGGATTTTTTTTAAGTATCCATGCCAAGAAGACAGTGTTTCCTTGTTTATGCAGCTGTTCTAAAAAATGAAAACATTTGAGAAAAAAATTCTTCAAACTTTTAATTTCCCTCTTATTCCATGCAATAAGTATTTAGGAATTAATTAATCTTCATTCGCTTGACTAAAGCTTTCAATTTATTATGACCTAGATTCTCAGAAGAGTCAATGGAGATGTCCATTGTCTTCAGAACAAAAACAGCCCAAACCTTGAGGAGTCACCTAAACATCCCAGGCACAAATCAGTCAGTCACTGAGCAAGTTATCACTGAATCAGATGCATGTTGGGCTGGGCCTATTGCACATGAATAAAAGTTCCTGTACTAAAAGATAAAGATGCAAATATTAAAGATATAAATGAAAAACCTCTTTCTTTGTACTAGCATTGGGCAGACCTTCAGTAATCTTAACCATGATGAGCAGTTGGATTTGGCACATATTTAAGTCAGCTCTACACAGAACAATTTACGCTATCAAAATTGTACCCATAGGATCACACATGTGGACCAAAATGCCAGACTTTTTATCTGAAGGCTGGTTTTAATTCTGTTCGTGCTATTTTTGCAATGGGATAGGTTTAGTCATTTGGCTCTTCTAAAGGCATTAGCTACCAGGAAAACAAAGATGTAAGACAAGAACCAAAAATAAACCAGTTCTGATACACTTTCTGCCTCTCACAATTTGGTTTTATAGGTCTACAGTACACTAATAATTCTCATTTCTTTTGAGGCAGGAAGTGGAACAAAGTCCGAGTTGTATCAATAAGGTGCTTCAGTTCACTCTGTCTTGTCACTAAATGTGAAACAGAATCTCAACCACAGCAGAATTTGCTGTACAAAGACTTCATACAAGATTACCACTGCAGAATTCAGCATAATGTTGGCATTGCTAATGGGATGAAACTAGAACAGTATGAATAAAACATTACACACACCAATCAATGTTACACTGTAAAGGGCTGATGGAAAATAAATAGTCTTCATGAACACCAAGGAAGAACTTCCAAACACAAATATTTTATGATTATTCATTTATTATCTTTACCAGATGAAAAAAAATCAACTGAGTGACAAAAGTGTAAAAGCAGCATAAATGTTGCTCTCTCTTTACCAAATATTTATTATTTCTTTGAAGCATGACTAGCTTCTGTACTTGCTGGGAATTCTTCTCCCCCACGCCCCCCCAGCCCGTTTTCCTTCCCAATCACGACACACAAAATCTAAATGCTCAACCCTGCTTTAAATAATTTCTAGATCTGTATAAATAATTTGGATTTAAAAACTAAGATGAAGTTGCACGTGTAAAAATATTTTGTCTGAAAGTTCCAAATTCTCTTCCTCTCTTCAGTGTCACTTTACCTATCTTTTCTCCCAAGTACAATCTCCACTACATTTCTCTGGCCTTGTCTTTCTAAACTCTTATTTTCTTACCTGAAAGTAAAAACCTTTCACACATATGTACTTCCCTTGAGCTAAGATCAATCTTTGTTAGTCTCCCTAGCACTGAGAACTACAGGTAGAAAGTGCTTTCTTACACAATACCTTACTTCAAAATTGTCTGCATCCACCTCTCCTGGGGGCTTCACAAATCCATCCAAGGTTCAGATCTCCTTCTCTACTGCCTCCAACCTCAAGAACAATCAGACTCTGTGCAGATCATAAATACCCCCTACTAGTTGCAGTCCCTGGAAAAGTAAAAAAGAAGACTGCAAAGGTTCTCACATCATGATAACAAAGACATCTCTGTATTCCAGGGCCTTGAAACCCTCCTCTTTCCCTGTATGCAGTTCACATGCTATAGTCAGTCCACGGGCATACAATTTGTATCATCATTGAAGCAAAAAACCATTTGGACATTATATTCTCTTCAAGTTATAATTCCACCTTCTCTTTTCCTATCTCAAAAAAACCCAGTGAGCACGTTTTTTGTAGACACTTTCTTAGAACATTCTTCCCACTTACTCAATTTTTAAAATCTTCGTTTCACTTACACAGTGGTTCTCAAAGACTAAAGACTTCGACTTAAATTAATTTCAGAACAAACGTACCAAATCCCATCATGATAATTAGCAAGGAGTAATTATTATCCCAAAGACTCCTCAATACAAAAGGCTTTTATAGTAATAAAATGTTCATTATATTATTGTTGTTGTTGTTTTATATCTTCTCATTGATACATCTATATCAGCCACCTGTAAACTCTGCAAGTTTTTCAAATTGTGATTTCATATCTACAAGTGGTTTTCCTACCAGAACTCATGAAGGAACCAGCACCTAAAAATACAAACCTACACAGCAAGTCCATTCGACAGATGAGCCTGCCAGAAGGCAAAGTCAGAGGCAAAGTCAGTGCCAATTTAAAATATTCATTTTTATAGTATTAAATAAATGCTTCTATAAAACAACAAGATATTTTTTGTCTGCATTCAAACACTTTATTTAAATTCTTTCCAAATTCCAAACAGTTAAAAAGTAAAAATATAAGTAAAAATCAAACAGTATGAAGGTACCCATTTATGCTACAAAAAGAAAGAGAAGTACTGTATTAGACTGTACAGTATTTGAGGCAATGATTGGTAATTTAAGTTTAGACTGCACACAGAGAAAGGTTCCAACTTGAGTGTGGCCACAATGCACTACCACAAAAGAATTTTAAGAATAAAAGAATCCTGTATGGCAGGCCTAAAAATAGTCATTGCCACAAGTCCCACACTATTTGGAGAGAATTTTGAACTTTTCTTCATGAACCTTATGGCCTGCATTTGTTGACCACTTTTTCTTTCGTTTACCAAAATTAACAATGTGCTTTGTAAAATTAAGTACTACTTTCACAGGAATAGTGGCCATTCCAACAATCACATTTTCCCTTTAGTGAGTGATTCTTTAATATATTCCCCTTTGTGTTCCTGTAAATAAAATCTTTACAAAGCTAAAGCCAGCAAAATACCAGATGAGTTTTGCACCATTCTTGCTCTGCTAAGTTCTTCTGGTATGGGAAAGGTCAGTAACTAATTCCCTTCAGACTACAGGCTGAGACAGATCCAAAAATTTAAACAAAAAAACAGTACTAAAAGCCAATAAATGAACAAGATTCAACTTATTGTGTAACAGCTTTCCTAAATACCTCCATGTTCTTATCATTCTGGCCCTCATCCTTACCCAAGGATAGTAGATCTGTTAATTTCAAAACTTGGTTAGGATTTGGTGAACTGAAATGGCAAGATCTTCAGGGGAAGAAAAAAAAAAAAAGAAAAAGAAAAAGAAAAGAAAAAGTGTATTCTGTGCTTGCAGAACCTGCAATACACTGGATACCTTGAGACTAACTGGAGACTGTAGGTACTCCAAAAATTTAGTTATTTCACACAGTATTGAACAACCTGATCAGAAATAAACACAGGAATTTTCAAATTTAACAGAACAGAAAGTCCCAGTAGAAGAAAATAATTCAGAATATCTCAGAGGCTGTTACCAACAGCTGCTAGAGCCAGAGGACATGGGAAAATTAGGGAACTGTTGGCTGCAGCACGCTGAAATGTTGCGATAGCCTCCTAAACACCCTGATCTGATTTCTCTCCAAACATCCCTACCCCTTCAGCATGGCAACATTCATTTCCCCATATGCTACTTCTCCCACTGTGCCCTGGGGAATTGTCCTCATCTGACCAGCGAGGAGGACAGGGAAGGGACTGGTGCAACAAGCAACACCCTGCAGTTCTACTGGGCAAAAGTGTCAGGGAAGGGCAACTGGTGGCAAGAGGGGAAGGGGACCCACTGACAGATGGGAGGACGGACTGTGGGGGTGATGGGTCACCAGTGCCCACGAACAACTGGATGGGGGTCCCAGCAGACTCACTCATCCTCAGTCTCTCATTTGACCTGCTCACGTTGATTAATGAGCTGAGAATGAACTCTCTGGGAACAGTTCCCACTTTAACTTTGGCAGTACAAGGCATTTTGAAACCCATGATCAGGAGGACCAGGGGATCAGGCTGCAACCCAAACAGTGGAAACATAAGCCTCCTTAGGGCTCTAAATCCAGATTCTGACATGGGAACAATACTAGAAACTATTAGTAAAAAACCTATGTCTTGATTCAAATTATATGAATATTAACAGACAGGTTAAGGAAAACCACATTCCTTTGAGATTTCTTAAGTATTTTATACATCCATTTTAATTTTCAATATCTGAATATACATATTTAGCTAAGAAAATACTAAATATATGTAGCTCTTAGACTCATCAACATGTTTTCAGGCTAAATTTCTTCTTTGCAGTTTCTAAAAATTACTGCTGGGTCCAAAGCTGTAAAAAAACCTGTACTTTTATGTGGTGTCTACGCTTTTGTTATACTGCTGCTTTCCAGCAAGGTTATGCCTGTATGAATAAAAAGCATCCTTAAAGTGAGTTTAGACATGCAGACACATAAGGAACATGCATGAATCCTTTGGCATCATTGGGACTTTCCCTCGAGATTTCTAGAGGACTGACACAAATTGCATGTCTAATCCAGATAGTTCAATTTGCGTAGAACCTCTTATTTGCATTTTGGAGGGTCACAGCAACTATGTAATCTTTTCTTAATGAGTCAATTAAAGTAAGGCTTTAAAAAGGTTAAAAAAAAAAAAATGTTTGCATGTTATGATGAAACAAAAGCCAAAACCATTAGACTTGCAAACTTCTATCCAATTATGCAGGTAAAAAAAAACAAACACCAAAAACCACCAAAGAAACATATATCAGTAGCTAAAATTATAATACACAGGGGAGGCTAATAATGGGGAAGAAGGGAAGAATCCTGAATTGTAATGTCAAATTTTCCATCAGATTGTGGTCTGGCCTCAGATAAAGTTCTAACCAGCAGCGTTTAGCTACTTTCTGCCCTACTGTTCAAAGTTCTGCTTCTACTTATCAGGAATGTTCAAGAGATTACTTAATTATATATTAACATATATTAACTTCTTTAATGACTATTTTTGTAATAAATTCTATGAATGTTTCAGAAGGAAAAAATAGCAGAAATATTTTTACTAGACTGCAACCTTCTTATACATTTGCTCCATAATTTGATATTTTATGTATGATGAGCTCCTTATCTAAGTTATTTTTTTTACAACATACCAACTCTTGACAGGAAAACCAAACATATTTACAATATTTGTCTTTTGCTGCACTCTGCTGGAACAATCCATTTTTCCACTGAAAGCAAATCTGCTCCATACACAATTCAAAAGTTAATAAAACAGAGGGAAAAGTCTGGGCAATTTCTTTCTTGCAAAAAGCATACTCTTTTGAAGCACATATATTGTTAAACCAGAATTTAGACATTTAAAATCATATTTAGCTGGCCTATATAGTGGCCTAATAGAGTGGCCTATTTTTAACATTAGAGCATCTGAAACAGTCCGAGATAGAACAGGATTAAAGACGGCTCCCCAAGTTCAGAATAAAACTACAATAATTTAAGTGCCTCAATAAGGCACAGAAAAGCCTCTTGAAATAGAGTTTGGAAGAGTCTGGATTTGCAAATGCATCATTTTACTTATCCTTCACCTGATGCTATATTCTGAAAAAGCAACAGATGCACAAAAACCTAGCCCACTCCATTTGATCCAAAATCAAAATTAAAAAAAAAAATTAAGAGACTATATATAGGTGATTATAACATTCACAGAAAATAAGACAAGACGTTGACTCTCTTTTTAAAATACACTGCAATTTCTGTTATGAAATGTTACAATTCAGTCACATTTGTTTCAATTTTTAAAAAAATGAACAAACTTACCTGGGCTAGAAAACAGACCCCAGCTTGTGATAAAGTCAGAGCTATTAACTCCCATGATAATTCATTCTGGCTGAGGATCTGCTCCAGAACAACCAAAACATGCTACACAAATTAAATGTGACCTCCTACTAGAAAAATGCACCTGTGATCAAAACAAAGTGTTCTGACTTCTTTCTTTCCTTCTCCCTTCTCTCCCCTCCCCTCTCCCCAGAGAGTAAAAACTCCTTTGCAGTGGCCATTAACTTCCCAAAAAAATAATTTTTTTTTAAGAAGAAGTAAATATCAGAGATGCAACTGAACAGAAATATCACAGGCGTGTTCTTGCAGTCTTCCGAGGGCAATGAGGAAAAGCTTTCCCTCTTAGACCTGTCTTGGGTGTTGCAAACACAGATGTTGGCACCAGTCCCAGAACACAGAGCATGCTTTGCAATTTTACTAATACCTGCTAAAATTGTATCTTGGCATTTTTGCTAGCAAAGAAAATTATGGAATGACCCTTCTTAATGCTTTGTAATCCACATAAATCTCAAAAACTCTTCTCAGGGAAGGGTTTACACAGAGCTTTTTTTTTATTTTTGCAAAAACATAAATGAAATTAAAATTAAATTAAATTAAATTAAATTAAAATAAAATAAAATAAAATAAAATAAAATAAAATAAAATA
>JAHLSL010000117.1:50695-139061 GCA_025920805.1 Petroica traversi | reverse complement strand
TAAAATAAAATAAAATAAAATAAAATAAAATAAAATAAAATAAAATAGACTCTTAGGCAATCTTGGTCTTTACAGACTGACTTACTAAAATCAAACCCAAGAATAAATGCAGACAATTAGGAACAATTCACTCAAACCTTTGCATGAATAGTGAAGCAATTATTTCAGAGCTTATGGATTCAGAATGTATAAACAGTGACATAAAAACACACATACAAAGAAGTTTTCAAAGAAACTATCTACTTCAAAGATTGAAGAAATTAATCTAAAATTGGACAGGCCAGTTTCCCTGTAAAAGCATTGCTGGTATTCTCCCTATCATTTAACTTTTTTGAGAAAAAAATTTAATGCATTTCATTAATTAAAACTGATATTCACAGGAACAAAAGTATACACTAGAGGGCAAATGTTTATCTGTTCCATAGGTGGGTTTCCCAAATAATCAAAAACACACAAATAAGATGAAGATTTACATCAACATGTTTTTCTCCATTTGCCTCTGGTGCCTTTGTTTAAAATAAAGTCAGTGGTATTACAACCATACACATAAATGGAGAGTTATACTTCAAACTATAACCATGCCAATCTGCAATTTTTAACCTGTCATGTAAGAATACATATGGGAAGAATGGGTGAAGGAACTTCTTGGAGATACCAGCTTCCAAAAGCAAATGGAGAGTGCAGACAACAATTTAATTACTAGATAAGGAGAGCAGTAGTTAGGTACTGGGTAGGAGTCAAGTCAGATAGCAAATCTGTTGTAAATGAGCTTCAACTGCTGTGGATCTTGAGGACAACAAAAAAAAAAAAGAAGAAAGACGAAAAAGAGTAAAATAGAAAATTAAAAAGGATACCTTTGCATACGACAGGGAGTTTAACATTATGGAATTCTAACAGATTGCAATTATAATCTCTTCATGTGGTTTTATACAAATGAAAAAATAGCAAAAGAGAAAGCAAAAAGAACATGCAAAAATACAATTTAGAGGATGCAAATAAAATACTGAAGATTAAGTCATCCTGCAAGCTGTTAACAATTTCTGCAGTATAATTTCTGCATACAATTAAAAGACCAAAGAGAAGCTATCTTTAAATTAGTCAGAAATGACAACTCATCAGTTGTTTTAATGAATAATATTACTCGTGATTCTGATCCAACAATATACCCTCCCTCCCAAAAGGAGGTAAAAATCTGGAATGCAGATATTAGTAGCCAACAAGTAATCTGTTTCACATCTGTTTCCACAATAAAAACAGAAATTTACTGTATCAGACGCTTATAAAAGCTATAAGGAATAAATGCAACTAGAAGATATAGACCACGTTGAAACACAACAGTCTTTTTCAAAATACTTATTTTAAGACAGACTTTCAATTACCTATTGAAATGCAACAGACAGCTAATGAAATGCTCATTAAGGAGAAATGAAAAAGTAGGAAAAATGCAAAAAAGTTAGAATACATGAGGCATGTAATTTTCTCAGAACTCTGAAATCCTAAAAACATTACAACTGAGGCAAGGGCTACTGTTTTCTTTAACATGACAAATCTATTTAGCTAGCAAATATTTAACCAGTAGCTAGAGGTTGCTCTTTAGGTACTAAATAATGAGATGTAATTAAGGTAGCAAAGGCAAAAGGTTACTAATTTAGAGCATTTCTATGGCGTAGTGTTTAAATTACAGGTTTTATACAAAACGCATGGGCCAGTGCACAAGAAAAAAATCCAATTTTAGCGGAATGCAGAACAAATTAACATTTTAACATTATAATACTACTCAGTTGTATAATGGGATTTTGCTAAGTGTCACAGAACAGAAAATAAAAGTAACACTCCAAGGTATGCTTGTTAACCTCTTCAAGCTAAATATATTACAAGCCTACTGACAGCAGTAAATAGACTCATTGTAACATGAAAGACTCAGAATTCAAAGACCTTTAATAGGTGTTGCTTTTCCTAAGTAGACAGGCCTTAAGAATATAAACAATGAACAAGATAAAAATTATGTTATCCATTCCAAATACTTTCAAATTTCCTAAAGGGAAATGGAATGATGCCTTTAAAAATACCATTTTTTAAAAATCCAGTTCTTGTGATATATGTCTTTTTCCATACTTCTCCTTCCTATATTACAGGAATTTAACTGGCAAGTATAGCTTTCTGCAGCCATACATAGAGTTTTCTAGGCTCACCAAAGGCCTTCAGGAAAAAGGATTACAGTTGTTATGGTCAAACTCTGTCAACTCAACATTTCAACATTGGGTCCTTGTTGTCCACCCAACAAGAAATTCAAGCAAACACTTAATCTTAAGATATCTAAATAACGCTAAGTCTGTATCCAAAACAAATTTTGAATATTAAATAAAGAAATTGGCAGCCACGAAACTTTGTCAAAGAACTCAAGGCAAGCAGAATGGGCAGAATATTCTATTTAAGAGCAGCCTTAAAATATTATATCTGTATTTATGATACTCTTCACTAATGTCTTCTTCATTCCTGACTTCTGAACCCCACAGTTCATTATGCCAAATTTTCCTGCATTAACCGACTTTCCCCTTTTCATACTAGTTTAAACTACCCACAACAGAATAATTAAAGGCTTCACAATGTAGAAATACACACTCTGTAGAAGTTAGTAGTTAAGCACAACTGAGACATAAAATAGACCTGTTCAGATGCCAACTGGCAAGAAGAAATGGAGAAGAAAGTTCTTTTCCCTTTTGTTTTTGTCAGTTTACAGATTTAACCAACAGTTTAGTTCCAACATAAACTGTACCTTTTATTAAAAAGATCTAAATTGGGAGAATGACCACACAAGTTACATTTTTCCGCAGAAAGGTAGTGGCCAAAGCAGCAGCTCTGCGCTGACTGTAAGGGACACACACAAGGAAACAGATTTTTTTTTTTTTTTTTTATAAATCACCTATACTATTTTTGACTTTTTTTTTCTTCAGGAATCCACAGTCTCCTACTATACTGGCTCTAGTAAGCAATACCAGGCAGAACCTTAACTGAGCTAACCAGGAGTGTGCAGAGCAGGAGACTGATAACGTGAGTCTTATTTCCACCTCTGATATTGGTCTGTACAAGTCATTTTGGGCCAGCCATCACCAGTGACTAAAGTAAATGTCACACCTGCAAGACTACTCAGGAACAACAGAAGAGTAATTTACATGCTCATTCTCTATATTGTAATGGAAATAAGTAGTTGCACAGACTGATGACAATTTTAGCTTAAGTTTGCAGACAAAATAGCTTGATATTGCTGAATTTACAGTACAATTACAATACTAATCAAATCCACTTCAGTACTCAACTCATACCAAGATCTGCAAGCATTAGATGAGTAAACAATTTAGTTAATTTGGCCATCAAATATTCTCCTGTGTGGTTTTTGGTTTTGGTTTGGTTTTGGGGGGAGGAAGATCTTTTTGTTTGGTTTTAAATCAGAGTTTGGCATAAAACACTATTACATGAATTATGTAGCTTATTGTTGGTATAATGAATGCAAACTCAACATGAACCCAGGCCTTTCACTGAATGCAAGGATGAAAGCTTGTGAAATACTTACTCCGTGTGAATTTGAAACCAACACATAATTTTCATCCATCCACAATGCAAAATTGTCATTTACTGCATATCAAAGAAATCAGTATAGTTATCTTGACCTTACAGTAGAAAATTATCTAGTTCAATGTCATTCCAGCTATCTGAAGGCACTGCACCCATGTGCACACTGGTAAAACAAGTACAGTAGCCACCCAAAGGCAAACTATTAAAATTACATCACAAGCCACTAAAAATGCTCTCAGTACTACATGCAGAAATCAATCAAAAGAGATAATCGTGTAATAGTCACTTAATCCATCATAGCTGGACTATTCAATTAAAATAAGAAATTTCACAGAGATCGTGTACAGAAACTCTCAAAGTAAACACTATGATTTCTACCAGTTATGCTTAACTAGTTCTTAGCTACACTTTTTTTTTTGCCTCAAATGATTACACACTATAAAACTACAGGGCTGATATAGAAAACTTTCTAGGGAGCATGAAATAAGAGTGTTTCCCTCCTTCCATGAAGATGGTATCAATTTTTTAGTTCAAGTTTTGATTACACTACTGCACTATAGCACTTCCTCCCTTGCCTATGGAATACACTTCTCCCAATGAAAAGACTGTCGATGATTTCAACTTCAACAAGGGTATCCAATAATTCAGATTATCAGATATGACATTTCTTTCAAAGAAATAAAACTTATCAGTATTCCTTTCTTTGGGGAATTGTAGCCAACTGGCTCCATTTTCACTCACTCAAATGCACACAGGCTCTTTCAGTCCCTACAGAAAGCCCCCATACATGGTCTGGTGACCTCATATTAGGTTGAGGATACAATACCTACCCCATAAAGGAATATTATTTCTTCCCCTTTAAAACATCATTAGCCAATGAAACAAATGTCACAGAAAGTGCCAGAGAATGTTTACACCACAAGAAATTATATAAATCATTTCCTACCGTTGCCTTTATACACCAGGGGGTATAATCTGCCCCTGAGGACTGAACCAAAGTCTGGGGAATCCTTTGATAGGTCACAATGGTGCCACAGGTCTAAAGTGGGAACCCTACCCCAAGAGAAGTGGAGGAAAAGAATTAATAAAAATCACACCTCTGGTCCTTTACTGATTTGAATGGAGCAGTGGGAGTTCAAAGCTGGCTATTCACAAGTTCAAGGGGAGTAATTCAGTAGATGGGGCTGTAGGACACAACACAGTGTAGCTGGAACCCTCCTCTGTGGAAAATGTGACAGACCAGACTGAAAGTAGTCCAGCAGACCCCAGTTGAGGCACTCTCTGCCATATCTACCCACACAAGAACATTTTACTGCCAATCTCTTCCTCTTGTGATGGCTGTGCTGTTTCCTGCCTTTATACATGTCTAATTCCCTCCATAAAAAAAAAAAAATCCTTACTGATAATGTGAACAATTTTACGTACTGACTAACCTGTCAGAAGACTGTCCCACACTGAAGCAAGTAACTGCTACCACAGATTGAAATACAGAAGAGTTTTGCCATAATCCTTATATATGCTTCCCAAGCACATCTCACTACTTTCAGATATTTTTGGAATATATCTTCTAATAAAAAGGGGCTTTGATGATATTGTAAGTATTCCACTGTTAAAGTTAAATAAGTCTTAAGGAAATAGAAACATAACACTATTTGAACACCAGTAAAATTGAGAATTTTAATTATATGTAATAGCCAACAAGCCACTTTTAGTGGCTATGAAAAAACTACATTTAGCAGAAACAGCAATAAAACAAGAGAAGTTAAATATAACTCCTCCAAGGAACAGCATATTTATTCAAGCCAAAAAGAGCTAATTTATACTATGGGTGTAGTTCTCATTGACATTATCTGGAGAAAATTACTATTACAGGAGCGGGTGTGATATATAGCCTTTGAGTCATGCATGATAAACCCTAATGGTTTTGCTTTGAGGTAAAAGTCCTTACTAATCAAGCAATGAATCATTCCCAAAATGTCAAGTTCCTGAGGCCATGTGTGTCAGAAGTGCTACTCGAGAGAGAATACTCAATCATTAACAATCACTTTTGAGATTTTTATCAACTGATTAATAAGCAAGGAAAAGAGTTAAGGGGCTTGAACAAAGAGTTAATGGACCTTTAATGACATTCCCTGTGTTACAGTGAACAGAACATATTGAGTTTTATTTGCACTGATTGCAAACCACCAACGAACCAAGTGCTCCACACATTGCAAGTGTTAAAATACTGCAAGGAACAGAACTTTGCCTTTCAAAACACTACAAAACTATATTTACTTTAGAAATTGTAATGAACATACTTCCTTTGTATTACACCTAACAGTGTAGTAAATTACAGATTAGAAAATGAGTGACTGGCTTCCTAACCAGTAGATGGAAAAGAGATAAGGAGAAAAATTAAGAGATTATTTTTTTTCTGCAGTATATTAGGTATTGGATCTCTTAGTACCAACTATCACAGAAGTAGAATTCTGGATTTTATACAGACAATACTAAAAAGACACCCAGAAACAACTCTGAAGACTAAATTGAAGATGTGATTAATTTTGAGAAGTTAAACATATACATGTATGTGCACATGTACACAAACACTGATATCTATGGAGGGCAAAAGCATTTGCCATCAATATATTTTCCATCTTTCTGCTGAAATCATTATGGAAATATCAGAAGAAATTTCTTTATCTAACAGCCTGAAACAACCAAGGATTACTAACTTAGAGTACTTCCAACTCCCTTGAACAAACTGTCCAGCCAGAAGTCAGCTCAATCTCGTGAGTCTCAATCAAGAACCAGAAACAGCAGACTTAAAAATCAAATGAAAGGGTGCCATTTGATAGCTGGGGGAATCTCATTCTGAGAGCAGAGAAAAATGGGGAACAACCAGAAGCAAAGAGGAGAGAAAGAAGCGCAAACATAGCAATGAGATCCAAATCTCTTGCTGAACAGATGAAAATAACTTTGGACCTTCCAATCAGAGTGGCTCTCTTTTCCACACACCTGTGTGTATTCTTCATGATAACAAGGAAATTCATATACCCATGCATTTTTAAAAATTTCTTCACAGAATTATAATGTACTGTAAGTGTCAAATACACATTCTTTATTAGAGAGGGAATTCAGTACCAAGAACTAGGCAAAGCTTAGAGTTGTCACCAGTTTAAGGTAAATGGACTCCAGAAAACTTTGAGCAGGACAGATCCAAGATCGAAACTAGAGCATAGAGTTAGAGACCAAAAGACAGAGCACCTGCAGTACTGCATGGTACAGCACCCAACAGCACAAGAAGAGACTAAAACAGAGCTGCACAGAATGGTGCAGTCACAGAGTTGTTCCACACCAGCTGAAGGACAGGAGATGGAGAACCATCCCCACACAGAAGCCACATAGGTACATTAGTGAAGTACTCTGGGAAGGTGTATTACTACATTTTTTTTGTTTGACTTTGATACAGGTGTAAAGCCTTCAGGTAGTATCTCATTCCCATCTAGCTGATGCTGAATGCAGGTGAATCAGATGTGTGACAACACCCCCAGCAAAAGGCAAGCCCGTGGACCCTGGGCCAGAACCGCCTGCGTTATAACCAGGTTCTGGGAATAATGTGGGCTTAAATCAGCTAATTATCTGTTCTGAAAAGTGATCACAAGTGTTAGACAAGGAGGACAAAATATGCTAACCTTTAGGTATTTGCCAGCTGTTTATTGGTTTGTATATGGAATGCCAAATTTCAGAGAGAGAAATCATATGCTTTGCAAGGTACAACTTGGAATCAAGTAGTTCTCTCAATCGTGTAATCAATTACACCCAAAACTAACTTTGCCTGATAGCATCAAATACTATAAAAGGGACAAGAACCAGCACAGAGTATTTTAATATATAAAATACTGCTTGACAAGGTTTCAACATTCATGCTTAATCACAAACCACAACAAAAGAGAGTCATAACATGCATGATCAGCAAGACAGGGCTAAAAATTCCTCACAATTGTCTGGTTAAGTAAGATGTGCTCAGAGGGATTCTAAGTAAGTTCCTTTAAGTTCTGTCCAAAATTTAGATTAATTACACATTCTGCTGAAATCTCAAGAAACATAAATATTTAGTGCACGTCCCTTGGCCTTTTAAGTTTGTTCAGGGATGAAAAAGATTTTCTTTTTCTCCATACATTTAGTTTGGAAAGTTTGTTATATCACAACTTCTTTTTTTCTGGGAAAAAAAAAACCTTCAGTTAAGTCTTTAAGAGGAGCTGGATGTTCTTTGAGCTGCAAATCTGGTCTTACATGTTTTAATTTTGTGTTGCTCTAAATGTTTTTCTTTCTTTGAGAAAAAGAATGCCACAAAGGTAGCTTTAGATTTGATTACCTAAACATCAACTTTTAAGACCAGAACAGATCCTGTCATGTAGTAGAACTACTCAGTGTCATTCTGAAAATGACGTGGGATTGAAGAGTTCCAAAAAGATCAAAACAGTTTCAAAAAAAAATAAAAATAAACTAACAACAAACAACAAAAGTAAGGACACTTCAGCATCAATCTTGTGCTGCAACATAAAACTGTGGACTAGTCCAAACATTTTGCAGCTGGTGTTCATAGTGCAGTTGCTTAAATTTCATCTCAAAAACATTAAACAGTCCATCTTTCTGTTTAAATTAAGCTATGTCAAAGAAATGTGTAATGAAGTTCACAAAGTTCTGAAAATATATGCACCTTTCTTCAAAACGTCTGTATGAAAGAGCAAGAACAACTCCTGTGATGTTACCAATTAAAAGAACCGGCACATTCATTTAAAGACATCTTGCTTCCAAATCCTTTGCAAAAATATATTTTTTTATTCAGAAGTGTGTACTGAATGCTACAAGATCCCCAACTAACATCCAGGGCTGTATTTGAAAGGGACAGCTCACATCACAGACTTCATGGAAAATGGTTACCTCTTCATGTGGATAAAGCTTTATCGGTAACAGGCAACAAATTCCTATGCAGTTTCCTGCCATTTAAAGAAATAAAATGGATCCTCCTGATGCAATTGCCTTCTTTATATTAAATGAGGAGTCATGGTCTCTCTACCTGGAAGTAATTGTGTTTGTTGACTACTTTTAACAGACTGATGGTAAAATGCTACACTTACTTTCCAGGAGGGAGAACTGATGAGGGAAGTTGCACTGAAAAAAATTGTAGGAATTGTGTTATTTCCTACTACCTTAAAAGAAAAACCTATGAGCACCTCTTGAAATCAGGAAGACTGTTTGGAAGTTTTTCCCCTTGTTTGAAGAAGAGTTTTTAGGTGAAAAAATTCCATGTGTATTTATCTCTTCAAGATGCAATTCATATACAGAATTTATAGGACGCAATACCAATATAAGTTAAGATAAATACAAACCGTGCACAAAATACAGCAGAATAATCTGGACAGCTTCTCATTGTTTACTGATTAGGATCAGGAAATCACATTAAAAATTGCCTTATTACTGCTTACAGTCAGTATTAAGGCTCTTATTTCTGAGAGGTTATTCAATAATAACATAAATAAGATGAACACAGAAGAATAGCTGAATTAAGACAAAATAAAGGAAGAAAACTTTCAGCATCAATTAGTGCTGGCTAGAAAAGTACGTTAGGTCCTTTCACTAATGGAAGATGATATCAAATTTATAAAGTACTTGAAAGAAAAGCTAAAATGTGTCACTGATCATAAAAAAAGACTCAGTTTGGAAAATATGTAGTTCTTAAGCCTAGATGTCTAAGGTTATGGCTGTGCTGCCCATTTATGTCAGATTTGTTCTGACAGTCCATTCCTAGTAACCGTCATTTCAGATGATCATACAAAATTTTACAGCGACATGAAGAGCCAGAAATCATCCAGTTCCTCTGTTTGTTCTTTTGTTGTTTTTGGTTTTTTTTTTAATTAGCAGGCTGGAAGGGGAGAAACACTATTTAACTATTTCTAGTGAGACAGAGGGCATCATCCCTCTTGTCTGGGTAGGTGGCTACTGCCAGTCAGCAATAATTCCTGCAGTGGCTTAACAGTGCACAAATAAGCAACCATCAGAGGGGTGCCTGGGCCAAGGGTAAAAGACATCATCTCATCATTAGAAAGCACAAGAAAGTCAGTTGTTTCACAGGGTGGGGAGAAAGAAACCTCAGAACATGGGGAAACCTGAGGTACTCTGCAATAGTGTCTTCAAAGAATAGGAAGGGAACTATACTGTATAGGTTGGAAGTGTGAGGATATAGGGCAAATCTGTTTGTATTACACAAAAGTTTGTATACAACAAAAGTCAGAAAAAGCAAGACAAATCATGAAGCAATACAAGATAGAAGTGGTTGCTTTGTAATTACATTCTTTTTTGTATACTGGAACTGCTCGGTCTTGTCTCAGATTCATGTTTTAAGTATTTAAAATTGGTTAAAGAACAGTTAGTGCCCTAGGAGAACTCCACCTCAAATTTAAAATTCATCCTCCTCCTTCCTTAAAAGAATGTAACTGTGGTAGGCTTCCAAACAGGGTTAAACACAGCTTACAGCTAGTATTGCTTATATTCAGCAGGATAAAATCCATGTTGGTTGAAACAAGAAATTGAAGCTTCTTGTTTTTATGACATTTATTGATTCCAGTTTGTACCTGGAAAGCCAAGTGATGCATGAAAGCCAAGAGTCAATGCATGAAAATCATGATTTCAGGGCAAAAACCTGCAGCTACTGCCAAACTATGAATATTTTTTTCTATTATGACAGAAAACACATTGTAGACATAAAAGATCATTAAACTGCACTTTCAAGCAATAACATGTCTCTAGTAGGGGAGAATTATACAAAGTACATGCTGTTTACAGCAGCTACCATAAAATTTGCTGCAGTCGTATTTCATATTTGAAGTCCTTTAAACTACCAAACACATATGGAATCTTAACTACCATTTAACTCCTTTTAAATGTATCTTAATAAAATCCTTTCCTAGAGCAAGTACTAGCAGCATGTCAAACTGCACTGCTAAGTTTTTTTAGCAGATCAAAAAATTCATAGGCATAAAAGTACCATCTATAGCAAATAGATTTTTCCATTATTTTCATAGCACCTTTCTACAAATCCTCCTTAAAGATCATAAGAATAACATTTCCTATCTCAAATGTACAAGACTACAATGTACTTAACAGTTTTTCTTTTCCTTCCAGAATGGAACACCTGATGTCACTACTTGTTAACTGTTGTTAATACTCACTGGAATCTATTTAGATCTAAAATATTACTTCAAAAAGTCAATTTCTAGAAGAAAATGTAAATAGGACTACAAAAACAAAAGCAAGCTTTTTGTTACTGCATGCACTGATGCCTGCTTATACATTTCAGTAATGTCAACATGGAAAGTAAAGCTAAAGTTTCCTTATAATAGACCAATCAGTAATTTTATTGGGGCACTAAATACAGCCTGCCTTGTTGGTAGTGTTCAAGGATTAATGCAAAAATTACTTCATAAACAGGAATGCTTTTTACCAGGGAATCAAATGCAGCTTGATTAATTTTTTCCAGTTTGACATCTATAACTTTGACATGCATTGTATACCAAATATCACACAACCACAACTGTCACTTAAAGCTGAAAATCTGAAAATTAGCATTTACAACCTACATTAGTTGTAAAATATGAATCAGTTCAGAAATTCATAACAATTTGCAGGAGAGCAAAGAAACCATACAAAACATGCTTAAAGTAGGTATTTATCACACCTAGGCAACGAAACTACATGATTTGCACACTCATTATTTGATTTTTATTTAAAGGGTTGTTAATAAAATGGTTATACATCTGCTATATAACTGTTCTGGTGTAAGGGAATACAGGCAGCAATAAGAGGGGTCTTCATATTCCTGTGGATTTGTAGCGATTGTAATACTAAAGCTTCAATTAAAATAAAAATCCTACACTATAATAGTTATTCTACCAAGAATATAATTCATATAGTGCCCAAGTCCTGCAGATTCTGTGTTAAAAAAGACTAATAAAATCACACACTCACTAACTGGAAAGCCCTTTCTGTTCTAGATGAAAAGGTTTGGAATATACCATAAAACCAAAATATAGACATTTTCCTTCTGAGGACAAAACACAATGTAAGAAGTAACAAAAAACTTTGCTTTGCTTTGTACATAACAATAACCTCAGTAAAAAATGAGGGGAAAAAACCAAGGCAATTTTTTCTTTTCTCATTATAAAAATATTTAACATGAGAGGATATGAGATTCTCAGATGATTATAAGAAAATAAAACGCATATTTATTTCAATGTCAAAAAGGCACATGCTTAAAAGAATTTTTGGAGTGAAACTTCATACTGTTCATATTTAACCAGCCTCATTATTCCTTTTCAGAAAACACATTTATCATATTTTGAATACCTCAATAATTTGCCTTAGACATACTTGTTCAAATAAAGATAGAATATAATACTGAATTAAAGAAAACAAGGTCTTTTCTAACACAGAAAATGCAAACATCACATGCAGCAGTGGGGTCTCTATGGCAATCACCATTTTACTACACTTTGTTTATAGTAACAATAACAACATTTCTTTGGTGGAAGGGGACTCCCACAAAGAAAAGAAATTACAAAGGAAATGTACCAAGAAAACTACCAAATTTAAACAATTATGAAAAAATGTAAACATTTGTTCTTTGAAAAGAGATCTTTTTCCTCATTCTTCCTTCAACTACATTAATTCCAATTCAAAAAGCCTATAACAGTAATGTTAAAAAAAGCACCAATCTAATGTTGGTTTGAAGGACTTCATAAAATAAGCTTTGGCAATAGGCATCTATTTCAACAATCTGACTTTTGCCATATTCTCAGAATTCAGCTTTCAAATCAACTGCATAAGAAAACTGTCAAGCACACCCCCATTGCTCTTCGGTTTAAAGGCAAAAAGTTCTACACAGTAAAAGCAAACTCAAGAAACTCACTTATGTTAACCTTTCAGGCTTCTTTAGTCATGCCATTTCAAAGTGTTAAAGACAACCCATCTAGCACAATACCTAGAATTTATTAAAGCAACCAGAAAATCACCACTTTCAAACTTAAATCATCTCATGTGAACTCATTTGAACTCAGTAAAGACTGCAATATTACTGTGAACTGAACAGAATAAAAGCAAATCTGACTTATGCATAAGCATACATGGAAAGGCAGTTTTCTCCAATTTAAAGAAATGTTTTCTTGGATGAAACAGTAGGGGGAATAGGGAAATACTTTTCTTTAATACCCCTGGATTTTAGTTTTTGTGATATACAACACTGCACAAAGCTAAGTCTTTTACCCAGTAAGAATTGTAATTGTGACTCAACTTCTCAAACAAGGCATGTGAGAAAGTAAAATCAGATCTTCTAACAGAAAAGCATAAAACATGTAAAATAACTTCTTAATAAAGGGGATACAAAATAACTTCTTAAAAATGGGGACACATAATTAGAAAGTTACTCTAAAGCAAAAGAGAGCTGAGACAGAAAAAGGAAGAAAAAATGGTTTATTCTTGTCCAGTATGGGGATGATTTGGGAAGGGGGGTTTTTTTGGTTGGTTTGTTGTTTTTTTTTCCTGAGCACTGTTCTTCTGCAGCTATCACATTCTGAAAAGATTAGAACATAAATCCCCATAGGAAGGACATGGTCAGTCTCAGACAATTTTGTTGTGAATGTTACACCAGCCAAACCATTCCACCAGTTTACAGTGTATCATAAAATATTTACACAAGCTATGAACTATAAAATATTTTCACATGAACTATAAAATATTTACACTATCAACATCAGTTAGGAAAGAATGATGTGCTGTCAAGCTGGTATGACCCAGGAGTAAAGATTTTGTGGTCACAGATTAAATAAAACTTTTGCAAATCATCTGGAAAGTTACAGGGACTATTAGGTTAAACAAATTACTGCTTCCTGGTCTCTTGGATGGTAAATGTAACCAGGAAAGCATAGCTTATGTGCTTTAAGCTAGGTTTTACCAACAAGATAAAGAAAGGTTAGGCTCATAATCAAACTGTACTGACCTCTCTAAATGTTCCTTCTAGCAAGGTGTCCAGATGTTGAAGAGGAGCTGGAGTTTTGTCTTTGAATCGTGTCAGCAGTCGCCGCTCAATAGCTCGAAACTGCACAGCCCTTTCAGATAACAGCTCCTGGTATTTCTCAGCATTCAAACGTAGCTGCAGTTTAAGGGTTTTTAAGAATTCAGGTTAAGGGTCATATACATTTATGTATGTACATTCCAAATTAAATGGGAGAAGAGATAGGGAAAATTTTGAGATGGAGTGTAATACTCAAATATGATGTCATTTATGCCAGTTTCATACTTGACACTCCGTGTAAAGCTTAACACTTTCAAGAATTATCATTTGCCAGTGAAGTCAAAACGAATTGTCAACAGCCTCAATAACCTGTGAAAATGCACAAATATCTCATCAAGAAGCCTATAACAAGAATTAAATTTCACCTCCAAGACACGAAGGCTTCTTCTTGGTTTGGTGTGCTATTTATAACACATATACAGTGTATCGGACTTGATATTCATTATAGTATAAAGTAAATGGCTATTCCCTTAGCATGAATAGAAGTACTGAATTCTGTACTGTTTGAATTGTCTTTTTCTGAAGCTAAATCCTTTTTCGTTTAATGTATACTGATCAGCTATAGCAACAAAATTCCTTGAAGTGTTCACAAAACTGAACATTATACATCAAGTGCCCAGATAATAAAAATTCCTATTTTATTTTTTAATCACCACTTTCCAGGGATATGCCTCTAAAATAAAAATTACTAAAGATGAGTCTCTCAAAAAGCTGTGATACATCTGTACAGCTGATGTAATAACTAGAAGAAGAAACATGACAACACACAGCTTTCCAAATGCAAGTAAAAGGGCCACAAAAGGAACAGAAAAAGTAAGTTTCCTAAATTTACATAACCAGATTATATTTAAAAATAAGTAAACGTCATTCTGTCAGTACATGATTATAAAAAATAGTTCAGAGGTGCTAAGGGAAAAAGAAGCACTATGAAGTTTTACTAGACATAGTAGGGAAAAAGGGACATCTCAGGTAAGGGGCAACTCAGGTATTATTCTCCTAAGTTTGCCAAAAAAAACAGTGTGTTGAACCTAACAGGGATGGAAACATAAGAATGCCTTTAATAGATCCTTTGACATTTCTCAGACCAGATAATTACAGTAAAAATTCAGGAATTTCAAAAGAGCCAGCAACATCATTAACAGACTAAATTAGAATCCCAGAAATCACACTGTATTTCGAACTTCAATGTATAATCTAAATCAGACTAGGTTTAGGTATTTCTAAAATATCAGTCACTTAAGAAATATCAACATTTTTTACTTTCAAATTAGTTGAAAGACAACAGAATAACTACTCAAGAGCTTGAGATACAGACCAGGATCTAGGCTGACCACTCAAAAAATCCCAGAAAATCCCAAAGACAACTTCCATCTTTGTGTGTGGTTTCAGCTCCACTTCAGAGAAAATTTAGCAGAATGAAAGAACATCCAATAGTATTTCTCAGTCTTGCACACATATGTTGCTGCTTTTGTCCAATACACGAGTTTAATAGAAATTTTCAAATAGCTATTCTCTTTTTTTAATTGTAAAGGTGTGGGGGAAAGAATGTGTATGTTTTATTTTATTAGCTATTTCTATAAGCTAGCTGAATTACTGGAGATTTTTCATGTCACCTGTATGGCCAAACAGGAAAAAGTAATTACATTTCTTTTATTACTGGTATGGCAAACTTCCCTGAGCCTCCAATGCTACTTCTACAAGGACAGGTTTTGTTAAATCTGAAGGGATGCACCTTTCTATTTTCTGAAAGGCAAATGCATGTGATACTATATTTATAGCTGATTAATCATTGTACTAAAATCCAATTTTAAGCTAGCAGACCATTAGTAATTCACATATTATGTAACATACCTCAAAATGTTGATCAATTAGTTCAAAATACGCTTGCAGAGGAATTGAGCCAGAAAAGGAACATGCAAAATCCTTGCAGTTCTGCTTCTTGAAATGCTCTTCTAGTCGGTGTATGAGCTCTTTCATTACCAGGCAAAGGTCTTCCAACTGATCACTCTGAATCCTGTATCGTTCTTTGAGTATAAGAACAAATGTAAGACTAATAAACACAGTTTTCAGACACATAAATTCACTATACAACAGTTTAGCTAACATGCAAATTGATCGTGTTAACTGTACATAGGATCTACATGAGATTTTCTTAAGACATGTACATTCACTAGTGTTAAAGAAACACTAGTACTTTACTGACTGTGATATGCTTCACTCTAAATACAATGTTAGTAGAAAGTGATTCTTATCCATCTACATACCACGACTTTGTAAAAATGGCTTAGTGTAGAAATTAAAGCATTAATATAAACTGGAATGGAAAACCAAATCCTGTTGGCTACTGTTATCTGTCCCAGCAAATTCGTTTAACTCATCAGATTTTACTGAATTTTGAGGTACCAGGCTAGTGCAATGAGATTTTATTTCTAGTTCATGTTTGTATAATTCACTCTCCATCTTCTAGGAAAACAGAATTAACTAATATTAACAAATAAATGTTAAGAAAAAAAATTATGGAAAATCATAGCAGCTTTTTAATTTTAACTTTTTCAGATAAAGCATTTTCAACCATAAGTTCCTTACATCTTTTCATTACACATCTGCCAATAACTAACAAAAAAAAGATAGATAGAAATTCAGCTATGAGGATTTGACACAAAATTGTTCCTTTTTTTTTTTTTCCCCTTGTTAAAAAGGTCCACAGTAAAACAAATTAACCAGAATTCTTTTAAACTTGAATGCACTTATTTTAAATTTTCTCAACATTAGTAATTCAAGATTGTTTGACATTACCACTGGCATCGCTCCCAGGACACGTATTTCACTGAATACAGAATGACAAATTCTGTTTACAGTATAACAGGAAAGAAGCAAGTTTTATTTAAAAACATGCTTGTTAAAGAAAAGAACACCATCTGCTAAAGATAGCATTCAACCTAATATCCATTTTTTAAACACTCACAATGTAATGGCTGGACTTACTTGGATGCATCATCATACTTTTGCTTAAGTGATTTTTCCTTGACGGAAATTAGCTCAGATGTTTTCAGGCCAAACCAACAGTCATTCCGTTTATAATTGACATATCTAATACATTAATGGTTTGAAATGGACAAAACTAATTTCCTCCAAAATGCACGTTTAGTTTCCATACACTGTTTGTTGGTCAATACAAACATTATCTAATTTTACCATGGCCTGAGTAGAGAACATTGCAATCATTTGCTTTACATGATCTTCCAACTCACAAAAATGACAAATTAGATTTAGAAATGTTACCAAACTGAGAATCTGTAGTTAAACTAAACACATGCTTTAAACAGAAATACAGGGGAGGGGGAAAAAGAAGTAACTGTGCTTCTGTTCATCCCATGATGGTTAACCAACTTCTATTAGCTTTTTGTTAAAACAAGCTCCATTACAGAAAATTACAACAGATTTTCAGAAAATTCTCAATCAGAAAAGCAGGAAACTGAGGGACACCAATGGATTAAATAGGTTACAATGTCTTTTCACACTGCAACAGGCTGTCCAAATAGCACAACCTGCATTAGGAGTGGCTGCTCTGCCAGCAGGAAGTTTAGAAAATTCAGTTCACTTCTCAGCTAGAACACCCACATCAGAAGAAAAACAAAGCAGTCACAGTTAGCAGTCAAGTCTTCTTTACACTTTAATTAAAAGACAGTTTTAAGCATTTCAGCCAAAAAAATAGCCTTAAAGTCTTAACCTAGCTGGTGACAGTTACTTTCTAATATATATGTTCTGTCAAGAAGTTATTCAGGCTGCACTTCTTTGCAGCAGTCTTGACAAGTTGAAGTAATATCTTCAACCTCTACACCATTCAAAATGGATTAGCTAATAGAACTAAAAATTAACATGAAAACAGATACTGCTCCTGTTTGCAGCTTCAGCAGGGAAACCCAACTGAACCTGAAGACCTTCATTGCTACATGCAACTCTTCCCATTCAGAACTCAAGGTCCGTTTGATAATAAACATTGGAAAAAGAGGTCTTCTTCCATTGTCCATGATAAATGCCTTTTATGGAAAACCAGAAGGCTTGATCTTTTACTTTTCTGAAACACCATTACTTCTAGCCAAAATTTATCTACACATACAGGCTTCTTCTGGAAGACTATTTCCTTAGTTATAATGCTGCATAAGCCCTTTCACAAAGTATAAGTTCAGTGTTACATAGCAGAGTAAGTACCTACCAAATAATACATAATTTCACCTACATTCATTACTTCAACAGAAGATCTGTTCAGTCAGTTTAGCATCCACCAAACAATGTGCTTTTGTATTATCAATAGTCTCTGTTCGTAAAAATATTCCAAATTATGCTTGACTGTTAGATTTTTTTACAAATATTTACCTTTAAATAAGTTTTAGTTATGTAACGTTTCAAATGAGCAAATTCCCCCTAAGACCTTTTCTAACCAATTCAGTTCAATTCATGGAGAGGATGCTGGAAACAGGCTGATAACACAGAAAGTGACATCATACTACTCATTTGTTTTCTAAAGTTAGGATTCCCATACACAGTAAATGAGTAGCCACACTAAGAGAAACAGACATTGTGAAGCTCCTTTGTAAAGTGAACTTCACAAATGAAGCAGTGTGGGAAAGTTTATTCTAAGACTGCAAGCGTCATTCCTAGCTGGTGAATAAACAAACCTGAGAGGAAAAAATTGAGGACTGGGGGTAGGGGTGTGTGAGATTAAAAGTTATGGCCTTCAGGAGAAACTGAATTACATTCATTACATAGAAACAAATTTGTCCTTACAGTAATCAGATTTAGCAACCACACAAAATTAAGTCCAAATCAAAGGTTTAAATTGCAATCCAGAAAAAAGCTATTTAGATATTCTTTTAATTCTTTAGTTTTTAAAAACTATCATTGCACGTGTAGCTAGTTAAAACTTTTTAAAATCTACTCTTCAAAGAAATATTAAAAACAAAGCAACAGAAACCAGCATGTAAATGATGCATAAAAAAACCCAATAAAGATGGATTTGATCCTTAGAAACATAAAACTATTCTTGGTGCAATGAAAGTTACTTTCCAGATGGTTTCTGTTTTTAACACATATGATTACATTAGAAAAGGTATTAAATATTATCTCACAGCTCACAGCTGACCCCATCAATATTTATATAGCCCATCACAAATATGGATTTCTGAAAACAGTAAGGAAGATTATCTCTGTGTTGAAAAAATTTCACATCGACAAACTAAATTGTAATTTTTCACTCAAAGTAGTTTCCACAAAGCATTCACACAGTGTTCCAACAGAACCCTCTGCAGTGCACAATCACTTTTCTAGCTTTTCAATTTGTAGTCTGCTGTATTAAATGAAGACTTTGTGCTCTGATGGCATGGAAAATGCTAAACACAATTGAACTGATTTGGTTCCAAGGCACATGCCAAGAAAGAGTTTAGCAAGTTGAGCAGTTGTACAGAGCAAGAGCATGAACTGCTGAAAATTAAGAGAACCAATCTGCTCTAAACAGCGCAAATTCATCTGGTTGGAACAGGACTATTTAATTCAAATACTGCTCTATACAAGAGATAATGGACCAGGTAACAGTATACACCTGCGTGTTTGTTCATACACTCTGGAAACATAATAAGAAGGATCTTGAATCCATAATATCTTACTTAAAAAGATATACAGGCATCTAAAGATAAGAGATGGGCATTTACTTAGATGTAGAGAAGCAAGTAGGGTCTGATGACTAACCTAAGTCAAGAATTACCGAAAGTCAGTGGGAAGTTAAAAACTTGCTTTTCAATCCCTTTCAAAAATTTCAGTATGTGGCTAATTCCAAACACAGATGTTGAAATTCCTTTGAGAAAAGACAAGGGTTTTTCCATTATTATGATGATAATATTAGTTTATGAATAAAAACATTGCTAAAACCTTTGAGAAAATCCAATTTTTTCAGAGAACTACCACTGTAGTATACTATATATTGAGCATGATTATTTTGTTTTGTTATACAACTTGGAACTTGAGAGGAGGTAAGAAACCACCAGTTTGAAGCTCCTGTGTTAATTTGCAAACACTGATTATCCTTCTTTGTATGATCCACATCCTTATTTTGCACATATACTAACTGATGATCAGGCTTCTTTTACTGTAATACTAATAGAACTTACGTGATGTTTTTGAAGCAAGAAGAGTGGCTTTTGAACCAGTTAAAAACTGAAATCCCAGAGCATTTGCCTGGTCACCCTCAGACGGATCAATGAAGTCTGAAAAAGAAAGTTAAATAATATTTTCCATAATTTCACACAGGCATTTGGCAAACCTCAATCTATAGCCAGGACTGTATCAACCTTTGCATAAGCAGATGAATGAGATTGTTTCCTTTTTTAGGGTTCAAAAGTAACAAATAGCAGTTTGGTACTTCCTTCCTTCTTTCACAGGTGGAATGGAAGTCTCCCACTGTTTCTCTTCCCCAGCCTGAAAACAAAAGGTTGGTTTCCCAGAGATTCAGTCTGTACGTTCTAAAAAGAACTGCCATTAGTGTAGAGCCCAAAGATTACTACCTTTTACCAGATGCTAGTCACCTTTAATTCAAATATTTTTCCAAAACTTTTGCACAAATTATCATTAAAATGCTTAAGTCCACTCTCTTTTTAGTTTTCAGCACACAGCAAAACAAACATCCAGCTTGCTAAAATGAACTACTCTGAAAAGTCCATCCATTTCCACCTTTCTTTTCATTCCCTGAAGTAGATTATACCAATTTAAAGGACTTAATTTTAGAATACCATATTTTAAAAACTATTCTTTGTCACCATTACTCCCACTACTTCTCCTCAAAATAAGGCAAAACAGGGAGGAGAAGAGATACAACTTTTATTGTATTCACCAATAATTCAAAGTTTGTCCACAAATTACATTATAAACAGCATCCTCTTTTTATTTAATCTCTGTAAATGGAATGAACAGAATCAGAACATTTTAATGTCTTCTTGGTCCTTTGCTTAGTGTTGTATTCTAACAGTGCATCCCTAGGTCAAAAATAAAATACAATGTGCTATTCTGAAAGCTTTATTGCTTAGCCATAATGGAAGCCCATTATTAAAACCTCAAAATAGAGATCCTTAAAAAAAAAATGTTGCTATGTTTTGAGTATTACACAGCACATCCAGTTGAGAGAAAAGTTATATTTACCCTTAAAATGAAGAGAATCATGCTACAAAAAAAAAACCAAAAACCAAAAACAAAAAGAACAAAGCCTACACCACTGTTCTCAGTCAAATATACTCTATAAGCTTTAAAAGAGAATGCAGCTACACCTTAAAAATATAACAGTAAAGTTGTTGGCCCATACAGTCTCAACAAACTATTCCAGAACCTTAGTCATCTGAAGTTCAAAAACTTAATCACTGCCAGACTGAACTTACTCACAATCATTTTATAAGCCATGTTTATTAATTTTTTCTTGTGCTAATACAATCATCTAGACCCATGATACAGCCACAAAACATTTACTGAAGTCAACTGTATTATTTTTTTTGCCAGCGTATTATTTAGCTAAATTAGTCACTCTTTTAATTTTCTTGAAATATCTAGATAATATTTTCAACACTTTTGAGTTATATACATAATATTTTATTTAATGTCAGCAAGCAGAACTCAGTTTGCCAGTAATTACACATTAATAAGATATTGGTTTCCTGCATGGAAATGTTTTGTGTAATGCACCCTCAATTTTTATTTGTTTGCTTATGATTACAACATATTGTACCACAGAGTATTCCTGTGTAACTACCACCTCCTCTCTCTTCCAAATTATGAGCACATAATTACAGCAAAAATTATTTTCAGAACATTACACTTTATAGTACTCAATTTCATTCTTCTTTTTCCAGTCCTAAGTAGAACTGAACTTCTCCTTCATGCTATTTTAATATAATGCTGAAAAGAGAACATAGTTCAGGTTTGCACTTCAAAAACCAATGCTGTGTTCAAGCCCTCTTTTTGGTCCAAGAAGGCTACTGAAATTATTTAATATAACCAGCATCAGACTGATATATCAAATACTCCAAAGCAACTGTATCCCTAATGTACAACATCTACCACTTCTGCTTTGCCATGCCCACCATTTTTTTTGATGAATGCCCATGTTTTCCTCATTACAACACTGCTTAAGCAATTTTATGTAAAATTATTGTCTGCATAGATAAAAATTAGATACCTATACCATATAAAGAAATCTGTAGTTTTGCCAAAGGCAGGTATACTACCCCAGGACTATTATTACTGAAATATTATGCCATCATTTCTTTCAAAATACATTTTTTAATATACTAACATGAGCTTTTTAAATTATCTCATTACTTCACATGGACAAACAATTCCTGTTGGGAGCCTCTAGCACCTTTTATATTTAAAAACCTACCTGGAAAAATGGTGACAAAACTGATGGGAGGTTTGTTGGTATCAATAGTTAGCTTGTGGTTTGCTGTTTTTGCAGGTTGAGCTGGAATGCAAACTAACTTCAAAGGCAGACTGAAGTTACACTGTGAAACTCTTGGTATTCCTAAAATGAAAGAACACAGATTCATTTTTCATTTCCACATTCTGAATACAGTATACTTCAAACCACTGTCCTCAAAGAGGTAAAACAAGGTATTTAATGTTATTAAGGAATGCATTAAAACCAAAACTATATAAAATCCTCATTTGTAAAATATTTCCACTTAAAATATCTTTAAATTTTAATACTTTTCATTACCTTCTCAAGTGAACATTTTTATATGTATGGGAAAGCAGGAGTTATTAACAAAACTAATTAACATGCAATGAAGATTAGTTTTATTAAATGCTCTAGACAAACAATACCACTGTAACATAAACAACAGCTGTGTGATTACTCCCAATGCTTTAAAGACAGAATTGAAGCACCAACATTTTCATCAGGAATAACACAAACGAAATGCTTTTTATGAGCATATTTACTTTTTTTATATATACTCTTAAATAACATCTATGCAGCCTTCATATTATCTGACAGAGGTTTGTGGCTTAGAAAAAGAATGGATCCAATGGAGGCTATTAGCCAAATGTATATTAAAGTCTATCTTTCAGCTTATTAACAAAACAGAACTGTAGAACAAACTGGCTATTGCCATGAGTTTCATCAGAATGGTGCAAAAATTTTCTCAGATGCAAATATTGTTTCAAATTACTGGCATGTCAGCGACTGCCTGGCATCTTCTATGAAAAAGGCAAAAGTGCTCATTGCTATAAAATATGGAATACATTTTCTTTTCAGCAGACAGATTACGGGGTTTTTAAGGACAATTCTTTTGATGAAGCAGCTACAGGAAAACCTTGTTTAACAAAATAGATTTTTAGAGACAATAAATTACTGTCAGAAAAGTCATTAAACTGATAGCTACACAGAGGTATATATAGAGAGAGTATAAAAATTGAGCTCAGACATTTAATAGCCATGCAAGCAATGCTTTTTGCTAGTAATTTTGTTTGTTTGCTGCTTCTCATACGGCTTCCAATGAAAAAATTACTTCTAAGACTCATCTCAGGAAAAAAATGCTACCATAAGGTTCAGATTCTTCCCTATGGTTGTCAATTCACAAGCTGTTTTGGCTGGCTGATAATGCCTCCACGCAGCTGTTCTGCAGCAGCTTCTAAAATTTAAAATCTGATAAAAGTGAGCAGAAAACTCATTCAAACTGAAGACAGGTCTTCAAAATTAGGGTATCTCTAGAATCCAAGGAAAATTTCTAAAGCAATACTTGAAAATAAACCCATGATCTGTCAGAATGATTCATTCAACTGTATCTTCATCATCTGATGGGAAAAGTGATGACATCTGATGACAATGTCACACAAACATCTTAGTACTGATCTTAGATATGGAGACTTAACAATAGGAAAAAAAATAGTTGCAAAAGTAGGCAAAATTATTTTGACATATTTTGATATTAAAAAAAGACATTTTTCTTATTGTTTCAAACCAGCTTTTTCTACATAGTTTGCTCTCAGTCTGCCACATCATAAACATAACACTTCAATATTTCAGACAAAGGCCAAATCAAAACTAAAACAAGTATTATCTAGCTTTTGGAGGAGACTGGAGATATTTCTAGTTATAAGAAAAACAAATGATAAAGTTCCAAGAAAATTTATCACTACAGTGTAAACTCCTGCTGGGAAATGTTTCCAAGTATTTCAGAGTTTTAAATGGTAGTAAGGAAACATAAAGCAGTAGCCATGTGTGGAAGTCAGAACTTGTTCAACACGTTGATGTTACGTCTAGCAACACATCTCACTTCATTTAGAGTTGTGATACTTTGCATGATACATAATTTTAGTACTACAATAAAGCAAAAAAAGTGGAAATAAAAATTCAGATTCTCTTCTAATCTGAAACAAAGCAGAAGATGTCTATTGTTATCTCATAAGGTACTAGTATTTAAAGGCATACTATGTACTTACCTGCTGTAAGTAATAAAACAGTCACATACCATGTAGATACTACTTCATTTCCAAATTCCTCATGCACTCATTTCATTATATTTTAATCAGAATATTAATGTGCATGATAAAAAATATTAAAACTCAGATATCCCAATTTAGGGTGTTAAATATTCTGAGAATTAATATTTACTCTGGTATGGATGACCCTGACTTTATGTAGCCCAGTGTACCCTACAGTAACCCAAAAAGATTTTCTCACAGATAATTCTACAAAGTTTACTGGGCTCTGCAATATTCTCTTCAGGATAAGGTTTTCATCTTATTTCAATATTTCTTATTAAAAAACTCCAATCTTCATTTTTAGAATAGTATTCTTTCAAACTATACACACTGATTTTGTATAGTTTATTGATAATTAATTTTTAAAATTACTTTGCAGAGCATAAACATTCCACAGGGTGTCATAGTTATGCTTGCCAGGAGCAGTATCTTAATGAGATGGCATCTATTTCCTGAACAACACCTCAAGATCTGCTGAAATATCCAGAATCCAGAAAAGGAGAGGAACCGTAACTGTTACCTACTTGCTTCTTTTTACTGCACTTAGTAAGCTCAAAAAGAACACAATTATTGAAAAATAAGATTCAAATATATATACATTTATAACTTCTGTTAAGGAAAACTGGAAAACTGAAAGCTCCTTTTCAATTGATCCCTAAATCTATGACAATCAACTTTTTTACCTTCCCAAAACATGAAGGAATCTGCACTTAAGGTATTTATTTTTAAAATTCATCTAATATCTTCTAGAGGCACTGCATCTTTTCAACCCAACTGTACTGCAAAACTACCCTTCTCTCTCTTTAGTCTACATATTTAAGCTAATTTTCCAGTCTTTTTTTGTCTCTTAATTGTAACTTTTCCAAGAATTGTATCTACCACAATCACAGGTAAGTTTTGTACTGCTGGTAGTTTCAGATGGAAAGCAGCCTTTTAGCCTCAAATAAGATGTTTTCAATGGGAACAAGATGTTTTCAATGTTGTGACATCATTCTCAGAGCTACTCAGCCCAAACAGCATAAATGCCAAATAGCTGTTTCAGTTCCACTAAAGATATAATTTATCTGCCTAACTGCTAAAACTGGGGTAAAAACAGATATAAGAAAGAAAGTATAATTGTTTTCAATTCCCAATCACAATGAACTTAATACTTTGCAAAATTCCCATGATATATATGAGGAAGTGCAATATCCTTCACCAAGAAATGTCCTTATGACTTCCTATTCTCTTTATTCACACTTTCATAGCACCAAATCAATAATAAGAAGAAGAACAGCTTATAGAAATAATAGGCAAAATAACAACTCCTTTCCAAATCTCTTTTATTTAGCATATATCTCCACTCATAAAATTTTGGATTTTTGCATTCACTCACCTTCAGGATTCAGCTCTGCCATATGACCAGCAACAGGACAAAAGGGGGAAAAAAAGAATACAAGAGATATGAGATATTACATTACATTACAAAAAAAAAAAAAGTAACAGGATTTTAAGAACTTAAGCCACATTTGTTAAGTAGACAATACATAAAGACAAAATACTAGCCAAAAACCAGACATGAGACCACATTCATCAATAGTGCAACTGCGTCCAAGTGACTGACTCATCAGGCTTCAGTTGTATGAATCCCACAGAGATGGACTGAAGTGTGATTTGGCCACAAATATGGATATCTTAAAAAACTAAAGAGGAAACCGTCTCTGTTCAGATAAAATGAAGTCACAGAAGCACTTAAAGTTTGTGTACTAGTATATTATACTTAAGGATTTGACTGCCAAGTAACACTAGTATTTGTATGTAATTCCACAGAATTATCTCAGATTAACAATTTAAATAAATATTAAAAAATTAGCAGATCCTAGCCCTAACCCTAATTATGTTCTTTACTTAGAAGTCTTCCAAATTCAACCACCAAAGATAAGTTTTGAAAACTTATTCTCCAGTTTCTGTAATTCTGTGAGATAGCATGCCTGTTTTTCTTACTTTTAATTGCATATAAACCATCAAACACACTAAAGATGCAAGATTTTCTTACTTTCCTAACCAAAAGGCTTTCAAAATCCAACTTAATATCTATAATATGATTGTAAGTTTTATCAGCACTACCTGAAAGAAATAATACATTTATCTTCTGGTCTCAGGAAGCAAAATTACAGAAACAAGACCAGCAAAACAAAAAGCAAGCATTCAAAATCAGAGCATCCAAGACACTCACCAGTGTGCTTCCTATTCAGTCATGCCACAAAACCTGCCTAAGGCCACATCACTAATTTGGACAGCTATGAATGCACAGCATCTCATTCACAAGTAATATGCAGTGAGAATCACAGGAAAGGGGGACTGAAGTTGTACAAGCTATTCGTGCTGGCTCTCAATTAAAAGGGAGGGCTTCCTTTTCTTTAAAAACATGAGTTTCATTATTTTTCTAGAAATGAACGTTTTAGTCACAGCACAGCCAAGACTACTATCATAAACACAAAGTTTCAAGTGTGAATTGATACAAAGAAAATGTTAACATGCAAGTGTCAATATAGGATAAGGTACTCGAGACCACCACCCTTCACAAAAGCCCGAAGTTCACATGCACTTCTTTGATATCAATGTACTCCATTTGTGCTGGCACAGCTCTTTCTTGGAACAGTGAACCAAATCAGCAAATCTGGCTGAGAAACAACTGGTGACTGTGTGACCACAATAGGGGAGGAGGTGCAGGAGCAAAGCCAAGCAGCAAGAAGTGAAAAACTGACAGCTTAAACTGGTTTATGCAGCATTTAACATGGAAGCCCTTCCTAAAATCAGCTTCTCAGCAGCCTGACACATTCACAAGTCTGTGTGTAGAATACAAAGCTAATCAATCTTTAGTTACGGACAGCAGAATAAATTTACATTTTCTATCACTAGGACATTGTAACATTAAAAATAAAGAATTGGTTTCTCTTTCTTTGGGTTAGTTTATTGTTTGGAATGAGTACATTCATCTGTAAAAAGGAAGTGAGGAATAATCACTCCCAATGCTTATTCAGATCTCATTCTCTGTGGGGAGGCATTTTCATCACATTTGTTGGCAGACCAGAGGGTGAATAGTCATAAAGATGTAATCAACTTCTCAGTCCAAGAGGTGGTCCCTTAAGAAGCAGAATAGAAGCAAATTGATAGGACAAGCAAAAATCTTCTGATTTTACCTCTGTAAGACCAATTACACAAATTGATGCAACATAAAATATGAACTAAAACTGAAGACTAGATAAGTATTATTTTTTTAATTACTACTGCCTTTAGAATATTCAAAAAGAACATTTATAAGAAATACATGAGGAAAAAGGCCTCAAAAAAAGGCACATTACTTTCAAGTCTCCAGTGGCTTACCTGTTGGTATGATATATGAAACCATACAAGTTCCTTCTAGTTCTGATGAAGAACAATTCTCCTTCAAAAAGACAGACAGGACCACAGTTTCAGATGAATCTGGCTCTAAAAACAACACAAAATTAAATCAAGTAAATTGGAGCATCCAAATGAAAGCAACATTTTTTTCTAGCACTTTGGGAATTTTTCTACAAAATTATGATAGTTTCCATTAGTTCACCCTTATCAAATCACTGTACATGTTGTTTTTTAAAAAATTCTTAATTTGTAAAAGGCAAATTAGGGCCTCCACGTGACTTGAAGCATAACTTATAAAACAATTCAGCACTCTGAACAAGGAGAATATTAAAAGATAAGAGATTTCCATTGCAATTTTAGTATTTTACAAAGCCATTTGCTCCTATCAGGTGTTGAGAAAACATAAGAACTGTCCCTTCAGATGAGAGTAGCAGTAGCATTTCAGATCAGAAATGCCCTGAAGCTCCAACTGAAGCAACAGGCACACCTGTCTGACCTTCAGCTCCACGTAGTCTTAAAGGCAAGGCAACCTGCAGCCTTACCAGCAGAGCTGGAAAAAGGTTAGGATCCCCAGACAGTTGATGCTAAGTTGAGAACAGATGCAAAACCCAATAGACAAACTTACTGTCCCTGTTTGAAGATCTAGACTGGCATTTCTCCCTAGACAGAAATGTCAGCAAAACAAAACAACCCAGCAGAAGTACTACAGAATAATTGGTGGGGGGCACAGTTTGCCTCCATCATGAAGCTGCCAATCTGCCTCTCTTCACCTGTCACACATCATACCACAGCCAAAGAAACAAATCCATTCCTTTGTACTCCATCTTCCTTCACCAAGCACTGTCTAGAAGAGGTGGAGTGCAGGCAATTGCTTTAATTGCTGTATATCTGCAACAATGCACTCACTGAAGGCTGGGCTATACCTTTTCAAACCTCGGAAAAAGTAATAGAATACAAAAGCTGTGATGGTACTGCCAAAATTTACCTAAATCATTGAAGATGAACTGGTCACAGGTCACGGCTAATGGAGCTTGCACACACACAGCCAGGCTTGGCTTCTGTGCAGTCACTCTGCTCTGGACTGTTATCTACATCAAAGGACACACAGAAGGATGTAAAAAAAGCAACTAATTAATCTTAACATCAGAAAAAAATATCCATAACCAAGAGAAAGATATGAAAAATCTGCAAAGACCATTTCAGAAACAACACTTAAGAACTTAAAATTTCAACTTCAAAACCAGTATTTTCAATTTACAATTCTTATTTACTTACAGTCAATACTGACATACAATAACTTTAAAGATTACAAAAACCTGAGGGGATTTCTCATGTTCCTTTTAATTTTAACTCAAAACAAACCAAAGCTAAAGTAGAAGACTTCCTAAACCAAAGCTAAAGTAGAAGGCTTGCTAGAATGACACTTTGTCAAACCAAGGAGAAAACAAGTACATACTGCATTTCAAACTTCACTCATTTTCATGTTCTAAGTGAAATATAGAGAAAGTGACAGGCTTCTTAGGATTTGCCACCACTGTTCAAATGCCACTGTTTGAGTAAGGCACAGTACCTTTACTGTGACTGATGGTACTACCTCTGCTTTTACCTCACTGTCAATGGCTTGCTGTGAAGAAAAAGATGAAAACAGAGTAATTTAATGTTCCACATGAACAAGAAAACACAATAAAAGCAATATTACTTTCCTACAATCAACTTGGTAAAAACAATTAACATTAAAGGACTTATCATTTCTATGACAGATTAAAATACACAAAATATATTTCTGAGTTCCTTCTGAAAATGTAAAGTCTCTTTTGAAATTGCCTGCAAAAAGGATAGCAAAAGGTCATGAATGTTGTTAATATAAGGAACTAATAGACTCTGATGTATATACGAATATTTGAAACTGTTTTGTTTGGCACACTACTTTTCACTGTATATTTATTCAAATTCTGGAAATACCTTCTGCAATTCAGTAGGGAAAGGTGACTTCTAACCTGTCAATATGCTACACAACATATCATCTACTATAAAATCATCACACACTATCTTATAATTGGAAATATACCTGAAATTTCAAAAGAAAATTCTAGCAGGCACTTCGATGCTCTTGCTAATTTCTATTTCACTAGGCAATTCCATCTACTTCAAAATATATCTTGACCCTGTGGTCTATTTTAATTTTATTTTATGCTTATATTTCATTTCTAAACCCATCAGTCACTACAGTTAAAGGAAATGTTCCCATTTAAACCATTATAAAGAATCACTTCTCTCACTTCTGCTATAATACCAAATTACTGATTTGAACTTATATCTTCTCATTATAAGAAAGTAAATTAAAAACAGTATAAAGGCCACATCTACAATGTTCCTAAGAAGTCCAGAAGCTGTCTGGCTCTCTGGGTTCTTGAAGTAGGACTTTCATTTGTAGATTGTGCACCTTTTTCAGCTGAAAAAAGACATAGTTTCATACTGGTTTGTCACGCTCTCTGGTGAACAGTGGTTGATCCTGAAACAATAGCAGGGGTATAAAGATGTAGACCCTTACCATATTCAGCTTTCAGAAATCACCTGGATTTCCTGGATCAGAGGCCACACACAGGAGGTGGTGTTAAATAACAGAATGGTCCTCCACTTGCTTATCTAATCAATTTTAATATGTCTATATCCTCTTTGCTTTTATCCGCCATATTGCAATTTCAATCTTTTCACAAGTGCAGAAGTAGCATCGGAGACCCTGTAGTTTCCAAGGTAATTGCAGAAGCCCTAAAATCATTCCTACACTTGCTTATTGATCCTTCCCCACAAAGTATCTTATCAGATTTTTCCTTCCTAGGCAGCTACTGAAAGAACCCACAGAAAAGCCGACCACACAGGAAACTAAGATATATGGGCAGATAAAGATTCAAGGCTGTGGTTTGATTGATAGACTGAGTTACTTACATATGAAACAGATCAGTTGCATCTGGAAGGTTGAGCAAATGAGCCCAGCAGCATTAGAGCTTTCTGTGCACCTACTAGTTCCAAGCTGTGAGCAGGTTATTGCAGCTAGCCAAGAAGATGTCACTGCTCTTTTTTCCACAGACACATGCTAGGACACTATAAAGAGGTTCATTTATCAAAGAATAATATCCTTGTGATTTTTTAAACAGTAAGTAGCTGTAGGAAATCAGTTTTGTAGAAACTAGTGGCCAGAAATGGCTAATAAAAGATGTTACAGTGCAACAAGTATGTTCTGAAAAGTTTAAAGTGAAGAGTTTTAAGAGATAATATAAGCTCTCCTAAATCTCAATTTGAATAATTTTTGTAAACTACACATGTATACAACATGAATAAACTAATTAGGCTGCAGCACCAAAGAATATTGAATGACAGCTTGTTGGAGAAAGATTATTTCTTACAATGCAGCTGGAATGGTTTGCATATTCTACCTTTTAAAGATCCAAGGGTGACACTTTGACTGTCTCCCCCAATGTTTAGAACCGCTCACCAGTACAACTTCTCACAACTAGAAACTTATTCCAGACCTAAGTTCTTGGTCATTTATGTTTGCTTAGCCAAAAATATAAAGGTCCCCAGACAGAAGATAAATAAACAATTTTAATAATTCTAGTTAAAATCTTTAATAAAAGTGGACTCTAATTGATGGAAAACTGAGGGCCACAGTTTTCTGCTGAGCTCAGTCCCATAAATATAAATAGTAATAACTATGCATGGTCAGTCATTATTTACTCATGTGAAACTAATTTTTTCAGAGTAATTTCCTTTATGTACAGGTACATACAGATTCTTCATCCAAATCAGGTGAAACTTCTGCTGTGACAGTTACATCCCTCTGTTTTTCAGATTCAGGTAAAATATCTGAAAGAAAAAGAAAAAGGCAAAAGCAAATCAGTTCTCCTTTAAGAAACATTAAGCTACATTTCTAAAAAGTATACAATTTCAACAGCATCAAGTCTCAAAGTTACATCTCTACGCCTACTAGTGTAAAGGAAAAAATAGCAATGCATGTGATTTTGGAAACCTCGCTATTTTAAAGACAACCTAAACCTGGATCTCATTTTGGGTTTCTGATTTATATAAGAAAAAGGATTTAGATGCATCCTATAACATGGTTTTACACCTAATATCCATGGTCTTCAGAGACTGTAGGGTCTTTTTAAAGTTTTATCCTCGTATGCATATGCCAATATGTGATGAATAACTACCTCCAAAATAACACACCATACATCTCGTGGCATTTTCATCTAAATAATTTCATAGTGAATACGTTAAACAAAGAAAGATTCTGTGTCTAACAGTCTAATTTTCAGCAAATTCCTCTGCATTAGGAGGTATATCAAAGTTTTATGTATAGACCATTACATGTGGCTTGATTAAAATATGACACCTGATGCTTTCCAGGACTTTCAACATAGAAGGCTAAGAATGCTACAAACTCACTAATATCAATGATACAAAGCATTATGCAGATTAACACACGCAAAAAAAAAAAAAAAAAAAAAGTTATACGAATTAAAGCCTTTAAAACCATGAGGAATTACATAAACTTCTCTAAATTAGAGACCAGAAGCACAGCTCAGGGTATTTGCATTTTTCTGAAAAGCACTTCTATTTTTTAACATACTAAATATATTGGAAAATGAAAAGTCTGAACAGGAAATACACAGTTCCTAAAGTAATGAGTAAGAAGTTGATGTAAAGAGGCAATTAACATACTAATTGAATAACTGAGAGAGTGAGCACATTCAGAAAGCTGTAGGAGTTTTATTAACCATAGGTCCTGAAAATTACCTAGAACTAGTAGATAGCACATTATCTCTTTCTAACAAGAGGGTCAAGGGAAAATATTTGGATGAAGATAGAAAATAAGTATTAATTTTCTGTGCTCAGAAATGCCTCTCTTTACTACGAGAAAGAAAAGCAAAACCTAAACACGTTTCTCCAATAAAACCTAGAAAAGAAGTTTAAGCCTCTTTCATACTGCCACAATTGCAAAGAACTGGTCCTGCCAATTACATATAGCTCAGCACAGTCCCTTCTTTTAATAGGCATTCTTAACCATTTCTCTTCTGGTTGCTTCTTCAAGCTAACTATGATGCAACCTCTGTCATACAGTCATTTTTCTATTAGAAGTACAACAGAGATCACAATCAAAGGTTACATATAAGTATCAGCTTTTTGTTACTATTAAACTGTGCCAAAACACTTATGTTTAATCACTTATGTCACCCAGACTGATACAAGCAACATTAGATTTAAGTTGGTATAACAGTTATGATTTTAAAATATTTCATCAGTTTATAACGTAAATCCTTATTCTTCTAAATGTATAAAACAGCTTAAGTTCAACAGTTTAATGGTCAGCACTGGACAGAAATACAAGACATTTATGGAAATAACTACTCTAAGGTTTTTTTTAAATACAATGACCTAATTCTAAATACCTTCCACGTTTGAAAGTCAAAATGAAACAAAGAAAAATTATTTCCATATAAGGGTAGATATTTTCAAAACAACACAAGCTCTAACTGCACAAGCATGAATTCAAAAGACAAGATAGTTGACGAGTCAGTTTAAAGATTATATTAGGAGTAACTTAATCGCAACCAAGGTTCAAGCTAAAACTTCAGAAAAAAAAAAAGCCAAAATGAAACAAAGCCAAAACATCCAAAACTGACAGGCATTCTTCATATATGAAATGTTTTGTTTTTTAAAAAGGTTCCCTTACAAATTTTACATCCAGTTAAAGCCAAACACAACATCATTAGGGCATCTCTCCACAACAAAAAGAGCATTCATAAAAACTCATCTCAAAACACCACTTAGATCAGGTTAGACCAATTGAGGAAGAAAAATAAATTAAGAAGAAAGAATGTTGAAAAAAATCAACAATATTCATAGTAAACTTATCATTCATACCATGACAGTTATTAAAAAAATTTGAAAGGACAACTACAGTTCCTTTCTCTCTCTTTAGATCTTCCACACAACATGTTGAAACTAACAAGCTAATTTGATTCACTTTAAATGGATTTGTCCATTCCATCAGGCTTTTCTTTCCTTTGGCTATGATAGACAGACAAAATTTTCAAATACCTATAAGGATGGATTGTGGTAAAAATCAGTGGAATTTATCCACATCTATATATTTAAATAACAAATTACTGGATTTGAAAAATTAAAATTCTGATATTAGTCTACCACGATAATGGATGAAGTTACATGTAATTACAAAACAAATAAATCTTTGTGTTGTAGAATCAAACTCATGCTGGCAGATAAATAATTTTTAATTTCTAGGAATTTCAACTGCAAGCTTTTTCACCCTTTTATCCCTACATGGGAAGTTGCAACTATTTCTTTAATGCATTTTAAGAACATTAAACATGCTAACTATCATCAGGAAAATATTTTAATTTATTCCTTCTATTTCTTGAAGATTTTTCTGTAGTTTTCTGTAAAATCACATGCTTCCAATTCCCTGTGCAAGTCAGGCTGTTTAACAACACAGTTATGAAAACATAAACTTTGAAGAATCTCTGTAAAAATTATGTGCCCTTACTTGAATAAAATCAATGCAAGTTATTGGCAATGTATATAAATTCCAGAATTTATTATCATCAGTTATGAGGGTAATAATATATCACTACGGTCTACAAATATACTTTTGAATAGTTAAACCAAAAGAAGAGCTGTTTTCAAAAAAATCATTTTTTGTTAATTTCTTCATAACTTAAGAAATCATTTGGAATAATAAACCAGAATTTGGGAATATTTCTACTCTCTCTGAAGCCTAACTACATCAGATTGATTAAATTCTTCAAGTTTTCTTGCCTTTGGATACCCCATGTACTGTCAGTTTTTATTCTGAACCCTTGCACTAGTGAGAATTATCTGCAACCTGATGTAAACATCTTGAACCTTCCAACAGCACTATGAAAATATAAAGAAAAAACTTTTATCCAAGGGCCTTACAGTCTAGGACTTTATTTATTCTTCTTAAATAGTAAATCTTCTACATAAATGTAACTATGGCTGAAAATAAAATACTTTTAAGTGCTAAAAGAAAAGTCAGGTGGATACAAGTATGTAAAAATATAGAATAAGAAAGAAGTATACCTTGTGTTTTTGTGGCCTCCCTGATGATTTTCTGAAGCTCTTTCATCTCAGCATTCATTTCTTCATAGTTTATTTCCCTAGAATCAACCTTAGGAGCCTGGAAGAGTGAAGGATCAGTTCCAAGGTATGAACACTGAAGATGCCCATCATCACTCAGAGTGACTATAACACCCTTCAAGTCCCTGCACAAAAAAAAATAAAGCTTACTAAGACATTGGGAAGAATCACAGGGGCAATAACTTCATTTATTCCTTAATTCAGACATGTTTTTTAAGACTACTTCCCCTTACTGCAATCATACCTAAGAATGGATTTGTCTTAGATGACTAAAGGACCCTTAGAATCTGTGAATCTGTACAATCAGGAGAGGAAATGGAAAGGATCAGAACAAACAAGCTGAATAGACCAAACAATTGTAACCTATTTATTCATCTTAGTCTTTTGAAGTTGCAATATTTAGGTTACTATGCAGAAAAAAAGAATTTGCTAAATGGAATACCAAGAAGGGGAAGGGAAAAAAAGAGTTAGAAGAAATCATGAACAGATGGAAGATGCTCACAAAGAAGACAACTTTAGCTCTTTGATGGTATCAATAGCTCCCCTAACCAATTCTTTGGCTGCAATTGCAGCTACTGTGCTGGCTTCAAAGCCTGGCTGGCTGTTCCCTGCATCATCCTTCTGAAAGCAAACCACATGGATCCAAAGCCTTCCCCTTACACTCCTCTGAATCAATACAAGTGAGTATTTTATTAGCTATACTATAGTCTCTTTTCTCTCAAGGGAAAAGTATTTCACTGCTCCCACAAAAATCTCACTCATTTTGTTTATCTGATCTGTACAACGCAAATGCAAATGCAAGATTTAGGAAAGTATTTAGCAAGCTATGAGACAATAGGGACTACTGCCAGCATTTTGCTTAATTTGAAGGTTATTCCTAACAGATGAGAAACTGAACAGTAGAGACCAGCATAGAAGTTAACAGTAAATGCTAGGAGAAAGCTAACTTTCACTTTATTTTTTAAAATGTCTAGTTTTAATTAAATTAAAAGCCTGTATTCACTTTCATAATCACGATCTTATATATTCATGCCAGAAATTTGCTCTTATTCCATCCTTAGAACATCTTATAGCAGATACTGTCTTCGTATCAAACACAACTGTCATAAAAAGCAAAGACAGATCAAATTTAATTCTTACATATAAAAAGTGATTAGGACAAGAAGGCCTAATTCACTCTCCCACTAATTAAACCCTTGAAAAATACTGCATTTATATAAGTGCTCATGATATAATTCACATAGAATTAACAAAAATTGTTTTAACTTACACACAGTGATACCTTTCAAATGCCTCCTCTAGTACAATAATCATTAAAAGGCAGGTAGGTATATTAAAAAAAATTTGATTCTCTGTAGTTTCCTACATGCTTTTGTTGCATGGCTCCAGAACACACAGATAGGAAACCTCAATCCAAAATTTTCTATGGTAATAGTAATTACAAAAGCCAACAGATGTCAAAGATTAATTTTGAACACTGATGGTCCAATTGTACTGTTCAAAATACCTTTTTATAGTACACTAAGGCCACAATCCCAGTGGTGGTTTTACAGCTGCAATCAAATAATCTGGAAAAACTATGCTGTAACTGAGATCATCTGAACTCTGTACAGTTATAACTGCACACAGGAATGAAGACCCCACCGAGTACTATACAAATAAGCAATTGCTGTAGGCAAGTTTGAGCTTTCTCTTTCTACAGAAAGCAACTATTACTTAGTGAAAGAAATAAATCTCCTTGCTGAACTATGAATGTGTGGAAACTGCTTGTGAGGTTGTTTTGGACAACAGGTAACTCCAATCAGCCCTTCACTGAAGCTGGAACATGCAATTCTGAACACACTTAAAAGGGCTCAAACACAATATTCCCCTTATCCATTATATAAGCTCATCTTAAACAGAAACAGTCCCTTTTTTTGGGACTACTGCTTCCTGCCATAAAAAACCTTCCATCTACCACTGAAACTTTTACCATGGTTTTTTGTTTTGTTTTTTTTTGCATTCCCTACAAAACTATAACAGGAAGCTGTCTTTGTGAGCACCATAAGACTGGAGAAGCCAAGACTCCCCCAACAAATACTTGAAGAAAAGAAAGACTTAATACTGATTTTCAACTTATGTATCCAGTACCTGTGTTGGCAGCCACCCTGTGAATGTCATGACCTTTTTATGATCTGTGAACTTGGGGCTTGCATCCTAAAGGGACTTTCTGACAAACTGCAAACTATCAGCAGGAACTGGAACCATGAGTCCTGGCTTCTCTCACTACTTGAGTATTTGCAGGTGACTATAGTTTGTTTCCTTGCTCAGGACTGGGCCTGTTGTCTTAATTAAACGCAGAACTGCTCATCCTAATTTTCTTACTTCCAAAAAGCTCTGTACAACACAAACCTGTGCTACATTTAAAGAATTCTGAATGGCACATTAAATAAATACATTGGGCTCACCTAGCTAACATTGAGTTCTCTATATGAGCAATGCTAGGCGACAGATTATTATGAATATTTGCACCACAACACAATCTTAGTAAGGCATGCAAATAACACCTAATGAACAGGATTTTGTTAAGGCCTGCCAAGTGTTTGAAAGGAGCTTTGCCATATTGGTCAGGGGTGCAGCAAAGTCTAAAAATGGGGCATTGCTGAGGCAGAAACTAGCATGCTACCAAATACACTGCCCCCCACTTTGCTATCAAATTATAGCAAGTAATGACCTTTCTATTTTTCTAAAGGGGTGGGGGGGCAAAACAGAAGAAGCAGCATCAGGAGCTTTTTCCACAACTGGAGAAAGAAAATTTCTGAAAACAAGACAATTTCTCGAATTCTCCAGCAATGGCTTTGGATCATGTTAAAATTTCTCTCCCAAAGTTATGCATCTGTTAATCTAATAAGAAAAGATTCATGAGGATATCTGAATATAAATCAAAAGGGCATGAAGAAATATAGCTACAGAGTTGGCAATAAATCTTTGATGATATACTGCTAAGGTATAATGCATTCAAAAGTGGTTTGTAAATAGAGTCCTTCCTATAAATCTTTAAGTTGGCAGTTATCTGCAGCTAATAAGTCTAGCAAATGAGATCAATTTAATCAATGAGGTGATTTACCTATGTAAATTATGCTTTGCTTAACCTCTGAGTTTATGCCAGCATTACAGAATGTACATTCAGAAACTCCACCTTAAAAGGAACTCATTTCAACCAACTTTCGTGTTAGTCATGACATTTTTGAAGTCTGCACTACCTCCGAGACAAAAGCATTACTTTAAGAAAGCAGCATTACAAACAATACTTTTCCTTTGCTTCAGTTAATATTCTGCTGGGTCCAAGAAGATTGTTCAACATGAAACATACATAAGTATAAAAAGGTCTTTTTCAGTAATCTTTCCTTGTTAAAAGCCATCCACTAATTTGTACCTCAATAGAAACAATAAGAAAAATATGGGTAATCAGTTCTAATATATTTTTAAAATACATTCATTTCTCTGTTGGAATGTTTGACAGCCAGTCAAAATTGCATTATTTTCTCAATCTTTTTTTAACAGGGGCTAAGGACAGCAGGAGGAAGGGAAGCATATTTACCAGTTTTATAGTAGTTTCCCCACAGCTACTGCTCTCACACAATATCCCTTCAAATACCATTACTTCATTTGGCACATTTTGCATACAATCTGGAATTTCAATTACTTGTTAAGTTTCTTTTATTGTAAGCTGTTTTTTTACTATGCATCACACAATAGTCAGAGTAATAGTAAATCTAAGGGGACATTTTAACAGTGAGGAACTCAAAGTATAAAACAGATTATTCTGATATCTAAAATAACAAAGCAGCTTGTACACACATATGGTAATAATTTGAAATTATTGGATTCTGGGTAATAATAATGCCATATGTTTTTTGTAGGTCTTCTCTTACTAAACAAATTGCTCACAACATAGTTCTTGAAGGAATTAAAATGCTTTGCATGTTTCCAGTTATTTAATCCCAAACTGATTTTTCAAACAATTGATTTAGAAGTTGAATCTGTATTTCTGAGTTCTGCTTGAACAATACATGCTAAGCCTTGGACAATTCTTAGGACAAGGTCTGATTATTAACACCATTTGCAGCTTTAATTATTTATATTTATAATAGCTCATAAAATTTCTACTTCTATTTCAGAAGTAGTCTAAATTGCTGTTACTCATACCAACCATTTTAGAAAACAAGATTCTCTGAAATATTACTTTCTGTTCCTTATCGATAATGTATTATTTAAAAACTACTGAATTAGGAAACTAATTCCTGGAATAGTGCTCAAGCATTTTGAATCCATTTCTCTCCCTTGAGGTAATTATAGGCAAGAGCACACCTCTTTTAGCATACCACTTTTTAGTTTAGTGCTTTTCAAAACCTAAATTATTCAAAGTTCACTATCATTTCAATATCATTCTAAGCTGAAACTATGTGAAGTAGATAAAATGCTGAAGGAAGAGCAGACTAGGAGTAATTACCTATAAAAATTGAACTTGGGAAATAATGGGAATAAAAGTAAAAAGCCCATCTTACTCTTATTAACACACACTCCAAAATCTCAAGTACACCCACAGCAGAATATTCGAAGTACATACAGTGTGACTCAATGTCAGCTTCTACTGATTCCTAACTGTTCTGCACATCTGTGGAGCACTCTCAGGCTTCTTTGAAATGCTTTCCTCAGTAGAAAAATCTTGGTTCAACTTACATTAGAAGTTATGTTTGTATGTGTAAGCCTTCTCCATTAGACGTGGAAACAGACCCTCTAATTACTCTCAAAAATTAAAATTTCTTTTTAAACTATATATGTAACATGCTTTGCACACTCTGCAGAGGGCAGGCAACCAAAAATGTAAATATAGTGCTTAAATATAATTGTTTAAAAATATGTAATTATATGAAATAGCATAAAGTGCCTGCTTTACAGAAAAACATTCTTGATCTTTCCCATTTGTATGACACCTTAGGATGGCTGAACTTAACAGAATACTAAATACAAATCTAGTTTAAAAATTATGAAATACATGCAAGAAGAAGATGGAAATGAAACATTATTTCATCTTGATAATCAATGGAAAAGCAATTTAAAAAATATCAGTTAAGACTAGAACAACAGGTTAACATCTATCCCCTCTAACAAACACTGAAATACAGAAAGCCAGAACTGAGTAAAACCTGAATATGGCCATTTTAAATGCCTGAAGTGTTCTCCACCTTTGAAGTCTTGCATGGGTACTTTTGCTCCCTACTTGTGAATAAAAACATCTCCACAAGCAACTTTACATGGTGACACTACACAGCAAAACAACAAAGAAGCCACCACCTTACTGCAGGACAACTGAGCAGTGGTTAGCTTTTGTAGTTCTTCTTGTGTAGTTGTCTCTTCAAAAGAGACTCTTTGCCTAAAATGCCATCCAGCAACTGAATAAAAAGGAGTATTTTCCATTAAAAAAAAAATAGAACGGGGGGGGTGGAAATACAAGATAAAAAAGAAATTGACTGCTTTTACTTTTACTGCCAAGTTAAAATCAAGCACTACTCACAAAAGTTTGGGTCGGGGGTCCTTTCTGCCAGAGCGCTGCTGCCACCTGCCGGGCAGCAGAGCTTTTGCACAGGTGAGCCTTGAGAGCCACCACGCTGCATTATGTGATAAAAGTCTGGGGTTTTTTTACCAGGGCTACTGTAACAGCTTACAGTTATTCCCTCAACACAAGAGAATCTTACCCGACTAATATTTAACAATTTATGCCCTGGGACAGACATCCCTGCACGAGATAACCTTCTGCCTCCAGGCAGGGAACGCACACACCACACACTAATACAGGCAGGCTAGGCACGAAATTTCAGCTCATGCTACAAGTTGCATACAAAATGTAAATTTTTATCTGAAGGATTAACCAACTTGGTTTCGTGTTGTTTCAGAGAAAAATCAAAGCTATTTCAAAAGGAACAGAAGTTTTATTTAAAAATTAAAGCAGACAGCTATACAAAATGCAGTTTTAAAGTAAAATTAATATTTGTCATAAAGTTGAATAAAAATATAACATTCAGAGTGATGACACAGGCCTCCAGAAACATGCTCTTGCTTTAAGCAAAAAAAAAATATAAAGAGCACTGAAGTATAATGTATTCAAGGAATAGTTCATAATTTACACATTGCATTTCTTATTATCACAGTTCCATATCTAAGACACTTAGTGGCATTAGCTGAATTTAAATTAACATGAGGACTGACAAGCAGATCTGATTACTTCAAATAAGAGTGCAGCCTCTGTGTCAGAGCTCTAAACAATAAGAAACAAGAGAAATTACATTGTGATCTCTCTATGACAGTACAGCATTAGTAACAAGAAAGAAATTAAGGCTGTGACACATTTAAAACATCTCCATGCTAGTTATCTCTTAGAGGATATTTCTGCATTTGCCCTTCCTTCACATGAAACCTACACTCTATTTCAAGACCAAGCTCCCCCACTAGCAGACAGGTATACAATATTTTCCAAAGGCTCAAAGGCTTTACTAAAATCTCTGTCATGAGAATTTAGGATATGGAGAGTCTCAAAAGTTTATCCTTCCTCTAAGCCTTCTCTTCTCCCACTTGAAGTTAGTGGTTAGGGTCCATTTCACTTTAGGCAAGGTGGAGGCACTCAGTATCTCTGCTTCCAACAAAAAAGAGATGCGAGGAGCTTCACTGATAAAATCTACACTCTAGAAGTTTATAATTTTAGATAAAGTTTGTTTCTTACTTTTGGATTCCTATAAGATAAAACTGGGAGGTACACAAGGAAAATTAGATAATGCACATATTATAAAGAGGTTAACAAAAATAACCATAATGTGTCTTTAAAACAGATTTATTCTGAAAGTTTGAAGAATTACAAATTTTAAAACTTTCAACTCAAATTAGTTTACATCTCTTTCTCCTCACAGTTGCCTACAAGTTTCAAAATTCACCAGCATTGCAGTAAGGAAAAAGTGTCTACACTTTTTCCTTACTTTTAACAATATTTATAATTGTCCCTTCACCCTGTCTTTGTAAACAAAGTTGCTTTTTCAAAGCACCTCTAGCACTTTGTACTGCTTGCTGCCTCTCAGTTCCACAGCTTGACATAAATGTCCCATGTGCTCCTCTTTGCAAAAAAAAAAAAGTCCTTCAGGTAGCATAATAATCAAGATATTCAAAATCAGACAAACTTTTCATAGAACTGTTTTTCAAACAAGACATCTAATACTTTCATGGGTAGAGTGTAAGAATACATCCATAAACTCCAACCAGTGCTCAATAATCAGCTCCAAGACTGAGTTCAGAACCTGATACAAGTTATAGTCCACTCAGTCAAAACAACTGGCACAGACAAATAGTGGGTTAGCAAAAAAACCCCACCATTATATTTGTTTAAATGCAAAGATCTTATTTAAAATAATTGAGGGAGAGTAAATTGTCTTCTTGTTCTTGAGAATTTGCACTTCCAAGGTTTTCTCTAGAACCTTGAAGATAGGAATACTTTAAGCGTTATTTTAAAGTTGAAACCCTTAACAAAATCATATGACTGTAAAAAGTAGGCATTTTGAAAAAGCAAGTAAGTGACATGCAATAAAATTAGGAGAACTGGCAATATGGACATGTGCTTAAGATCATAGAGTAAACACAATTTGAAGCCAGCTTGCTAGGAAGGCCAGTCCTGAACCACAGTATATGCTGGACATAATACATAGCACATCTATGTCTTTTTCAGGATCAGAATCCTACTAAAGTAAAACAAATACAATCACATTCATATTTTGTGGCTAAGATACACATATTCAATTTATCTCCTCAAAAGATCCCTGAAAAGGGTCGTATTTTCTACTGCCACCTCTCAAAAATCCGGTAGCAAATCAGCAATGAGAAAAACAGATGAAAATTTTTTTTTCCTTAAAAACATTTCTTTAAAATGCAATTATGTTTAAGTAGAAAGATTCTAGACTTCTCTGCATTGAACTTCTCCAATCAGGCAACTTTCTGACAGAACACTCAAATAAAAATTTATATATATACACATGTGTATAACTGAACAGTTCATACCGTGCGTCATAACTGGCATTGCTTCTATTACAGTACTACTATACAGAAAGGGAAAATGTTTCAACAAATATAAAGTTTGATTCCTGCAGTTTTCTTTCCATAAAACTGTGTAATAAGTGCTATGTTCCGCTGGGTTTATATGCAAGTTTTGCCATTTTTATATGGTGATTTTAACAGTTGTGGTAGCTGTGGTGATGTCAGTTATAATAAGGAATAACAGATGGGCTGGAAAGAAGAACAAAGTATTTTCAAGAATCTGGATAGCTAAAAAATTCAATGAGGGGAGTTTCATTTTGACTCCACCCACTACTACCATATATACTTCGTTCAACTACAATATTTCTCCATGTTTTTTTCAGTTAAATTCAGTTCCTGTTGCTTTTCTACTGTTTCAAGAGCCCAGCTACAAAAAGCACGTTCATCCAACCACCCACCATACTTCAATTCTGTGCCAGACAAGAAGTTTTAATTTCGAGTTCCTAATTGGACTAGGCCAATATTTTCTCACCTACAAATTGATCGCAGATCTTAATATTCTTTTAAAAATATTGGAAGCTAAAATTTCATAAAAGCACATTTTCAACCAATAGCTGTGCACCAGAACTCTGAACTCCAATCTTTTGATTCACTTACCTCATTTAAATTAAATTCATCAGTCTGTTGGGCTACATATGAGTTTAAATCTGGGAATTAATCACGTGTCAAAACAAAGATTTTAAACACTAGTTTATGTTCTTTTCTTTAAGGAGACAGGTTGCTGAATTAGAGACTTTTTATGCAATTTTATTGAGATAAAGTGCCATGAACTTACCAGCATGTTAATTATGTCAGGCTCAAGCTATTCCCCATCCACACTAGATAAGTCTTGTTCTATGAAGCCAGTGAACATCAGTCTACAGGGACTTTAAACCTCATTAGACCAGTAAATATACAAACCACAAAATTCTTACCAATCATTCTAATATTATAAAGTACTAATAAATCAGAAAATCCAAAGGGAGCATTGTATTAAACATTTTTCAAAAGGGATAGAAGGTGATTCTCTCCATTCACTGCAATGACTGTAAAATTCTTTATTGTTTGCTGCTGTGGCAAAGAAGGGATAGGTTTTCAATGCAATAAACACAATTAATACCTCTTTTAGCAGTGCTTTCTTTAAAAAAGCAACTGATGGGCAACCCTGAAGTGCTGCAGCCCAAGCCATTTAGCTTATGCTTCAAGTGCATTGGAGGTGATGTAGGGACAATCTCTACTTGTCCAAGTCACCAGCCCAATAATTCTCAGCCTTGCAGTCAAGCTGCAGACTGATGGGGACAGACTGGATAGGAACAAGGTACTGTAGCACACAATAAGGTATGAAGTCAGAAAACCCACCCAACCCTTCCTCACATATTCTTATACACACACAGTTAAAACATTGGGGATTTTTCTTCAGGCACTCATCATTTTAGTGAATGATTTTTAGTAGAGTAGGAGTAAAATGGTAACTCAGTACATAGCAAGATAGCATTGCTTTATAAATTAGAAGTCACTGTCTTTAAAACTAACTTACAGGTTAAAATATTGTTAAATACTCTTTTGCAATGCACCTGTGTAACTGTAACCCAAGTGGGGATATCCTGAGAGACAGGAAAGTGCAGTAGTCATGGCTATCAGCACCACAGAAGACAATACAATATTCAAACACTTATGAATATTATTACATAGAAAATTAAATTTCAGTCCCTTCATTAGTCAAATAGTCTTTGCTTGTTTATTATTTATGCAAGGGGAGAGACTCATACAAGAACAACATCATAAATTTTAGATGTATAGTACTCACTTTATTTTGTCTTATAAGTAGTAAGAAAATTGGACCCTTCTATAGCAACTTAAATCAATAATTTTGCAGTGATTCAATAAGCTGCAGTACTTCCTGCATCTCAGCCTAAACAATGCAAGTTTAAAGTAACAAATTTAAGTCTCTAATTTGGCAAAATCAAATACAAAACTGTTTACGTCTAAAAATGAGCACCAGTAGCCTATGGGTAGCTGGTTTTAAGAGATGGCTGATTAATATATTACTCTCTGACAGTCATAATTGGCTCATGGTTCATATACCAATGGTAGGAGCTCACACATGACCCCGACAGTCATCACTGCAGTGATAATACTTGGAGAAGCTACAAAAAAAAATTACCTCAGTAAATTTCAAATGCCATAATTAGTTGTAGTGCTAGCAATTCTCAGAAAGAAATCACTTCTTGATTGCAAACTGAGCAAAACAGAATCAGTGGTGATTCTGTGGAACCCTATGATATATTTATGGGATCACTCTTTTGAATAAACCTAGGCAGATTTGAAGCTCATGAAGAGGTGAAGTGTGGATAGGCTTGTGTCCTGGGTTAAGTAACCCTACTTGTCATCTTGAACATATAAAGTCTACTTTATTTCCTGACTTTTCAACAGTTACTTTTGTTTAAAAAAGAAAATAATTTTCCCCATCTCAAATAATGAAAATCTATTTACTAGCTTAACTCAAGCTGAAAAGTTGAGTGCTGGAAATTTAATATTTTAAGAAACTCTGAAATTCTAATTCTTTGGAGGCAATAAATTACTTCCACATAAAAACCTTTCCATACCATCTTTATATTTCCCCTCAGAAAACAGGCTGTCCCATTACCACGTAAAATGATATTTATCTGTCAAATAAATGAAAGTGAAAGCAAATATTCTAACTACTTTCACCAAAATGTCCATACCTGTCAACCCCCAGTAATAAAAGTAGCTTCATATTTTTCAAGGCACGCACATGATTATATGAGTTATTCTTTTCAAGTACCTCTCTTCCACAAAAGAACAGTCCTGCTCACAGATATAGAGGTACACACAAATGATCACAAAAGAAAATTGGTTACTGTATTCTAATTCCCAGATGTAGCTCCTAAAAACAAGAGCACTACATATGCAAAGCATCCAATTACCTACAAACAAGTACAACAGAATCACAGGACATGCCCAGTTGGAAGGGACCCACAAGGATCATCAAGTCCAAATCCTGGCTCTGCACAGGCAACAGTCTGCACAACTGACTCTATATAAAGCCACAAGTTTTGAAGTAATGGGTCACAAATGTGGGAAATTAAATCACAATTTGCCATATTCAGAGCAGGGGACTTATCCCAAAAAAAATTTCACAAATCTCTGCCTCACTACAATGGCTCTGAATTTTTTCTTTTGAGTATTACTAACCAAATTCTAATGTGGCTGAAGGGGAAAATATCCTTCATTCAAACATTAAGTTTGCTGATAAACTAGTGCCTAAATACTAAGAGTCCCCAGTAGAATAGAGAGGGGAGAAATATCTTTCCCACAACACATCCCCTAAACTCTGAGGTTGGCTTCCTATTAAAATTGTGCCTGCTGATAAATTCCACATGAAATCAACATTTTTTTACCATATAGATACCACCAGACTTAATTTCTTGGTGGACAGTCAGAAGCACAAATAACCAAAATTAGAGACATCATGAAACACTGACTTGAAGAGCAAGTTTGCAGTCTGTTTCACTTAAAAAGAAAAACATCAGACTACCTTTCAGCATTCACAGGCTTATCAGATATAACTTGAAGATTATATATAAACAAAACCAGGGAGTAAAATGGAGAGCAATGAACTTTTAAAATGTTCAGAAGAAAAAAATAGTCCCCAGTTTAAAGTTTTCATGCTTTCCTATAGCAAAAAACAGGTTCACTACTTGGTAGTAATCAAAACAGAAACCCCTTCCCTGAGACTACATCCAAACTCTAGATATGTATATATATATAACACTCTAACTATGTGTATTAACTAAACCCTCACTGGCATTTCAGATGTTTGTGACAGAAATATCCCAGAGGCTGGCAACACAAGTTATTTTGCTTCAGACTGAATGTACCTTAACATAATGTTCTAGTTTCAGGCCAACCAGGACAGAGTAATTAATACCCAGTGCAATCAATCAGCCATTAAAAGATGTACTCTTAGAAAGAGCTCTGCCAAGTGTCAAATAAATAGAAAAGTAGTTGTCTAGCTATTAAAATCTATTCCAAGGACCTTTTATGGTTAAGCATATGGAAACAGAATAATTCAGATACAGAAAACAAGTATGACTTGTGATGGGCTCATAAAAAGTGAGGAGAAAGAGAAAGAGCCAGAAGAGGAAAATCTAAACACATCTCAAGAAGCATCAACCAGTGACAAATTCATAGAATTTATAATCTGTAAGGGTAAGAGATATTGTTCATGAAACTTCCTTTGCAAATGAGATGTGGAAGTATAAAGAAGGTCTTAGAAAAGAGGTGTCTCATGAAACAGAAAAACAGAAACTCAAGAGCAGGAAAAAAGAGAATGGACTTTAAAGTTAATGCTGTGAAGATACATAATTATGATGGATATCAAGCAAATACTGCTGCTTACAACTACTATTTCAACACTGATATTTTCAAGAGAGTAGGAATTGTTGTCATTCCTTTGTGTAACTTTCCTAGATTCCAGCTGTTTCAACTGCAACACATGGACAGCTTCTCTTCAAACCACTCTAGAAAGGTTTGGAAGGGGCTCTTTGTGGATACAGTGGGGGCGGGTGTTAGGGGTTTTTAATCAATTTAGATAGAACACTTAGACCATTTTCTTCAAGAGTTTCAGCTTCAGTGAGAACGTGTTTGCACAGCCATAACTTGAAGGATAACAACCCAGGGCAAGGAAAAACATAACTGTTCAAGCAGGCTTATTGATGGGAAGATAAATTTGTGCTGAGACAGAGACCTAAGCAGTTCCAATTAATTGAAATTGTCAGTGTAAGTGGTTACACTTCTGAAGCAATCCAGGCAGTGTGAAGTATGTAGGAGTCCCCTTGACATTAAAAATATGTCAGAAACCAATACACATTAACGGCACCAGAATACTAGGTTCCAACAAAATAAGGAACAAACTTCTGTAACAATTACTAGAACTGAACTTTCAGTTCAGTGACTAGTTACAGAGATATTCAGGTAAAACCCAGAATAAGATAAACACTCCAAATTTTGCTCAGTTCAAGTTTCTGATCATCAGCTTTTACAGTAAATTTTCAATTTCTTGCAGAGAGCATTCAGGTTTTAACAGAAGGCAATAACCTGTAATTTAACAGCTTAAAAATACATAACTTTTAGAGTGCAGAAACACCTAAAAATGTTCTGAGTAACCACTTCTCTTTGATTGTATTTTTTCTTGCATGTTCCTGAAAATGTGATCAACCGGTTTGTACTGGAATTTAATCTCAAATATTGTAGTATATTATTATCTTTATCTACATACTGGTATCGCAATAGAGAAACACTGTATTACGCATTATTTTAAGAGGAAATATGAATTCATAAATACCACAGAGGGGCATACACTAGAATCACAGCCACTTCTGTGGGGCAATCACTACTCCTGCCCCAAGGGATTTACATAAAATAGCTTCTAATAGTGTTTTTCTTATCCAGCAAGCCAGAGTCACACATTAGAAGTAACAGACATTATGCCAAGGAGAAAATACAAATGAACGTGTACGAACTGTAGAGACAGTTTCAGAATGCTCCATTTACTTTGTAAGTATTATTGCAATGAAAGTGAAGAAAGTAATTAATTGGCATACATCATATTTAAGGCCCTTCAATCTTTCAGCAGTGTAGGATTAACAACTTTATGCTTATTAAAGTCCTTAATATTATTTATGTTACAGTAGTGCTGCACTCAGAGGCTGCAACTAAGACTGAAGTCTCACTTGAGTACAAGAAAATCATTATCACATTGACTCATAAAGAATTTCCTTTCAAATTATTAAAAAGAAAAACCACCAAAACAAACAGATATGCCCGGTTTAAGACAAATTACTGTCTCTACAGGCTTCACTACAGCTTTGTTGTTTAGCTCTTGGGGTTTTTTTAATGCCCAGAAGGAAGTACAAGCATACTGCTTATTTTTCAATAGACAGGTAAAAGCATAGCTCAGAAATACACAGCCCTGGACCTCTCCCTGGCTTTCATGCCATTGGGTGTAGGCACACAGATGTTCCTTCATTTATCAGTACCTTTATAAAAAGGTTTGCATAACTAGATTGCTGTCTCTCTATCTGCTAAAGAACGCAACCCCAAGCCAAACACTTGCATTAGTAGGTCTGTGGGAACTCTGAATCTAACTAGCAAAGTGAGCTGGGACAGATTTAATGCTCTCAAGTTTCTCACTCATGTCAAACTGGTGACTGTTGAAGTTCACAGGAATGGGCAGAATCTGCATCAACATTTTAGACATATTATTGAAACAGATGGTTCAATATAATGAGTTTTCAAACAAGTAATTCTATATACAAATGTTTGTACAATCTGCTGTTGTAAACATTGATGGGTTTTTTCAGATTTTTGTAACACAAATATTTTTTTCATACTTCAAAAGCTGTACTGTCATATCCTGCATAATTAACTTCTGAGTTATACTAAATGGCCCACTGAGACTGTTCATTATATTTCGCTTGTTAAGACCTGCTGGATGAAAGCCAGCCCAACTCTCTCCGGAGCCTAAAAAAATGTAAATTATGAATAATTTTTAAAAACAAATTAGGTATCTATTAGTAACAAACAAAACACAAACATCCCTCAGATTACTCTGCACAAATTAGTAAAGCTAGTCAGTCAGATGTTGCATTTCCATTTGTTTGGAGGTAAAATGCTTGACATATGATCAAGTGTTTAGCAATCCAGTGTGTGTTGGCCAAGCAGCCACCAGCCTGTTGGGGATCAGAAGATCTATGTGACAAGGACACTCCTACTGCATTCCCTGTGGTCCTAGGCACTGGGCAACCAGCACCCAGCACAGCTCTGTGGGCACACAGTACAGACATAAATTGGATTGTATAAAAGCACTGGCTGAACCTTTCTGTGGTTTGCTTGTTTCTGTGACAGTTGCAGCACGAGTTTTAAACTTGTCTTACCTTCTCTTTGCCCAATCCCCTACTCAACCAGTTTTTCCCTGATCTGTCTTATGTTTCCTTTACAAAAGGTTTTGGTCTGTTGCAGTGCAGCCCTCGGCAATTTAAACAGTCCCTTAATTTTCATAATTTAACACTGGATTTTAATAATCCATTCCAACAAATCATCTCTGGAATGCATATGCTCTTAAATGCTTAATGAAGAACAGATTTTCAGTAAGATTCCCTATTTTCCTGTCTCACAGAAGGACCTTGCCAGATTGCACAACCACATTTTTCATTCTTTTAAAAAAGAAGCTACTGGACTGGAGCTATGACACTCCAGGTTCAGACTTCACTCAAAAAAAAACCAGAAAACCCAAACCACAGTAGAGCAATTCTACTATTGTTCTAGTACACTCATTAACTAAATGAACATTTTACAAAACAAAGGAAAAAAAACTTAGAATTTTCCTTTTAAAAGTTACCTCATTTGTTACATACCTCAGAATTGTTAGGATCTAGAAGCAAATCACACAACCAGAGATTAATTTAAGTAAAAAATAAACTTTAACAAGTTACTTACTGAAAATTGGCTACTTTTACTGACACAGGAACGCAGGGAAGTTGAGTGGCCCATTTCAATGCAACGTTTTGATAAACATTCAGCATTTTACTGTGGTTTGCAATTAAAGTGTTTATTGTTCCTTCTTGCACTGTTCAAAGATAAAAAAACAATTTTAGGATGAAAGATTTTTAAAAGCCAGTACTTTTCTTTGAGACTTATATAGTTACGTTTTCTTTTTAAGCCATTAGTTGTTGTAAATTAATTTAATATAAACCATCAAAAGTTATGTCACTAACCAAGGAAGTTTGTGATTAATTATGGATTTAAACTTCAAATGCATAGTACACAATACAGGCCACAACTTTCTATGGTTCTGGCCAGCCATGTTTGGTAATTCAAAATATGACAAAGAATGACTCATAATAGCCATATCAGGATAGATACAACAAAAGACATATTGATTAAATATCTGCTACTTACACTATTCATTAATTCTTTAACTTGTGAATACCAATTAAATGTGTATGCACTTATAGGGTTCATTTACAGTAATATTCAAATCAGAAAGTATAAAATGTGAAGATTGCTAAGATCAAATTTACAAAGACTAAAATGATATTTTAAGTTCAAAAGGAGAAATAGTGTCAAAACTTTATCAGATAATTTTTAAAATATTAAAAGAGAGTAGGTATTAAGTCAGTAATTCTAACCAAGTATCTAACCAATTTGTTTTCGCCAATAAAATAACAATAAACTTTGATATTTTTAAGAATCTGTAAATATCAGAAGGTCATAAATCAAAAGGTCCTCAAACACTAGTTTACTCTTCCAAATACTCTCATTCTTCTGTGTTTATTGCTTTGATAGCCTGGGCACCAGATAAGTACCTCAGATTGTTGATAAGAAAATATTTAGATTCTAAAAACTATGACACTTCACAAAAAGTAATATTTGAAATTGAATCTGCCTCGTTCAAAAAGAGAGCTCCAAATTCTATGATTCTACAAATCATAGAGTCACAGAATCATAGAACTACTTGAGTTAGAACAGACCTTAAAGATCATCTAGTCCCATCCCCCCCACCGCCACAGGTAGGGACATCTGCCATTAGACCAGCTCGCTCAAGGCCTTATCCAACGTGGCTTTCAACACTTCCAGGGTTGGGGCAACCTGTTCCAGTGCCTCACTAGCCTCACAGTAAAGAATGTCTTCCTAATAACCTAACCTAAATGCCATAGGGAGGGATGCTTTCCACTAGAACCTGGTTGCATAGTGCCCCATCCAACCTGCTTATTCAGAAAAACATATTTATTCAGTAGGAAAAAAAAAAAATCAAACAACTCTTAGATCTAAAAGTAACCAAGCTAAAGTTAAGTTGAATCTTCCTTTTACAAACCTGAACAGTAAGGAATGAAGCAACTCGGGCTGTAATCAAGTTTCTTCATGAATCGCATTTGCCCATTATCCTTAAGGCAAAAGAAGTTTCTCTCACCAAGCACAAAAACAGAGGAAGGTCCCTGATTAAATGAGACAACGCATATATCCAGTGCTTGCTCTCCGATGTTTAAAACCCAATCCACCTTCAAAAGAAAAAAAATGCTCCAGAAATCAACTGACAGCTGCACATTAATGGCAAAACTTTGAAAAGGCTCAGAACGAATCAAATTCCATATCATTAACATTGGTAGAGAAGTAAAACCAAGGTATTTTTCTGGCTGAGAATTATCCTCTCATTCTGAGGACAGTTGGTAACTTTCCTTGATGTGACTCAAGGAGCAAAAGCACCTTTTTAAAACAGTCATGAATTGTTGGCTATGCAGTTCAGTTAATTACATTTAACTTTTAAAATACACATCCCATTCAAAATGGTAATGCTTAATACTTTAACTAACGAATCCAATTAGAGTATTAGAACCATTTTCATCTGCCTCTGTACATGTCCTTTGTTATTAAGGACAAGGGTAGAGAGTAAAAGTAACAACTTATTCTGCCAATATGTGTGAATGGAATACTAGACAAACATTTTAGGTGTGTAAGCCAATATTTATGCTTGCAATCACTCATGTACATTCTTTTAATCTGGAGAATGCTCATATATGTCATAGTTTGTTTCCTTCTCCAACTACATAAATTGATATAATAAACAACTACTTACAAATCCTGCCTCACCTATCTTTAAACAATACTACTGCTTATTGACACATTTCATTGGTTTGTTTCTTCAGCTCCTCTGAGAAATTTCAACTAAACACATATATAAAAATGCTTTTGACTTATGCCAAGCTGGTTAAACAGAAATTCAGAATTTCTGAAGTAAAAATATATCAAAGTTCAACTGTCAGTACTTCCTATATGAACAGAAACAATATTTTTGCTTAAAGAGCATAGAATATGTCAGCAAATATCCTGGCATATCTGATATATGAAACTGGAAGTGCCATCTTAAAAGTTAAAGGGAAAAATCCAGTTTATTATGTTTGTTTCCATGCATGCTTCACATTTTAGATTAAAAAAACCTTTTCATTTGCAGCATATCTGATGAAGTATCCAGATTTTTTATTTATAAATTGCCTTCTCCTACTTCTACATGTAGGATTCAGTCTATGTGTATTTGAAAAATTCTACAATTAGACAGTGGAAGGAAGATGTTCTCCCAATACTTTACTGTAGTACCTGAAATATTATGAACCTAGCATTTTATATAAGCAGTATATTTAGCAGACAAGCAACTCTACTGCAGGACCACAAGGAATTAAATTATCTTCCTCTTAGGAGGAGGCAGTACAAATATTAAACAAATTAATGACAGGGACCTCCAGAAGACTATCGAATCCACAAGTTTTTGACAAAAAGAGTTCAGGGCACTCACTATTTATGGAAACATTTTGCTGTAAATTTTTCTCTAAGTACAAAAGACTCCCCAAGGAGAATGAGATTAGTTTTCTATTATACAAAGTCACAATCAGACTTCATTTAAAAACATAAGCAATAATTCAGGTGTACCTATTTATCTATTTTACTACAGGGTAGGTCCTGTATTACAAAGATTGTCATGGAAATACTTATTTCCACTGCAGTTCTCTCTTTTTCTTTTCTCATTAGAACAGCAAGAATTAAGGCCCAGCCTTAAACAACTGAGGCCCAAAGAAACCTTAATAGAAATCTACTGGAATCTTTCCATTGCCTTTAGCAGCAATTGGATCAGGTCCTTTGCCAGCAGACAATGTTTCCATTTGTTACTTAGCATCGGTCATTTCAATATGTGTGCACTGTTCATACAGGGCATGTAAAATAAACAGGTTTACCACAAGTCTTTTTCCAGAACTGAGTTTTTGCTGTTCTGTGTCTTGTCTTTCATCAGCATCTGTCGCAAATGCCAGCACTTGGTATCTGTTACAGGCAGTTTAAAAAAATTTAAAATAAAATTATATCTTTGTAGTTAATACTTCTACTTTAAGTAAAAAATAAAATATAATTATCATGAGTATACATACACAGTAAAATCACAGTCTAAAAGGATGGTTAGAAAGCCTACTGCAACGTATCTATCATCAGCAAAAATATTAAGACTAATATAGTGTAGGTAGCAGTTAAGTGTAAAGGTAGAAATTAAAACAAACATTTGTTCTCAGATTTTATGTGAAGTTAAAATAAATTCAACCTAAATAATAAATTCAGTCTAAATATTAGAAGATTAGAAGTACAGACCACAAATATAGAAGAAACGAATTATCAAATCGTGAAATTGGAATTCTAATTAAAAATTTTCTTTTTTGCTCTTCTTAAGCTTTTAAAAAACTTCCCAAATACTCAGAAATACAACCTGCTCTATCTAATTGTGAAACTTGCAAGCACCTCCATTAAGTAAACTAAGTGGCACCAATCTAAGAGACTGCAGTCAACTGGAATCAGTAGGTGGCACATTCAGTTCAAGTTGTAAGGTTTGTGGGGGTTTTATTGACTGCCAACAAACCACACTAAGAAAAACTGGCGATGAAGATATTTGAACAAATTATATCAACTGCCATAAAAGCTCTGCACATCCATCTGCCCTCTTTACACCTATGCAATTCTCAGTGTTCAAACTGTGACCTCACTGATTCTTCTGTACCTGTTTCCTGAATTTGTGCAGGTATCCTAACTCACTGATCTACTCCATTTCCTGTGTATGCACATAGATAATCTGTGAAATATTGATGGTTTCTGCATAAGTGAAACAAACAAAGAAACTTCTCCAAAATTCAGCATTTAATTCTTGAAGTGTTGGAGTGCCATCAGCTCCTAAGCTTAAACCAACACAATTCTGAATGTTCCAATTCAATCTCGAACAATAGTACATATTTTTCTTCATTGCCAAAGTTAGAGATTTAAAATGATGACAACAATATTCATCACATTTTATGCATGTTTTGCAGTGTAGCAAAAGGAAAAGGAGTAACAGCCGTATATATTAAAACATAGGAAGTTCCACCTCAACATGAGGAAAAACTTCATTGCACTGAGTGTGGCAGAGCACTGAAACAGGCTGATCAGGGAGTCATGGAGTTTCTCTCTGGAAACAGTCCAAACCCAGCTGGATATTCCTGTGTCACCTGCTCAAGGTCACCCTGCCTTGGCAGGGACACTTGCACTAGATGATCTCAAGAGATCCCTTCCCATCCTAACTATCCAGTGATTCTCTGCTCGTTACTTAAGGATTTTAGTTTCTAAAATAGTTTTACTTACAGAAGTAAACTATGTACTTGGAGTAAGAAATCTAATTGTTTCAGGTGAATGCTATGACCTTGTTAATAATACAAAGCTGCTTTTAGTTCAATTAGGATGGCTTTAACTGTCCTCTGTATGAATAAATTTACTTCCCTTTTTCAGTATAACACCTTCATAAGAGAAGTTGCAGAATCACAGAAATACCAAATAAGTTGAGTTGGAAGGGACCCAGAAGGATCCTAACCTAACAAAATTTTCTCTTTTCAGCATATTTTACTGATAGTCTTGGAAAGTATTTTAACATTTTATTAACTAGTCGGAGACCTAATACAGAGGATTCAACCCAAGCTCACATCAATACATACTGATATTTAAGAACCAGCTGCCTGCATAAAGTCTTCCACAAAAAAAAAAAACCTCAAACCACAGACAACAACACAAACTTTCAATTCAGCTATTGCATCAAGCATGTAAGAGGCATTTTGCTTTTAGAGCTGAAAGAATTCAGGATCAACTGAGTAAAAATTGCTTTCAAATGAAGCCATTGTTCAGTAAGAGCTTCAAGAAGATGGATAATTTGAAATTTGGCAACTTGTTCTGCTGAAAACACTAGATAGAACTGTTGTATTTTTTATTCAATACCGTAAAATACTCTCTTCTCTCCTTAACATGTCTGTTTCCTTTACTTTAAAAGGATTACTTAACTCTGTTCTAATGTCCTAACATTTCAGACATGCACTAGAGATTAGTTCCACTAGTGTCTCAACATTTCACACTAAATACCAATAACAAAGTGAAAAATTCCTTTAACACTATATCCCTACAGTAAGGATGGCACACTTGTGAATTAGTAACAGACTGATAAAAATTGTAGTCACATTTTTTGTAAAGGTCAAGAATCTGAACATAATGAAAACATATGAGATGTTCATTCTAAAGGAAAAAATGTTTCTTTATTCCTTGACAACATTAATAGATTATAATTTTATTCTAATATAGTACTAGAATTTTTATTCTAATTTCTTAGGAAAATTACAAATTTTCTATTAATTTACTTTTACTTGCAATACATATCTCTTGTCCAGTTTTAAGAAAACAATACATGATATTTATAATCTGATTAACCTTAAGCAGCAAAATAAAAAGAGTATTGCTTGAGAACCACAGGTGACAGAACAGGGTAGTATGACAAAACATCATGTTTGACTAACATTCCCTGGATTACATTGCCAGGGCATTATTTACAAATAGTGGCATTCTTATTTTCTTTAATATGTATGATTACCTCTGAAAAACATCCTTAAGGTTCTTGCCCATTCCTTCAGCCTCATGAGATTCCTCTGAATGGCAGCCCTAGCTAACGTTTTTATATTAGCCATTTCCAAAAATTTGACATTGTCCTTGAATTTCAGGATATGCATTCAGTCCTTCTATCCAGGATGAAGATGTTAAAGAAATACTGGCTCCAGTATCATCATCACTCATCTTTGGCAGCTGGTTAGAACTGTGAACAACTACTGCTCTGCAAGCCCGACAGCTCTGCCACTTTTTCATCCATTTTAGGGGGTGGGGATTTTTGTCATCAAAGGGTGCCCCAAACACCACCCCACCCCAATGTACTGCTAGGCATGGACATTCAGTAACATCAGTCCTCTGTGAGAACAAGGGTCTGCAGCAGGAAACCTTCTGTTTGAAAAATGCTTCCCAGCAGACATCCACCACAATGTCCCACTGCTCAAGTATCCATCTGATTCTAAACAGATGGATACTTGATAAACTCTCAACATGGTGGTTGCATCAGAGAGCCCTACAGATTCAAGTTGCTCCTCCACAGTGAATACAAATGCCCCCTTGTCTGTTGTTCAAAATCCTTCTCATTCTTTTTCTTATTCTCTGTTAGATTTGTGTCTGGTTGGCCTTATGATACATAGTCCCTGTGTGGAGGAAGTGGAAATGTCTTGTGCAGTCTTTACTTTCCATATTGTTCTATTTTTCTAAATGTTGAACCCATAAACCTAATATAGTCACAAACTAAAATAGCTCACAACAGTTTCATCCATGTTCCACTGCTGAAAGCACAAACTAGACTGAACTGAAGCACAGTTCAAAAACCTGGCACTTGGGAGCAACATAGCCTTGATAAGTTAGGATAACCTTTATAAAAATAAAACAGGACCATAAAGTCCTCAGGACTCTCAGAACACTTTCTTCTATGACTGTACTGAGACTGCAATCACCCAGCACCACACAATATCTTTCCTGCAACCACCTGCTTTTGGATACCCCAGTAAAGGCATTAAAAACTAAAGAAGATTACTTTCAATGGGTTTACCTAGTAAATGATACCACCGAAGCACACTATAATTACTGCACATAAACACATACTTGTAACTCTCAACCTGCTGACAAGAAGACACTGTAATGAAGGAGTCTGTGCGTGAGCTGTAAGCCAAGGGACCAGGCAGAAGAAAGCCAGGTAAAAACCGGCCAAAAGCGTAACTTTCTTGTTCAAACAGCATGAGCATCCCATCCAAGGACTGTATGCAGATCATATCTCGACCTAAGGAAAGCAACAGAAAAAAAGACAAAGGAAACAAAACCATGTTATTTGTGTAGTTTTGATCCTAAAACTGTGAGTAAATTGAAGTTGTACTCATAAGTAATCCTAAAAAAAGTAAATTTTCATTTATGTGAGTGTTTGCTATAAGGAAAACCACTAAATATCCAAGCTTGGTAAAAGTTTACTTTCTAAAACAAGCAGACTAGATTGTGGGGGGGGAATGACATTCAGAATACATTAAAAAATATATATTTTATTTCAAAACAGAATTCCTAAGGATATAACTATTACAATTTCATTTTAAAGAAATGTTTCAATATTCCCGAAACACCAAATTATTCTGGTTCCTAAATGCTTCCATACCTTACAAGCAGTCATAACAACTGTGGTTTAAAAATAATCAATTCTGTTCTTTCAAGTCTACTTAAGCAACATAACAGAAAGTCCAAGGAATATGTATTGTTGTGAAAATAATACAATGGTAATGTCTTCCATCTTTTACATTCACATTTTCTGTCTTCGAGGAAAGAAAAACAAACATGGTACAACTCTGTATTACAGCAAGTCTAAAAAATATAAAATTAAAAAAATTCAGCTTGGAGTAAATTACTTCAAGCCTAATGCATTATTCAGCAGCCGTTAGAAATGACTTAAGACATGGCTTGTCATGCCTCAAGTGCACCAATCTAAATTCAAAGTCTCCTTGGGAAGATTTCTGAAATCAGGAGCTGATTATGAAGTTTGTACTTCATTATGCAAGGGTAATCATTTGTATAAATAATATTTTTTAGGCATTCAAAGAGAGCTATACCATTAAGACTAACACTTTCTGAAGCTGATATATGCATCTCTCCTGAATTCATAGATAAACCCTTGCAAACACTACTTGAAATATTTGTAATTCAAAATATCTATTCATCTCAATTAAAAAATTCTACTTTGTCTCAGGAATGATTCTGTATGCATAAATGACCCAAATAAATTGTCTGTTCACTAAGCTCCACCCTCAATCCTTAAGTAAGTTTTCTAACATAGGAAGGTGAAGCTAAACAAAAACAGACTAAAACTTCATTCTTACAGGTCCAGAAAGGTAACAAAAGTCAAAGAAATATTCAATATGAAATGTGCAGTGCAAACATTGTTCATCTCCACTGTGACTCTTCATAGAAACTTTTAACTACTTAAAAATAAACAGCAGTGTAAAACGCCAGAAAGTACATTGTATTACATGTCCTTGCGATTGAAACACATAATAAAAATTTAGCTTATGGAAAACACAGGAAAAAAAAAAAGAACAAAAAAAATGTAAGATAAAGCAGCCAGATTCTTCCCTCCTCTTTCATTTCTTTTTCAGATTTTAACATTTTTAAAAAATTAAGATATACCATTTTTTTCCAGATTTTGCATATAATTCATAGTATTTATCATAAACCCTGTTGCAAATAACAACTATGTGATAAGAAGGATATTTGAAAAAGCAGTTCATGTTGTTAATTTGGTTGAGGCAAAGCTGAATCTTTCAGTCTCCAGTGAAAAGACAAGAGGGAGACCAACTTCTCTGTGGCATCCACTTACAGTTCTAAAGTAAACATTATCAAACTGTATCACATTAAATTCTATCTGAACATATTTTTTTTTCTTTTACTGTAAAGGTCATCAAATGCTACAGCCCATTTTCCAGAAAGGTGGCAATCTCTTCTTCCATAGACATACAGAAAATACAACAGAACACAATCCTGAGCAACTTCTAGCTGAACCTGCTTAGGAAGTGGGATTGAACTAGATGATGCCAAGAGAAGATTCATTCAAATCAGACATTCAAAGAAGTCATTTTGTCTTTTATCTCTGAACTATTCCAAGACATCTTCAGTAGATTTCTGTTCCTCTAAGCTGTAAAATTTCACAGGATTTAGCCCTATCACGTGCTCCTGATCAGAAAAGAGCAGGGAAAATTACAGGGAAGTTTTGTACTGGTATGTTATCAATGTTAATGATATTCAGCTTCCACTTCCCAAAAAGCGCTGACACTATTATCCCACTGTTGATGTAGTCCAGAAGGAGTATGAGTGAGCAGCTGTAAAAAATAATGATTAACCAGTAAAAGTTTCCATAGAAACTAGTACAAACACTGATATCTAGTAAAAGCTTGCCAACACACTTTCTTAGGTATGGTTATTTTAAAGTATTATTATTGGCTACTACAAATAACTACTGGCATTTGTATTTGATGTGCAAGAAAACAGTGCTTCATAATCCAGGTGTCTGTGTGACCACAGTCATTCTACCTCTGTTACCTCACATACGTTTACATCCAGCATCAGGCAAACTCTACATTAGCTAACTGCACAGTTCCACTTCTATTTTATATCTTTATCAAGAATGCAACCCTGTAAGTCTGGGTATAGAGAATCTTCAAACCCCCTTCCAAAATCTCCTATGAATTCTCCTACCAGCAGCAGTGTGCTACAGAAAAAATCTGCAGCTGAAAACCCTCTTCCCTGAATTTTCAACTTTCAATGTCTAACTTCAGGAGAACTCCCTGGTGCCTGAAACCTGAAGACAAATTGATTACAGATAGCCGGTTGAAATTTTTATTTTAAAGGGCACAGTAGCAGAACACATTTGTACTTTGGGGTTTTTTAAGGCTTCCTGCTTTTCATCCTTTTTTCCACAAAAAGATATAAAGTCAGGGGGAAAAAAGAGTGAAAAATTAAAACTGTGAATAAAATAAGTCACAGAAAAAAAAATCAGTGTTACATATGTTTAAATTTTTACCATGTTGCTATTCCGTTTCAAAAAGTTCAAAACATTGCTTTATACAAGATCAAAAGTAGAAGATATTTAATTGCAAAGTGAATGCCCTTACTGCGACAGAAATCTTATATATTTTGTAACAGAATTAAATTTCAGATACTTCTGGTTATACTGATACTAGTGAGAAAGCTGTTTCTTAGACAACTGTTGACCACAATCTTTAGGGTTTAAGATTGTCTAAAATATACAATTAAGTTGTTGATTTCTACTCTTCTGATGGAAACTATAGCAGATACAATTGATATGAAGTGATAATCTAATAGATATATTATAATTCAAATAACAGAAAAAAGTCAAAGTCATTACAAACGTTGAGGTTACTGCTTAGGTAACACAAAGTAATAGTTTCTGTTCTTCTCTATATTATAAATATCAATCTTTTTCTTATCAGTTCCATAACATATTGAAAGCGATGAATAGAAACACTACAGCACTTCCTGCAATATATATGAAGCTACATGTCATCCAAACGTGGTAGCAATCATCTTTAGTATGCATAATCCCCATTCACATAGAAATATCATTGTCAAAATCTCTCCTGTTTTAACAGTAGTGACACAATTGAATATGACATGACACAATATGACAAGTTCTTTAGAGCACTCCAATCATAGGCAAGCACACTGCAGTACTGAACTGTACTGTCTAAAGAAAGAGGCATGAGACCGAATCAGCAATCACTCTTTTGTCCTTTAAAAGGACAGCAGCACTTCTTAATACATGCACTGCTTTGTTCATAATATTTGTGTTGTTCCTACCCACTAATTTTCAAATTTGGATTTTAACTAGCTTTTACTAGTGGATCAAACTCCAGTTATCCAAACTACTACATGCAAAGCATAGTTAAAGAAAATTAAATTGTGTATGAACTCTTATTTCCCAGATTTTTATAGGTCAACTTATTTCCTTTGGCCATTTGTTTTTAATGTGTAGCTAGTGAATGGAGTTTTTATGTTTCACTTTGAGAAATGCAGTCTTCCAAACACTCAACCAGAAATGTCCATTTCAAAAAAGCTTATTGCAGCCAGTTGGCCTTGTCAGTGACACATTCATAAAGTGAAAATATAAACCACAGTGTTCTCTGTGTATCAGATGGAATCACTTAGTGTACTCTACATAGTTTCAGCAACTTGTATCTCAAAAGGAATATCCCTTAGCCAGAAAGGGCTACTTTTAAGCAAAAGTCTAGCTACTGTTGTTTTGTAGTTTTGCTGTTCTAGCAGGATATGACTATATTTACATCACACTTCTAAGCCACAATGTATTTTTAGAGCTAATGCAAAGTCAAAATGAAAGGCAGGTGGTAGTTCTTTGAAATAAGCTTCTTATTCAAATTAAAGGTATTTTGGAGCTCAAGTTTTTCTGCAAGTCAATGACTTCCTGTACTCTGAGCTTCCCCTATGGCACCAAATCATTTTTGTAAAATATGCACCAAATAATCACAAGGCCTGAACACCACGTGAAATCAAGCAATGAAAACTACAGTGGGATAAATTTGAAATCAGAAAAAAGCCTTCATAAAATTACAGGGTGTAGGAAGACGTCAGCAGAGAAAACTTTAAGTGCCTTCAATGGTAATCAAAAGCCTCACTAAAAAACCCTTGTGTGGAAGGAAGCATCAATGAAATAAAATTAAAATATAAACTGGCATTTACAACACACTCAGGAGCCTAAGAGCCCTTAAATGATGCATGGGAAATGTTTTCCTAGTGTGATAAAAAAGTGACCAGTGAAATGATGCACATAAACCACATTCCCACATAAGGGAAGACAAGTTCCTGTCTTGTCTTGACAAGCAAGTTGAAACAAGCCAGTATGTTTCCCTTTTCCTTTGTCTTTGAAATTTACCCCTGAAAATTCTCGCAGTACAGGGACACAGACTCCTTCAGTTCAAACTCATTTTGGAAAATTCTACTTGCTGCTGAGCGTAGCTCCTTTAGCAAAGCCGATCTGGGGCAACTGTGAGAAGAGAACTTCAGGAATCAGCTCTGATGAATGGAAAAATAATTTGAAAATAATTTGAGCAGTTTTTCAAACAATGTACACCTAGTAAAAGGAAAGTCTTATGTTACCTCCCTAACACAGTGTAGGAAGCCCATGTCAGTGTACATTCAGAAAGAACTCTGAATTTAGCAGCTTGGTGGTCTGGTGGCTGCTTCTTGCATAACTACAGAAAAGATCAAAGTTCAGGACTTCAGCTGTGGCCATTCATCCTAGGCCAGAGGATTTGACTGCCAATACCCTGAACACAAGCAAAGAGGAAAATTGCCCTACATCACTCAGAGCTAATGCAAGAACCCATCCCAAATGATGCACTAAGTGTACACAGGTTCCAGTGACACTTACTGGGTGCTTTTCTGCTGGAATTGAAAAAACACTCCAGTGGGAAGGAAATAAAAAAAAAAGTCGTGGATAAGAGAAGAATTTTAAGAGAAACTAAGGAGTGTTGAATGAAAACACTAAGTCCTTATTCTACTGATGTTAGCTTTAATTATTTTCTGATCAATTCTGGATATCCATAAGTCCCAACACAAGAGATGCTCTCTCTGTAACAGCACTCTCTGTAAGGAGCCTTTCTGGTCAAGTTATAGTAAAGCATGCAGTCAGAGCTGCCATGAGAAAAAAAAATGTCCTTGCTTCTCTCACCTGTCATATTCTATTCCCTCTACCTAACCTCTTGCAGATTTCTGCCTGCCATAAAACACCAGGAGGATTTCAGATGGAAAGAGAATCTTGAACTACTGAAGTATCTCCAAAGGCGAATCAGCCCTCACTCACACAATTAATCCCTTAAAGACCTGTGATATACTCCTTTGGTCTTGATTCAGGCTTAACACAGAAGGTGACATAGTTAAATTATATGACTTAGGAGTGATGCCTTTAAATGTCATATTAACCTGATGTGGTGGAAGGACAAGAATAGGGTTCAAAGGAGTAGGACAGACCAGCATGCAGTATAAACATCCCAAAGTATCATAGCTGCAATGTTCAACATACTAAAATTCCTACTGAAAGAAATATAATATTTCGCACTGTGTACACATGACAGGTAAAGTCTCTTCCCCTAAACAGATTATAGTACAAACATTTCTTTATTACAGCCACCATATTAAGCGAATAATTTTTTCTATGACTTAAAGTGGATGTTTCCACCTAGCACAAGAAATATTCTCAGGAAAAATGTTCAGGCAGCTGTGAAAGCAGTGTCACTCGAAGTTGTTCTCCTTTTCAATGCAGAAGATTAATTACAGACAGCATAAAAAGAGGAGGTCTTGAAAATGGCTGTATGCATGGATGTAGCCTGAATAATGACAATTCATGAAGAGATGGTAAAATTCTTCTCCTTAAATTCTGTTTGTTGCTACAACTTGTTCAGTAACTACTTTTCAGGCCCTAGGATCTGCAGAAATATTCTTCTAAGAGCCTTGCATTCATACAGGCATTACAACACTGGCATACATTTTTTCTAAAGCAAGTAGGAGAAATTCCAGTCTGTGAACCTTTCCACTCACATCTGAAACTATACACCTATCATACATTATATAAACATTTTAGAACATCTTACTGAACTAGTAAATCTCCCACAAACAAGTACTGTCACCAGTTGCCCTTCCAAATCAATAGCATTTGACTGAATAACTCAGGCACATGGATGTTTTTAGTGAATCATAAATCAACAGCAGACCTTTCACTGAGTTCAGCTGAAGTTGAATACATGCCTATTTTTTAATATTTTAGGTACTTTCAAAAGTTATCAGTAAGATCTTAAGTCACCATCAGAAAATAAAACCATCAACTTTAAAATTCCATTTAAAAAAGACCTGAAAACATACAATGAAACAGAACTACATGATCCTACTGTTAAAACCCAGTGAAATTCCCCATCTTTTCTCCTAGTTCTCCTTTTACAGACTCCTTAGACTAAGAAGCTTCATGACTGCTAAGCACTTTCCAAAGCACTTTGATGCATGAAGCTCTGTCTCAGGGAGGATGGTAAATCAAAAGTCAATCCTTTGGGATTAAAGGGCAGACTAGTGAGGGTGACACTGTTGTGCATGATTGCCACAGGTTGCCTGATGGGGAGGAGGACACAAATGAGGTCTTTGACAGACAGCTGGAAGTGTCACACAATCACAGGACCTGGTTCTCATGAAGGACTTCAAACACCTGGACATCTGCTGGAGAAACCACACAGCCAACCAGGAGGTTCTTGGAAAGCACTGACAGTAACTTTCTGGCACAGGTGGTGAAGGAGCCAACTAGGAAAGGTGTGCTGCTGGACCATACTAACACAGAATGTATGGTTAAGGAGGTGAAAGTAGGGGGCAGCCTTGGCTGTAGTGACCACAAGATCATGGAGCTTACTATCCTGTGAGAAAGAAGCAGGTGAATGAGTAGCATCACAACCCTGGACTTCAGAATAGCTAACTTTTGCCTCTTCAGGGACCTTCTTGAAGAGTCCCATGGGAACATGCCCTAGAGGGACTGCTGGTCCAAGCAGCTCTGTGAAGAAGGACCTGGGGTGAACATCAAGATGTCCATGAGGCAGCCGAGTGCCCTTGTGGCCAAAAAGGCCAATGGTATCCTGGGGGCATTAGAAAGACCATGGCCAGCAGGTTGAGGGAGGTGATCCTGCCCCTCTACTTAGCCCTGGTGAGGCCACATCTGGAGTGCTGTATCCAGTTCTGGGCTCCTCAGCAGAGGAGATATTTGGAGCTCCTGGAGCAAGTCCAGGGGAGGGCAACAAGGATGATTAAGGGATGGAATCATGTCTCCTGTGAGGACAGGCTGAGGGAGCTGAGCCTGTTTAGCCTCAGGAAGATGACTGAGAGGAGCCCTCATAAATATATATCAGTATCTGAAGGAAGAGTGTCAAGAGGATGGACCCAGACCACTCCCAGTGGTGCCAAGCAATAGGATGAGAGGCAATGAGCACAAACTGATGTACACAGGAAGTTCCACCTGAACACGAGGAGAAACTTCTTTACTGTGAGGCTGCGGCTGAGTGCTGGAGCAGTCTGCCCAGAGGGATTGTGGAGTCTCCTTCTCTGAAGATATTCAAAAGCCATCTGGACACAACCCCAAGTAACATGCTCTAGGGGCTCTGTGTGAGCAGGGTGGGTGAACTAGATGACCTCTAGGTTATCTTCCAGCTTTACCCCTTCTGTGTGATTATTTACTAATTTTTTGAGCTAAAGAATTGTTAAAGGTATTTGCTGCAGTCACATCCAAAGATGAGAATATTTATAACAAAGTCAGATGGTCAGAAGCTTACAACACAAAAGTGTGGATATACTGTACAGAGTATTAAATGAAAGTCCAATACATCTTTAAAAAATTTCAAATATGCCCTAAAAAATTAGAAATAAACAGCTTGACTTAATTTGCTAGAGAACACCAAGGAAAAGCCACTTTTCACATGCAAGTCATTGGTCTATATATATATCCTAGGCTAGTAAGCAACACACAGAGAACATTAACTCTTACTTTGTGGTCAAATGAGTCAGTGAATTACATTTCTGTCCAAAAAATCACCATCCTATTAGTTTCCTTCTTGGCAATCTCAGAAAAGACATCATAGGTTTAACAAGCAAGAACAATTTGTTATCCTGTATTTTAAGACTGTTGGAAGCACACTGTGAACACTCAAATAATGAGGAGTTGGATGTGAGGGGCTCATTGCTGATGGGGGCCAGGCTGGGCATCAGTCAGTGCATAGTGAGCAACTGTATTGTGCATCATTTTTCTTGGGGTTTTTTTTGTCTCTTCGTTTCATTACTATTATCATTATTATCATACTTTATTTCAAATTTTGAACAGTTCTTGTCTCAGCCAACAAGTTTTACCTTTATCTGATTCTCCTCCCAATTCCAGCAGGGTGAGGTGGGAGAAAGTGAGTGAGCAGCCGTGTGGTACTTTGGGACTAAGCTACCACAGTTATGTAATAGAGTAATTTTTGATAGGAATTATTTGCACCAACTATGATAACCAAAATAGTTAGTATAAAGCATTACAGCTTGTGCAAGTTACATTTCAACGCTCTAAGAAAAGCAACTAACAAGGGTTTGGTGACCCTCCAAATAAATTCCTATAGGTTAAGAGACTTTTTTGGTAATGGAGTAATCACTGATGACCACTAGAAAAATAAACAAAATCTACATACACACACTTCTGAAAGACCCTTTGAGAAAACAAAATAGACTAAATAGTTAGAAACTAAAACTGCGTTGTTTTGGAGGAAAAACTATGTGGTAGCAAATGAATCTCACAGACAAATGCATTCACATGAAATGTTGGAAGATTTAAATAAGAAAGTACATGTGTAAATAATAAAGCTGTACATAGGTTTGAAGTAACAGAAAATTCATCATGCCAAACTATTTATTAGACAGGGTAATAGCATATATTGCATTTCTAAACTTTAGAGACAGCATCTCTAAACTGAAATAAAACATCTGATGTGATCTCAGACAATTGACTCACAGGAAACCAGAGAATGGCAGGCAATAGCACTGAGAAGAAGAATCTGGAGATTAGAGTAGGACGATGAATTAAAATGAGTCAACAATATGTCATCAAAAAGACAAAAGACAGATTGGGTCATTATTAATATACATGTGCTATTAAAAACACATGAGGTAATTATTATTCTGCCTTGGCACTCGCTGACTCTTGGCAGAAGCCATAACCCCACATGTAAGACACAAAACATTTTATACTACCAGTGCACAGTGACTGCACACTTTTGGGTACTATACTTCAACAAGGGAAATCAGAAAAATTGTCATACAGAATTTTCCAAAGTTTTGAAAAACAGGTCTTTCACTTACATATACAACTGCTCTTAAAGTTAGGTATTTCTGCAATTGGTTTTACTTCACTTAAATTAAAGTGCTTTTTTTAAACAAATTGCTGATTAAAAGATTTATCTAGCAGTTCATAATTAAGGCAAAGTTCTGGCATACTGAAGGCAATGAGAATTTTCATTTCAGTTAAGCTGCAATCATTAGGCTACAATCATGTTAAGAAGAACTGAAGAAGGTAAAAGTAAATGCATGGTAAGAGATTCAGAGAACATTTTACTTATTTTTCCATTCACATGTTCAATTTAGAGAGGTTCTAATTCAGTTATAAACAGGAAAAAAAAATCACCAACAGTTTTCCAAAGGTAAGTGAGAAACCATTTAGAAGCAGTCATTAGGAGATCTATTCCATGAAAAAGTTTCAAAGCCCAAACCTTTCAAAAAATCCATCCTTATGCAGAAGCAATTTAACAGGAAGGCAACAGTTAAATATTCTGCTCCTTAACAGAACTAGCCAATAAATCAAACTTTGAATTTATACTGCTCCAGTATTCAAACATAGTCATAAGAATCATTTAACCTTACAGCATAAAACTCAGCTGCTAATTTTTTTTCTCACTAACACCTAATAAAATTTATTCTTGCAGAATTGTAGAAAAGTTAAGCACAGTCTACCCTCTCTAGAAAGTTTCCTGTTACAAGGTTGCATGGTTTATGCATATGTTGTATTTAATTATTAAAAAAATTCCTCCATATAGCACCCGCTTTGTTGTAACATTCAAACATACTTTCCCTCTAGGCCAGTGTATAATAAAAATAAAATTAATTCAAGGCCATTTGCTGAGAAAAAGATAGGTTCAAGGTATTTTCACACATTTTTGCTCGTAACTTTTTCATGTCAAAGCCGTATTTTCTTTTTTCCTTCCCTCTGTTATTGTTTTATTATCTGCTTTTATTGGTAGCGTATCCATGAAACAACTTCAAATAAATCTGAGCTACTCTGGAAGCTTCCTTAAGGCATTAAGGTTGTAGATGCAAGAGCAAATTTCAAAGTCTCTGCTTATTAGGGGGATCCAATACCAAATCATTTATCTACTCATTTGAAGAATTAAAGAAAATTGTGATTAATTCACTTATTATTTAACTATTAGATAATAGTGAAGTGGAAGCAAGTGTGTGGAATCACACAAAGCAGTAACAGTGCTTTTGCAGTGCAAAACCATTATCTATAAGTAAACGCCATTCAAAAACAATTCAGCAGCTAAGAAAGCAAAGTTATTAAACTATGCTTTCTGCCTGTCACTAAATAAAATCAGTATTTTATTCAAGAGCAACCCAATAGATTATTGCCCCCCTGGTTAGCTATCAATATGCTGTTTCTTTAGTTCTTAATGTTTTAATTTTTTTTTTTATGAGAAAGAAAACTGAAAGTGTTCAGAGTGTTGATACACCCACCTTAATGTACCACTTACACCCTGAAGGACGACAGAACTCAACCCTCCCTGGGAAAGGGCATCCTCCTATTTCAGCATGTAATCATTCACACACTTCCTAAGGACTTCAGAGAGCACCTTAGGAAACCTGCACTTCATTCACCAGTCCTCAAAACAGAGAACTTTAGTATTCACTCCTTACACACCATTGTTTGCTCATATATGAGCTACTATCCTGCCCAGCATTCAGTCTAATGCACAACTGACAACAGGAAATGTATGTGATAATCTGTAAAGCTGTCTAAGTTTCAAGTAACATTGACTTTGTTTTTAGTTTAAAGCCCTTCTCCACTCTTCTTACTTCAGCAGAAATTTATTGCATATACTTCCCTCAAACATAAGTCACATCTGACTCAAGGCAAACAAGGCAAAGAATGAAATTGTGGCCTGATCTGCAAACTTTTCCAAAGAAGTAATAAGGGCATTTTTCTTCCACTATAAAAAGCATAATACCTTCATTTCTTATAAGCAGGCTCCACATCAGTAAATCTCTCTTTTTAAGAACAGTCAGGCACAAGAATTACATTGACTCTCAAGATGTAGAAAGACTTAGACTAAAAGCTATAACGTGGCTAAGCCCAAATCCATTCAACAGGAAACAGTAAAGTAGGAGTAAGAGTCATTTTCCAAACTGCTGTCTTCTTTCTCAGATTTCTCTACGGGAAGAAAAACATACCATGTCTAAATACCTTTGATATGGACATGACAACATCAAGGCACAGGCCAGAGTTTATTCTGTATGTTGTAGGTACAAAATTAAGGTAACTTCAGTGCTAGTTATCTAAACATCATGTTAGGAAAAGACAATAAAAATTAATTATGAAGTAATATAATTTATTTGCACTGAGTCAAAAATTAGTTTTGCTTAATGCCCATTCCCCCGAAATCTTTTACTGTGCCAATATGCAAATTCATGAGATTCTTAAGCAGCTGATAATTATCTCAACTAATCTCTGTGATTACACATCTATAAGGAGTTTTAATATTTTTAAATTAAGATAGTTTATTACTATTATTTCATATAACTGATGTCAACAATGGTAAATCGATTAACCAAAGTCTGCACAGATAGAATAGATCCAATTCATCATTATTTTAATTAAAACAACTAGGCCTATATGATTTTGGTGTAACTATAAATAAAAAACATGGGAATGACTATTTCTAGATTAATATCAGATTTATACTCTAAAAACTGAACTGGAAGCACAGTACATGATAAAGAAGAATAAGAAAAGGAATTCTCAACTAAAACACTATACCCAGTTCACTTGCTTCGTTCCCTTCCTACCTTTTAACAATGGAAAAACATGCAACTTATTTATCAGAAGCTTTCAATCAGCAGTGACTTTCAATCAGCCAAATAAATTTCCATCACTTAGGGTTTACCAGCCCAGTACGACATTTTAAGTTAGTTATGAGGACAAATCTTTTAGAAAAGCATGGTTTTATAGGACAAGGGGTAAAGGTTTTAATTAAAAAGGGTTGATTTAGATTAGATATAAGGAAGAACTTTTTTACAAGGAGGGCAGTAAAACACAGGAACAGTTTGTGCACTGAGGTGGTGGATGCACCATCCCTGGACATATTCAGGGTCAGACTGGACAGGTCTCAGAGCAAGCTGGTTTAATTGATGATGTCACTGCTCACTGCAGGGACCCACTGGATCAGGTTGCTCAGGGGCCCATCCAATCTAGCATTGAAAAATTCCAGGGATGGGATACATCTCTTCTTTTAGTATAAAATCACTCCCCTTTGTCCTACTGCTATCTACCATTGTAAAATGTCATACCCCCTCTGCTCTGGAAGCCCCTTTTAAATACTGCAAGGCCACAACAAGGTCTCCCTAGAGCCTTCACTTCTCCAGACTGAAAAATCCCAGCTGTCTCAGCCTGGCTTCGGAGGAGAAATGTTCCATCCTTCTGACTGTTTTTGTGAACCTTCTCTGGACCTGCTCTAACAGGTCCAGATCTTTCCTGTGATGAAGAATCCAGAACTGTACACAGCAATCCAGGTAGGGTCTCGCAAGGAAGACAATCATCTCCCTCGCCTTGCTGGTCACGCTGCTTTTGATGCTAACCAGGATACACTTGACCTTCTGAGCTGTGAATGTAAACTGTTGCCTCACATTCAGCTTTTCATCCATGAGAACACCCAAGTTCTTCTCTGTAGGACTGCTCTTAATTAGTTCAACTCCCTGTCTGTACTCACATCTGGGATTGCCCAGACCCAGGTGCAGCAACTTGCTCTGGGACTCATTGAACTCTGTCAGGTTCCCATGGGCCCATTTCTCAAGCTTGTCCAAGTGCCTCTGGACGGCATCCCATCCTTTAGCTGTGTCAGTCGCACCACACAGCTCGGTGTCATTTGCAAACTTGCTGAGGGTGCACTCAATCTCACTGTCTACACCACTGACAAAGATATTGAAGAGTACTGGTCCCAAGATAGAGCCCCTAAGAGATACCACTTGTCACCAGCCCCTACCTGGACATAAAGCCAGCAACTGCAACTCTCCGGCTGCACCTACCCAGCCAATCCCATATCTACTGAATAGTCCATCCAGCAAATCCACATCTCTTCACTTTGGAGTTAAGGATGCCATTGGGCCCTTGTCAAACAACTTAGGGAAGCCTGAGTAGATGATATTCATTCACTGTCCCTTGTCAACCAACCAGTAACTCCATCACAGAAAGCCATGAGATTGGTCAGGTGTGATTTTCCCTTAGCGAAGCCTTTGCCTTAACATTGCTTCCAGGATGATCTGACCCATAATTTTCCCAGGCACAGAGAGGCTCATTGGTCTGTAGTTCCTCAGATCTTCTTTTCTCCTCTTATTATAAGGGACGTGTTTCCCTTTTTCCAGTTACCAGGACTTTGCCTGACTGCTATGAATTTTCAAATATAATGGAAAGTGTCTTTGCAACAACATCAGTCAGTTCTCTCAGGACCCTGGGATGCACATCATCAGGCCCCACAGACTTGTGGCTATTCAGTGTCATCAAGTAGCCCCAAACCTGCTCTTTGCTTATAGCAGGAAGGATTTGGCTCTCCCAACTCCCACTAGATGTTCAAGGACTTAGAGATGTGGGAAACCTGACTGTCAGTGAAGGCCGAGGCAAAAAACTCATTGAAATACCTCACTCTTCTCCATATCTGCTGTCACCAGTTCTCCTTTGTCATTTATTGGGGGGACACCCTCCTTGGCATTTCTTTTCTGACACTGTATACTTACAGAATAGTTTTTTGTTACTTTTCACATCACTCACCAGTCCTGTTCCATCAGTGCTTTCTTGATCCCATCCCTACACATCTAAAAGATATCTCCATACTCTCCCTTGGTCACCTGTCTCTGTTTCCACTGGCTGTACATCTATTTCTTACTTCTCAATTTGAGGATGAGATCCTTGCTCACCCATGTCCATGTCTGCCCTGCCTTGCTTGATTTCTTACACACTGGGACAGAGAGCTTTGTGCTCTAAGAAAAGTGTCCTTAAAGAGTTGACAGCCCTGGTTTTCCAGGGCATCTCATTTACCATCTCCTTAGACATCTGAAATTTCACTCTTCCAAAGCTCAGGGTCCTGATTTTGCTTCTTGCCAAGACCATGCTCCTTGAGAGCATAAACTCAACCAGGGTGGGACTGCCATAGCCCAGGCTGCCTCCAAACTGAACCTCTCCAATGAGATCACCATCTTAAAGTACAAGCTTGAGCCAAATCCCAGGTCATTGGTATTTGACTCATAAAGACTCAGAACAACATACTACACATATGAAAAGAGAAAACACTTTCCAAGACAGTGTAAACTATAAGTAAAACATCACTTCATACAGTGACAGTTGAATTCTTAGCACAGAAGTCTCTGGTAGCATAATTGCATGATGCCATAATAGTACAACCTGAACTTATAAAATTTATGTGATGAATGGGATTATATAAAGTAAAATTTTTGTAGAGCTGAGTCCTCACCATAAGTAGGGGTGCAACATAAATCATAAAGATGCGTGCTTTTTCACCTTCCTTTTCATTTAGAAAAAAAAAAAGATAGTTTAAGGTAGAGTCAAGGTCTTTAAGTTTTATATCTGAAGTAAACCATGAAGTTTACAATCTGTTCATTACTTAAGGGCTGAGACATTTTGTGGCTAGATTAAGAGTTCGCTTGGTTGAAAACCAGGGTTCAGCACTACTGACTCATGATTTTATCATGAATCATCCTTTCTAAAATGACCCATATGCTAGAATTGGACCACTGGTTAAAAAATTAACTTATAGCTCTAAGACCATGAGGAAAAGTTCAGGAATATGAAAAGGAGATATACATTCTAAACAATGAAGGTAGTGGCTTAAAGTAAGTTCAACTTCTAAAAGTCTGAGCTCACAATACTGAATTTTTTAAATTTAAAATTAATAGCTGATCTTCCCAGTCCATTCTTGATAGTTTGTTTTCATTTTAGAACCAGCGTTCAGAGACAGCAAGGAACAAACATATACCTAAAACAGCAAAGAAATGTAAAGACCTGCATTATAATCCTATGCCACAGATTTTTAAAGTTGTTAACTCACAACCAACTCTGCCTACACTATGCTTGACTTCTGTATTTTCATCTTTGCAGGTGTTTTCAATTTACTGTTTTTAAACATTTCTATTAGCTTTGTTTAGAATTCTAGCTGACCTTATAAGGGATATCATGGTTATTTCTCACACCTCTGGGCCTTTAACAATTCTGTTGAAAGTAAGAGTCAAACTCATTTCATCTTTTTGCTAAAGTTCTGCAACCAACAGAACACATTTTGTTTTGATCAATAAAAGACTTTTAGCTATAGAGGTTTTCAGAAAATGTTTGGTGTTTTCTCTACCTCAGTAAGTATTGCAGTAATTACACCTGTAGAATCAGTTCAAGAATAAATGAAGCTTTAGAAATGCTGACTGGTTACTGTTGTAAGAGGACCATCTAGTGGTGACAACCACAATTCACACTCTGCTATTTTTAAGAAAAACATACACTGTTAATCTATGAAAGCCACTGCTTAACTTCTCAGTCACTGGGTTTTTTATTCCACAGCTTTAATAGTTTCTTTAATTTAGGTTTCAGCTTTCTATTATGAGAATAAATTAGTTGATTTTCTTCATCCATTCCTGTTATGAGAATATTGTTGTGAATTCTTCCATATGTGAAATTGCTCATAGATCAATCTGAAGATACTAGCAAGAGTGAAATTTATCAACTAGGCTACAAAATAGGTTTCTTTATTTCTTTATTCCCCTCAGAGAAATCACTAGTAGCTTTTTTCTTAATACAAGAGACAAAAAAAATGAACAGTTGAGAAGTGACAGTTGCACTTGGCATGTTTTACACCTCCATCACATTTCAGCCAAAGAGATGTACTGACAATTAGACCAAAGTATTACAAGGGTCTAACCTTGCCATAAACTAGCAGAGACAGAACAGCAAAAAATTACATTGAAGAAAGCTGAATGAAAACGCAATACATATCTATTGGTGTTTGTTTCTATATTTCAAATATGTGAAACAATTCCAGAGACATTAAAATCATCTAATGATAGAATGTTTGGGTGAGAATGGTTCTTTAAAGGTGATCTAGTCCAAACCCTCCCTACAATGAGGAGGGACGTCTTCTAGATCAGGTTGCTCAGATCTCATCCAATCTGACCCTAAGTGTTTTACCACCCTCATTGTAAAAATACTTCCTCCTTATATCTAATCTAAATTGTTCCCCTTTGTTCTATCACAACAGTCCCTGCTAAAATGTTTTCCTCAGCTTTCCTGTAGGCCCCCTTTAAGTACCTAAAGACCATATTAAGGTCTCCCTGAATCCCTCTTCTTCTCCAAGCTGAACAATTCCAACTCTCTTGGCCGGTTTTTGTAGGAGAGCTGCTCCAATCCCTCTGATCATCCTCATGGTCCTCCTCTGGACCTGCTCTAACAGGTCCAGATCTTTCCTGTGATGAAGAATCCAGAACTGTACACAGCAATCCAGGTAGGGTCTCACAAGGAAGACAATCATCTCCCTCACGCTGCTGGTCACACTGCTTTTGATGCTAACCAGGATACACTTGACCTTCTGAGCTGTGAATGTAAACTGTTGCCTCACATTCAGCTTTTCATCCATGAGAACACCCAAGTTCTTCTCTGTAGGACTGCTCTTAATTAGTTCAACTCCCTGTCTGTACTCACATCTGGGATTGCCCAGACCCAGGTGCAGCAACTTGCTCTGGGACTCATTGAACTCTGTCAGGTTCCCATGGGCCCATTTCTCAAGCTTGTCCAAGTGCCTCTGGATGGCATCCCATCCTTTAGCTATGTCAGTCGCACCACACAGCTCGGTGTCATTTGCAAACTTGCTGAGGGTGCACTCAATCTCACTGCCTAGATCATTGATGAAGAAATTAAAAAGGACTGGTTCCACTATGGATGCCCAAGGAATGACCATTTGTCATTCTATAATTCTACAGGATGGTGAGGGGTCTGGAGGGGAAGCTTTATAAGGAGTGGCTGAGGTCACTTGATTTGCTCAGCCTGGAGAAGAGGAAACTGAGAGGAGATAGCATTGTAGTCTTCAACATCCTCCTGAGGGGAAGTAGAGGAGCAGGTACTGATCTTTAACTCTTGTGACCAATGACAGGACTTGAAGGAATCACAAGGAGGTCAATCAGGTAAGGTTTAGGTTAGATATCAAGAAAAAGTTTTTCACACAGAGGGTGGTTGAGCAGGCTCCTCAGGCAAATGGTCAATAGCACCACATCTGTCTGAGTCCAAGAAGTGCATGGTGTGATTTTTTGGGTGTCCTGCAGAGGGTCATGAGTTGGACTGGATGATTCTGATGGATCCCTTCAAACTCAGCATTTTCTATGATTCTCTAGATGCAACCGTGCAACCAATTCATCATCCAGTGAACAGCCCACCAATCAAAACTGCCTATCTCCAATTTAAAGAGATGGATGTTTTGGGGGAGCGTGTCAAAGGCTTTACAGAAGTTCACATATATGACATCCATAGTCCTTACCTTGTCCACTGATGTAATCACTCCATGGTACTCTGTCACCAGGCTGATCTGTCAGGACCTGCCCTTAGTGAAGCCGTGTTGGCTGTCTAGAGTCTCGTCCCTGTTTTCCATGTGCCTTAGCACAGCTTCTAGGAAGTTCTGTTCCATGATCTTTCCAGGCACAGAGGTGAGGCTGACAGTTTGCTACTTCCTAGGGTGCTTTTCCAGACCTTTTCAAATGCATTCAGTGTTTCCCTTTTCCCAGTTACCCTGGACATCACCTGCTGCCATGACTTTTCAAGCATCATGGAGTGCAGCTGGCAGCTACATCAGACAATTCCTTCAGGACTCTGGGGTGCCTCTCAGTCAGGTCCCATAGACAGGTTCCTCAGGTGGTCAAAAACTAATCTTCCCTTGCAGTGGGAGACACTTTGCTCCCCCAGTCCCCATTCTGCTCTCTACCACTTGAGAGGTGTGGGAAGACAGATTACAAGTGAAGACTGAGGCAAAAATTTTGTTGAGTTCCTCAGCTTTCTATTTGTCCTTTGTTACCAGTTTCCCAGTGTTGCTTCCTTTGACCTTCCTTTTCTGGTTAACATACCTGTAGAAGTCCTTCCTGTTGTTCTTTGCACCCCTCCCCAAGTTCATCCGCAGCAGTACATTGACTTTTCTGACCCCATCCCTACTCAATCTGACAGCATCCCTATGTTCTTCCCAGGTCACCTCTCCCTGCCTCCACTGGCTGTGCATTTCTTTCTTGCCCTTTAATTTGACCAGCAGGGTTCAACTCAGGCACACCACTCTCTTCCAGTTTCTTGCACCTGGGGATCCTCAGCTCTTGCACCCTATGGAAGGCATGCTTGAAGATCTGCCATTTTCTTATTCCTTGCCCCTCAAGGCAGTTTCACAAGGGGTCCAACTCAATCCTTGAAGAGTGGGAAGTTTGCCTTCCTAAAGTTCATGGTCGTGAATTTACTTTTCACTTGTCCCATACCCCTCAGGACTGAAAACTCAACCTTTTTTTTCTTTTGTGACTGTTAAATCACAGGGCTGAGTAGAATGCACTGTTTGACCACTGACAGTATAGGATTAAGAGCTCCATAAAAAAAAAAAAGCATAACCTTCAGCAAGAGAAATCTGAGCAAGACTGAGCAACTTCATAGATCAAGTTCTCTGTGTCAACTCCTACACCATTCTTTCCTTACTCAGATGAAAAAATCATGTTCCTGGGGGACTGACATTCAGCCTCCTCCCCAACACTCCCACGGCATGCTTCCCCTGTATGCACACTTTGTTCCTTCTGTTCAGCTGCCATTCTGCCATGTCTGCTTCAGTAGCTCTGTGAACATGACCTGTGAAGGGTCTCTCACCCTCACATTGTTTCAAACATGCCTGAGTACAGCAGTAAGACACATATTAGTCACAGTAGTAACAGAAGGCAACAAATGCAAAATCTCTCCCTGTATTTGTTACTCTACTTTCAGAGTGTGGTGCAGAAGGCAGACTGCTAGTAAAGCAAGCTCATTGCTGCAGGCCTACAGCACCACCATGAATTAAACTCTACTGAAGGCAAGAGACTCTGCTAGCCAAGGCCTGAAAAGAATTCCAGAGAAGCCTGTGGAAGGCTGATAGTAAAAAAAAAAAATGTTTATTTATTTACAGACTCACAGTGGTGCACCAGAAGATCTACCAAACACAGATACACAAAGATAGCATGGCAGGCTAGACCAGGACAGGCATTTGTTTACTAAATCAACAGCACTTGATAAACCTCCTTTCTGGTTCACCCCGGCTGGTCTTGCAAGATGGAAATAAAACCACAATATTGTCCTTCATAAGCCTCAAGAAGAGAACAAGATATTAGAGATGATACTTTAAAAACCTGAAATAGATTCACTGCAAAAAGCTTGGGGTAAGATTAAAAGCATATCCTTGATAAGAAATCTAATCAGATAGTCCAGGAAAGCCATAAAAAAGAACATTCAGTCCAGGAAACCTATCAAAAAAAGAATATTCCTTCGTTTCCCAAAAAGGAATGTACCCCTGCATCCATTTTGCCAATTTCTCTGATGCTTCAACACATGCATGACTAGCTTCCTATCAGGTACCTGAACATTCATTATAATTTTCCTAGACTAGGTCTTAAACAGAAAGCATCTTCATCTTACAATATGAACATGCATTATTCATTACATAACGTAACTCCCTGCCTTCTTTGATAATTTATGACTTGAGATCATTCTTTGTCCAACAGCAATAAACACACATAAGTGAACTGGAACATGGTGAACAAAAAAGGAAAAGGCAATTAGCACGACATGCTAACATAGAAAACTCAAAAAAGCTTGCAGAACTTACCAAAGTTCCTTCTGCTCTTCTTCCTGCTTTGTCAGGATTGGCCCTCATTTTGACTATCCTAAGTGCTGAAAAGTGTTTGGCTTGCTGAGTAGGTTCTTGGGTAATCATTACCTTCTGTCTCCCTAGCTTGCAAAGACATCTTCTTCATCAGCTTTCTTGCAACCACCACAGCTCATGAGACAGGTCTGGCATCAAGACTGAGCTGGTGGTCAGACCTCTACCTAGACCTCCATGGTAAACAAATATGCAGGTCAAAAATCCAGATAATTTCTTCTGCAGAACTGCATGGTGATACATGTTTACCTGTTTTATACTTTCTGAACTATTCCAGACACTTTCAACACTTCGTTTACTATCCCCTATACATTTTTTACTGCAACTCCACTGTAGAATGTCAGAGAACATTATTACCTCTTCTCAGATTTAGGAACCTCTGTATTGTCTTCCTGCTTTTATCAGGAATATGCCCATTCCATATATACTCACTCCTCAAGACACTCACAGCATTTACACCTTCTCATCCATGGGAGTTGACCATTTTCCCCAAGGTAGTTGTAAGAAATTAGTAGGTGAAAATCTCTTCAAACAGTAAGGATTTTGGTCTGCTGAATTTAAGCCCAGGGACAAGCCTGAATTTAGGGTAAGGCATTGTAGCATTATTAACTGGAAGGTTATTACAGGCACAGAAATGAGGGACTGTATATATTTGCCATATTGATGCAGGAGACTTTCTGCCTTGAAAAGGGACTTATCACTCTGCTAACAGTTTAGTGACACTACTTTTGTTGATGACCGCCATCCCCAAATATTTTTGGGCAATCTTTACTTCTGAAGAAAAGGAGATGTTATGCAAAGCCAATGTAAATGCTTCCACACCAGAATACAAAAAGAAGTTCACAAGTCCACAAGTTCAAAAAAGACTGATATCTATTAAACTCATTCAAATCTACAAATACACAATAAATATTATTGTCCATTGTTCTGTTTTTTCAATCTAAGTTTAAGTATTTTTTAGAAATCTTCATTACGTATCTTACAAAACACTTGATACTTTAGGTTCAGCAAAAGATGTTAACTTTTTAATTTGTCCAGGATAAGCAAGTGCAGAAAAGTAAAACAGAATTAAAGAACAGAAGAAAACATTTATTTTTAGATACTGAAGTACTTTACAAGGGAAGGGCCAAGAATTTTGTCACATTTTTTTAAATCAATATTATCCTTGTAAACTCATATCCAGCTCAAAATGTGAGAAAATAACTACTCTGCATTTAACATTCTTTGCTCATTTCAACTTGATTTATTTTCAATATGCATCAGATAAGAAGTACCATCATGAAGAGAAAGATGTTTTCCTCCAGACAGCAACATCATGCTGCCTTTCAAAATTCAGGTAAACAACTAATCATAGAGAATATACAAGGAGCTTACCTTTTACACCACCAAATGGACCATAAGTCATATTGCAAGCAGTTCTCTGAAGATTGTGCTCATACATCAGTTTAATCTGATACTGGTTCCCATGCTCCACATTCCCCTGAGTTCCTACAAAAAAAAAAAAAAGGAAAAATATTTATTAATTTAATCTACACACTGTGGAAAAAGCAAAGTACTCTCAGTGCAAACAATCTGAAGAAAATATAGCTTAATTTCTAGTGACTTTTGAGATATGCAGGCTCACATTGCTGCTTTCTGAAAAGAAAATCACCAAGCTACAAAATTTCTACAGGCCAGAACCAGAAATAATTTCTCATTATACTATTCATAGTATAAAGAGCTCACAATAGGCTAAGATTTTATTACTTAAATGTATTTTTCTTGTTGGGCACACCTCAAAGATCAGAAAAAAGCCTGCACAAAGAGGAATTCTTATGATTCTCTAGCTATTTGGTAAATACAGTATATTCAACAGCCAGCTTCAGCTACAATAGTCATTGTCTCAAATTAAGCTGTAGCTGGTCATTAGCTACAATTTGACAAAGTGTGTATAGGGCACACTTATCACTGGTCTTTACTTTGCCTGAAATTGAATGGAGTGATCAGCAATGCAAAGATAAAATACATACCTATGGTAACAAAAATAACTTTGTGATATACATCATATTCTCTGAAAATATCTGCAGGAATTTTAACTTACTGGCTCCTTCAGGGAACTAGCAGAAATAAAGTCTTTCTAAAGAAACTGAAGTTCCTTTTTTGAGAACCAAGTTTTTCCTGAACCCCATGAAGAAAGTAAAGTTCAATACATAAAGTAATACTTAAGGACTAATATTAGCAAGCAAAAAAAAAAAAAACCAAAAAAAAAAACCTTTGACAACAGTCACATCAGCTGGGAAAAAGGGTTTTGTGCTAAATCCTACCACAGATTTAATTATACAAAGATTATTTCAACAGCAACTTAACATTATATGAAAGATTTGTAGCTTATGATAACCTTTTAGGCTAGCATAACCTTTTAGTTTTTAAACAATTACCCCAAAGCTGGCCCATATTTTGGAAAAGATTGGAATAGCCTTGAGGGAAAAAGCCCTGACTGAGCAGTAACTAGATAATCAGCAACACTTCAGGATAAACAAGTTAGAAAGTAGTCAGTCTGTGTATTGACTCTAATACAATATCAAAGCCATACTTTAGTCAATCCTGAAGGATGCTTTCATTTATCAAAGAGAAGCAGCATAGTGATTGTATTATTAATAACAGATAGGGTAACATGTATAAAGCAAGTAAAGATTCCATTTTATGGAAGTGTGATTTGCCTTAAAAGCATAAAGAAGTAATGATAGTTATTTCTCAAAGGAGCTTGTTTGAGAATACACACTCAGATGAGAGAAGCTACCATTAAAGCATGAATGCTTACAGATTAGTATCAGAAGTCTATTAGAGGATTGTAAAATTTTATCTTTATTATTACTTAACTGCTTAAGCCTCGTAGACCAAACAGCAAATTATAACTACTAAAAACTTCTAGACTTACTATTATATGCTGTAATTGCAAATTTTAAAATAAATTGTTTTAATAAAAATTGTACTGGTAGGCTTTAATCCTAAGGCATAAGCATTGTTACAGCAAGGAGAAAGCATGAAAACTGCAGTATATCTCAAAGAATCCCTCCTCAGCAAAGATCACTTTCACAAGTGTCCTCAGACTGGCAGAGAGAATCTGAAAAGAGAGCACGTTTTTGTAACCTATCTGACTACAAGGCTATAAATAGGAAGGAAGCTGCCCCTACAAGAAAACCATGCTCTTGCAATGAAAAAACAATGGAGTGTGTACCTGCGCGGAGAAAATGAACACCACATTGTCTATTGAATTTTGAAGATAGGTGTACCATTAACAGATCTCTTAATTATTTGCTCTGAGCATATAGAAGAAAAAACTCTAGGCACTGACTATGTATTTTGTGACTTGGCTCTTCACATACAGAGAGAACACATCATATAGAATTTACAGCCAAAAGCAGTAGAAGAAAGAGGTTATAAGACAAAATAGTGGTTTCACCTTCTTAGCAATATTAACCTCCTGTCTTCTCATGGGCTACCTGCCCCATGTTCTGGGTATCTAAAAAATTGCCTGGACTTCTGAGTTCAGAAAGAACTGTATGTGTTTATTTTTAAAGAGCTAAGCAGGTTGGCATTGTACAACCATTTGGTCATTAGCATGTTGAACAATAACACCACTTCATAAAACCATGAGAACTAGTTGCTCACAATCACTGCTAATCACAGACCATCACACACATCACAGCATCTCAGGCATGGAGCAGATCAGCAAACCTCTGCTACACCTAAATACTAATGTTTCCTCTTCATTCATGGGCTTGAGTGAAAGAACATGACTGCAGGTCTTCAGTGATGATAAGCAAACACTGTATATACCATGCTGAATACGAACCTAATCCAAACTTTAGAATACACTTAAAATCACTGAAAAGCTTGGATCTGTAAACTAACCTGAAACAGCATACACACAGAGTTTTCGGCAATGTAACACAGCCAGATGAAGTCCTTCAGTACCACTGTAAAGAAGGGTATGAAAAACACTATGTTCAGATAAATTCAAGTAAAATTCACCCAGTATAAAATTCAAGTAACATGTAAAAATTGCTCTCAAGTGTGGGCCAAATGCAAAGGTTTGGATATTAGATGCTACCATAAAAACTCAGAAGTACTGATCTTCCTAAATTCGTGCTGAAGTGTGGGGGGTTGAAATCAAAATTAATTCTTTAAGAACACATTTTCAGATTCAAATACAAAGAGTATCCCAACTATTTTCCCATTTTAGTTTGAAACTCATTTGAAATAAGATGCTGTTAGTCCTTCATGGAGGGATGATATGCAGATCATCACTCCAAACAAGCACTATGCAGCAATATTGGACACTACTTTCTTTTTAAGTTCACATTTGTACTAGTTGCATAGAACCTTCAAACTCTCACATTCTTTTTCCTCCAAACACAAGTAGTATTTCTAGCAGAGAAAGTACTTGTGCTGTAAATATCGAAAATGTTTTAGCTCATTTCACAGAGTAAGGCATTATCATTCATGCGCAGGGTCAGTCAGTGCATCTACTTTTCCCTTTGATCTCAGACCATGAATCTTTCTCATGGTTAGTACAGGTTTTACTTTCATTTTTTAAATAAAGTAGATGCTACAGTATTAGAAGTTAATTTCAAAATTAAAATTAACCCTTTAAGAATTAATTTCTAAAATAAAAATCTTCTAAGTATATTCTCTTACAGCAAATTAACTAGAAGATGTTTTCCTTAGAGTCACAGTATCTCTCTTCTACCTGGCCACTTATTTCCACTAAATTCATTGGAATTAAGGATCTTCTATGCTCTATCAAACAGGAAACAATTGGCCAGTATTAGATCATAAAAAGTTAATCAAGTATTCTTAAAACCTTAAAAAATAACTTCCAATGTAAAGTTTTTCCTGTTATACAAACTTCTAAAAAATTGCATAACTATCTGGAAGATTACCTTCTATGTATACCTTAAGTAAAAATTCTGTCATATGAAGATGATACAAGAAGCAGATCAAATGCATATTATAGGATTCGTAGATGTGATTAATAGTTGATTATCTAGAAACTGGAAACTCACCCTCCAAAACAAAGGAAGAAAATCACATCTAAGAATTAAACAAACACAACCATAGCCTGCCATTTACTTACGAAACAAATTTTCCTACTTCCACCTGCAATATTGGCTCTCGTAACTGCACTTCCAAGAGCAAGTCTTCAGGTTGCACTTCATCTCCAGGTTTCACAGGATGTGGATTAAAGATTCGGAGATATCCCTTATAACTGCCCACAATAACTTTATCTAAAAAACAAACAAACAAAAACAACACTTACGATACTACACAATACAATAGTACATGTGAAATTCCATTTGCTGCAGAGTGCCTCAAATAATACTCTCAAAAGTTAGAATATTGACATGATTCAATTAATGTTCATTATGCTCTGCCTTCTAGTTTAACTTTAGCAATTACATTTTTTGCAGATCTATGAATATCTGTCAGCACCAGTGATGGCAGTAGGGTTGTTTATGTTTAAGAATCGGGGCAAAGGCCAGTGAGGCAGATACCACGGTGGGAGTTTGTTACAGACCACCCAACAAGGACAAAGAGGCAATGAAATATTCTATAAGAAGCTTAAAGAAGTCTCACAATCACCAGCCCTTGGTCTTCAGGAGGACTTAACTTACCAGATGTCTGCTGCAAATATAACACAGTAGAGAGGAACTGTGTTAGTTCCTCTAGGAGAACTAGGAGATTCCTGGAACGTATGAAAGAACTGCTTGACACAACTGGGGAAGGAGCCAACCATGGAAGGTGCCCCACTGGATTAGGTGTTTGTGAACAGAGAAGGGTGTGTAGGGAATGTGATCATTAGAGGCTGTACTAGGCACAGCAATCACAAAATTTTATTTTTGATTCTTAGAGAAGGAAGGAGGGGGAACAGCAGAATGGCTGTCATGGACTTCCTGAGCGTAGACTTTCAACCATTTGGAGACTGGTTGGCAGAGTCCCTTGGAAGGCAGTACTGAAGGGCAAAGGGGCCCAGGAAGGCTGAACACTTGTAACAAAGAAAATCTTAAAAGGTACAGGACCAGGACCTCCCCATGTGCCAAAAGACACACTTCCAGGGAAGACCACCATCCTGGCTGCACAGAGCTTTGACTGGAACTCAGGAAAAAGAGGAGATATGGCCTTTGGAAGAAGGGGCAGCTGAATCAGGGGGGCTGAATCAGCTGATTTGTAAAGTTATGCAGGAAGAAAATTAGAAGGGCCAAAACCTAACTAGAACTTAATCTAGCAACTGCCATAAAAAGACAATAAAAATGTTTCTAGCAATACCTCAACAATGCTCCATTTTTTATTGGATATGGTGGGAAACATAGTGACAAAGGATGAGGAAAAGGCTGAGGTACTTAGTGCTGCCTCTGCCCTAGTAATCAATAGAACAGTTGCTCTCTGGGTATCCAGCCCCTGAGCTGAAAGACAGGAACAGGGAGCAGAACGAGGCCCCACAAGGGGAAATGGTCAACATTCTGCTACACCACTTAGACACGAACACAAGTCTATGGGGCTAGATGGGATCCACCCAGAAACACTAAGAGAGTTACTGGAAGTGCTCACCAAGCTACTCCCCATCATTTATCATCAATCCTGGCTGACCAGGGAACTTCCAGTTGCCTGTAAGTTAGGAAATGTGATGCCCATTTACAAGCGTCAGAAGGAGGATCCAGGAAACTATAGGCCAGTCAGCCTGACCTCAGCGCCAGGGAAAGTCATGGAGCAGATCATCTTGAGTGCCATCATTCAACTTGTATGGGACAACCAAGGGATCAGATCCATCCAGAAGGGGCTGATGAAGGGCAGTTTCTTTTTGACCAACCTGATGTTCTTATATGACAAGGTGACCGGCCTAGTGGACAAGGAACAGATTGTGGATGTTTTTTACCTAGACTTTAGTAAACCTTCGACAGCATTTCCCACAGCATTCTCCTGGAGAAACTGGGTGGTCATGGCTTGGACAGGTGCACTGCTTGCTGGGTAGAAAAGTGGCTGAGCCCAGAGAGTGGTGGTGAACTGAGTTACATCCAGCTGGTGACCGGTCACGAGTGACATTCCCCAGTACTGGGGCCAGCCCTGTTTAATATCTTTATCAATGATCTGGATGAGGGGATCAAGTGCACCCTCAGTAAGTTTGCTGATGACAGCAGATTGGGTGGGAGGGCTGATCTGCCGGAGGGTATGATGGCTCTATAGCAGGATCTGGACAAGTTGCAGCAATGGGTAGAGGCCAATCGTATGAGGTCCAACAGGGCCAAGGGCCAGGCCACTCTCTTCAGTCACAACAGCCCATGCAACACAACAGGCTTGAGGAAGAGAGGCTGGAAAGCTGCCCAAGAGAAAAGTACCTGAGGTGACAGTTGACAGCAGCTGGAATGAGCTAGAATTTGCCCAGGTGGCCAAGAAGGCCAATGGCATCCTGGCTTGTGTCAGAGAGTGTGTGGCCAGAGAAGTATTGCCCCCTGTATTCAGCACTGGTGAGGCTGCACCTCAAACACTGTATTCACTTTTGGGCCCCTTCTGGGTCAGGGGGTGGTGGAATGTGGCCAGAGAAGGGCAACAAAGCCAGTGAAGGGCTTAGAAGTGCACCAGGAGGTGTAAAATCTAGATGGGATATCAGGAAAAATTTCACCAGAAGGGCTGTGAAGCATTGGAAGAGACTGCCAAGGGAAGTGGTTGAATCATCACCCCAGTGGTATTTAAAAGTCATGTAAATGTGGTCCTCAAGGATATGGTTTAGTAGTGAAGACAGAGTGTTAGATGTTGGAGTCAATGATCACAAAGGCCTTTTCCAACCTAAATCACTCTAATGAATTTCTACTGAAAACTGGTTGTACACCAAATCAGTAACAGCTCAACTTTATTCAAGTTGTCCTGAAAAGGGAAAACTTTATATTAAAATAATTTTAGAAGAGTATGGCAGCAAGGAAGTCAAACTCAAGTACCTCTACTGGGCAAAAACAAAGTTCCAAGGTGAGCAAGATATCAAAATTATCCCAAGAATTTATTAATTTTTTTAAAATATACACACAGAAACTCTCCCTAACAGCAAGATATTTCACATTATTAATGACTACACAGAAAAGCAGGGTTTAATCAAGCAGAGTTACTTATTTCAATCATCACTTATTTTTCAGATCAAAAGAGTTGGTTATTTGTTTTTCTAAATTCTTAACTCTTTAGCTCTCACCTTACTTTTTTTCTTCCCTTACGTTTCTACAAGTCACAATGTGTTTGGTCTCATGACTGACTGAAAATTCTTTACTTTAAAGTTATCTACCACTAAAGGAATAAGACATGAAAGAAGTTACTAGTGGACATAAGCAAGAATTTACATATTTAGCAGCATACAAATACAAAAAGACAGAAAGCACAGAATTTGTCTTCTTAAGCCCACAATGACACATTAAAGGCAGCAGACCTAAAACTAATTAGCTAACTAGTCTAGCTAAGAAGCTTTCAGCATGCATTGGTCAAAGCAAACTTACAGCTGTGAGGCTTAAAAGCCAGCAATTTCAAGTCTGAATTTACCTTGTCCACTGCCACTATTATCAACATCAGCAACACACAGACAGCCTTGGTCAAATTCTTCCTTTTCTCCAAGTATGGAGGACCACCAGTCTCTAGCTTTAAACAAGGACATTCTTCTTTACTGAAAAGGAAACACACTATTGTTAAAGATTACACTAATACATGCAACTGTTCATACAAAAAACTTTTACTTTGTTAGCAACAGCTTTCCTTAAGTATATCACGTCTCTTGTTTTCACACTGCAGTAGTGTAAGCTCATAATTTCAGTTGTCTGGAGTTTCTGGTTATACAGTTTAGGAAAAAAAACAACCTCAGGAATCTTAATGTCATTAGTTAAATTATTTGTGACAGACACAGCTAGTTATGTGAAGAAAATGCAACAAAATACCAGACTTTTAAGAGCTGTTAAATGCCTTCTGTTACAAGCACTAAGTAATAAAAAGTTTTCAAAGTCACAGAACTGAGGTCTCTTCTCTCTTACCAAGGAGCACCAGCAAAAATATTAGAAAAAAAAAATTCTGATGCAAGTCTTCTGCAAGAGAAATTATTTTTAGACAAGGAAATGGAGACATAAACAGACGACATCAAAACCTCCACCACGTAATCGCCTTGAAGATGCTCCAGTGACACGACTAAAGAACGCGGTCATACAGGGCACAAATCAGCTTTTCTACTCCCTACCTGATGTTATCTTAAGACGGGGGGAGGGAAGGAGCGAGGAGACTAATCCCTTTGCAGGCGGCTTGATAATAACATTATCCTAGTTCAAAACTCACAGCCCCGTCCCCGACCATGGATCCGGACACACTCGATCACACAGCCCGCACAGGAGGCGAGGGCTGCCAGCCACCGCCAGCTCCGGGGGAAAGAAGGGGGAAAGATGGGATTCGGAACAAACGCAACCTGCGAGCTTTTCCTCTCTGAAGGAAACCAAGTCCGGCAAACAAAACCACTTATTTCCCATCTTTTTCCCGTCGCTATGCCCGCTAGGCAACCCGCTGCCGCCGAGCGCGGGCTGGCACCGCACAGCCCTCCACACACACCCCCTCACAGAGCCCCTCACAGCACCTACACCGAGCCTGGGACACGGACACACGGACATACGGACACACACAGATCCAGACACGCATCCCCGTGCAGCGGGAGAAGGGAGACGGAGCCCGGCGGGGCTTACTTGGGCGGGAGGCGGCAGCTCCCTGGCACGGCGCAGTCTGAGCCTCCCCAGGGCGGCAGCCCCGCTTCCTCACAGAAGCTCCTCGCTCAGGCGTGGCCCGAGGCGAGGCACAGAGCGGCAGCGCTACAGGCGCATTCCCTCCGCCGCCGCCGCCATCTCCAGCATCCTCCTCTCCCCACGGCCGGCACCAGCCGCTCGCCGCCCCACGCCCCGCCCAGGAGGGAGCTTGGGAAATGTAGTTTGGGCAGCGGAGCCATGGGCCGTTGGGCTCTCTCATTTCGTCCTCTACGGAGGGGAAAGAGCAATGAGAAACATTCTTCTTGTATTTTCTGAGGAAAATTTAATTTTAAAAAAACAACCTTAAGCATTGGGTGACGTGTGTTTTTTTCTTTTTAAAGCCTTCACAGAAACCTCTTGCTCCTGAGGCGCCCAGCTCCACCCGCGCGCCTACCCTTTCCTCCCCCTTT
>JAHLSL010000117.1:0-50295 GCA_025920805.1 Petroica traversi | reverse complement strand
GAGGGCGCCGCCGCGCTCTCTCGCAGCGGCTCCCGGCGCCCCGGGATCTGCGACCATGGACAGAACCGCCGTGGCCAAGATGGGAGCGGTGGCGAGCGCCAGCGTGTGCGCGCTGGTGGGCGGGGTGGTTCTGGCGCAGTACATCTTCACCATGAAGAAGAAGACGGGTAAGAAGACCAAGATCATCGAGATGGTACGTGGTAAGAGGCCGAGAGCCCCTCGGCGCCCTCACACACGCCCTTCTCCTTGTCCTTCTCCTGCGGCTCCCCACGGCCGCACCGCGGATCTCCCGAGCTGGAGGGGCAAAGGGGGGACCTTGGCGTCCTCAGCTTGCGATTTCCCTAAGGACAGGCGCTGGAGGAAGGAGCAGCTGTTCCACCTCAGCGTGACCCGCGAGCACGGAAAGGGTGCGTGAGGGAAGGGTCTGCCCCGCCTGCCCTGCCCGGCCTATGCGTTCCTGTAGGATACATATGTACCTGTTGGTACACACGTCCCCGTGCGCCTCGGTGGTAATTTCACAAGCCTGCTTGCAGTTTGTTTCTAAGGAAAATGGACACGCACGCACACGTGTTCAACCATCTGTTGAAACTGGGAAGCACAGCCTGTTCGCGGTTACTATAAAAGGAAGATGGAACTCGCTCTCTCGCGCTGCCCTCGTTAAACTTGTTGTTTAGGAAATTGTTTAAATGTCTGCTTATAAATAAGTGGATCGTAAAAGGTCTTTGTTTGGACAACGTGCTGATTATGTGGAAGTCCTTCAAATTGTGTGATTTGGACGCCGCCGTACCGAAGAGCTGAAATCGTCAAGTCGCTTGATGTTAGCTAATGGGTATTTTGTGATCTCCCCTGCTGAATTTTACTGAGAGCTGATGAATTTTTAAAATTACACGCGGAAACAGGTTTTAGTAAGAACTGGGGTTCTGTGTGTAAATTGTGAGCTGCCTAAGTACTCACTCGGCCACGCATTGCCACACTTGCCAGTGGAATTCATGCAGTGCACTTTTTGATTAAGTGGGTCCAAAGAAGAATCATACTTTGAGTTTTTGCTAATTTTAGAGTCATTGCTTACTGTTGAAAAAAATACTGTTTCTAGTCGTCAGTCATGTCGTCTGACAATTTGGAGGGAGGTGCTTTACTTTTTACTTTCTCCAAGCCCATTTCCAGCAGCTTGTGGGAGAGCAGAAAGTTTGGATTGCCACTTTAGGGAGGTTTTAGATCTATTTCTGTGAAAGGGCTTTGGACTCTATGGTAGGGTTTTACAAAACTCATTTGAAAACTTAAAGTGGTGTAACACTGGTTAACTATAAATTTTATTTTTTAAATTCTAGTACTACAATACCAGAACTTACTTGTGAGTTATGTGGACAATAAAATAACAGCATTTAAAAGCTTGATCATATGAGTGCTCAAAAGGCAAATCCTATAGTTTCACTTATCTCATGTTCATAATACCTGATTGGAGCTGTAGTTCAAGAAGTACCTAATAATTGCTAAAATGTATTTATATTAACTTTCTGTACAATATTTAAGTGGTGTTTTGGCTGGGAAGACTTGAACTTTGCCAAGATTTTGCCTTTGGTAAGGGAAAAAATCATTATGGCAATGCTAAATCGATTTCTGGTAAGTGATTTTCTGAAGTATGTACTTCAGATAACATTTTCAGAGCTATGTTCTTGGACACAAACCTATGATCCTAAGTAGATATTTCCAGAATTCCACTTTTATGGTTAGAGCTTTTCTCGACTTTAAATTGCAAGGGAAAAATTAAGCTTATTGAAAGCATGTCTGATTTCTCATGCAGAAACATTTTATCAGTTGAATGCAACACGATCACACTCAGAGAGTGAGCATTTTAGCTGATATTCGGGTTGGCAGCTTCCTCAGCTAGCAAACATCCTTAGTGCTAAAGATACAAGTCTAAGTAGTATTTCCAGTGGACACATGCATTCAGGCTGTGCAATTTCTTTAAAATAAGTGAAGTAGTTATGTAAACGTCATAGTAAGGAGCTGAGTTTGTCAAGTATGGGCAAAAATGGGTACATGCATTTTACTGGAATATGCTGCATTCTGAAGAACTTTCTTTTATCCATCAATGTAGATTTGATTCAGTGTTTGTTATTTACAAAACACTGTATCAGTTTTATTTTATGACAAGAGAGGCGTTTCTTTGAGCTGTGGAGGAGAAGATGCTGTTTTCCAGTCTGTAACGTAGTGTAATTTAGGTGGTAAGGAACAATACTGCTTTATTGGAATGTATTTTATTCCGGTACCAGGCTAGTCTTCTATGTTAGATTAAAATTATGGGATCATTCTTGTATTTTCAGCAGACTTTTTTGTTCAAATTTTCTTTAGGGAACATTACACTTTAGTTTTGTATCCACATTAGACTTAGAATTATGTTATACAAATAACATAATTCTAAGTTATACAACAATTGTTGTATAACTTTTTATCAAGAGCAGTAGGGAGCAGACCTATTTACACCTTAGTTATGTGAATGAAATATTATTTAATTATAATTAACTACAGCAATTTATTTTTTTCTTAGTCAGAATATAGTTAGAGGAATATAAAACCCATGTGTAAGTAAAAAATATACAGCTGTTTTTAAGTGCTAAAAAGAGGGAATTTTACAAATCAAATATAACACCTATAAGATAATATCAAGGATTATGACTTCAAGAATGTTTAATGTGAAAAATGTGGAAAGGATTCTCAAGCATTGTGGAAAAGAGAAACCCACTTTCCTTGCTGAATAATGAAATCAAGTAATTCTTAAATATCTAGCTCACATTTCAGTAGATTATTTCCTTAGCACACCAATTAGCCTGGTACAGAAATTTAAGCTTAACGAAGACACTTCAAAATTACAGCCTCTTATTTGATAGAAAAGGTTTGAATTTGTAATTAAAGTGTTAATATTGTGTCCTCATCCAGGGCATGTAGTTTGCAAACAGGGAAGTTTCCCTTAGGCACTCATTAATGTAGACAGAGTTACTTCAGCTCCTCTTCTGAAGTAAGAGAGGCATTAATAGTAATGGTCACATGAAGTTTCACTCGGTGTGGTAAGAAACAAACACCTCCCAAAGCCTTCTGTTTTTACTTTGCACAGCCCCGTTGCCAACTGTGTGAAACTGTGTGAGTATTTGGACAGTCAGGTGAAAGCAAAAATTAGCCTCAAGGTTGCCAAGTTTGATTTAAATGGATGGTTAACAATTAATTATATTCTCAGAGTAATGTTTTAGAAAATGTTTCCCAGCCATTTTAGAAAGCGATTAAACCATATAGTGCCATTCAGATTTTAGGATTTTTTGAGCCAAAGACATATATGCAATTAGGTTTTGGATTTCTATGCAGCAAATACTTGTACTGCCAGTAGACTTCAATTTTTTGATTACTCTTTGCCAAGCCTTTTATCAGCTCAGCAGAAAACAGGTGTTCACAAACTAGAGCGAAAAACGTTGTCTAAATCTTTCAAAAACACTCGCCTGTAAGCAGTAGCCCACATTAATTAATATATGGAGTTAACATAAGAAAAACTTCTTGGAGGAGTAACACTATTTTTGTTGTCTGTTTCATAAACAAAGTTGTTCATATCTTGGGGGTTTTTTCAGCAGCTTTTTCCCCATTCTTTGGTTTTGGGGCTTTTTTATTGTATTTTTTTATTACGATAAGAAACATAATAGAGTGGGTTGAAAACAGAATAGCAAAATACCTGACACTGATACTTCCTCTCCCAGGTTTGTTTTCAGAACACTGGGCAATGCATAGTTGCATTTGTTTATTTCTCCAAGCTTTCACTGGCAGGCGTAATTACATGAAAAAGAGACTTTGTATCAAAGTTCAGCAACAACAAATTAAAAGCAACATCAGAACGGTTTCTCAGTTTACCGGAAACATTTCAACCAGTCAACTGTCTCTGGACAGTGTACTTTTTATTGTGTTAAGGAAGGAAAAAAAATGCATGGATTTTTGCAGTATTAGAGTTTACCTGGAGGGAAATAAGGAAATTAATAAGAAACAAGGTAGCTGTTATTTACCTACTTCCCTAAGAAATAAAGGAACATATTCCGTGAGCATGACTGTTGGGGGGGGGGTATTTTTTAAGTTATTACTATTATTATTTTCTTTTACCTGGCAGTCTCTGGCGAGACTGGGTTCTTGTTTCATAGGGCATAAGAGCATTTCTGCCACAGATGAAGATACAACTGGCAGCAATCGCACACTGCTTCTCTATTCTTGTCTTGTGCTGGTAACGAGTTGTTATAGAAACTGTGACGTTACTCTGGCAGCCTGACCTCCCAGTAGAGTAGAAAGCAGAGGAGTAAGTAATGTGTAGCATACATACATATTCAGGAATCCAAGTGGTTGGTATTTGCCACTCCTTCATATGTGCTCATGCTGAAGAAGGGTTTGAGTCTGAGTAAACTAAAAACACTAAAAGGGGAGTGGACTCCCTCTAATGATGCCTTGGAAGGATATTGTCACTATCTGGATGTGCTCGAGAGCTATGCAGTGATATAATCCACATGGGAATAATACTGTTCAAAAAGAATGGTGCTGTGATATATGAACCCAAGTATGAAAAGTGAAAGAATTGCTGAGACTTAATACCACTGCTACCTGTCGACGTGTGTCTGAGGGCCCTTACGTTACTAGAATATTATAATAAGTTTCAGGGTATTGTTAACATTTTAAAATTAAGTTAAATTTTACATGCGTTCTGGATATGCCATATAACTATTTCTGTAAACCTTGGGGTTTGTTTTGACTGTATTCTTCAGTAGAAAAATCAATTGACAGTGATAGATACCAAGTGTTAAAACAAGGTTGTGTTTCCCACAGGCTGTTTGCAGAGATAATCATAATATATGCCACCTAGATAATGCTTGATTCCAGGCTGCCTAATGTAAGTCACCATGCATCGTGGAAGTCAACTAGCATGTGGCTTGTAAAGCAAGTTTTCACAGAGCAGGAAAAACCCTAAGGGCAATACATGTTGATACAACTTGGGTACTAGTAATAGTTTTTCATTCTCATTGTAAAATAATTTAGTTGGAAATTTAAGAAATTCAGATCCCAGGAGAATGAAAATTGACTGAATTCCATTGTTTTCTCCTCTCACTGTCAAAATTATGTACATACTAATATCTTACTTCATTTAGTATAGTAAGCTGATCCTACAATGCAGCTATCTGTTTCAGAAGTAGGTTTTAATTTTCTGAAATTGCTGCTGCCTGTGTTGGTTTTTTTTTTTTTTAACTCTTGAAACCTACATTCATGGGTATGGGAAGATTAATTAAACCTATAATTCTGCATTAGTTTCTTTAGAACTCATTTATCCAAGTTATAATAGTAATCAAAAACATAATGATGTTCTATACCTGGAAAGTGAGCTCCAATTGTCAGTGTAGACATATTAGGATACAATATAGATTGCAGGTATAGGCTCAAAAGAGCCTTTTTGCTGCTTTCTTTTATCTTTTGTATAAAGTCTTTCTCCAAGACAGAAAAGCAATGTTTCAATTACTCATTCTGCTCTGGAATACATTTACCTTTTAATAAATGCTTGGTATGTGTTAAGAGGTACTTTTTAGTGATTTTTCTCCTGTAGTAATAACTCGTTTTTACTAGTTGAGCTTAATGGTATCTGTTCTATTAAACTCTTTTTACAGCTTAAGACCAATAGCAAATACTGCAAATCTTAAATTTTTTTCCTTTAACTGTTATATTGTCAAACAATATAAACAGTAATAAGGGATGTTTTTAGTCTGAATACACATATCATTGCAGATCTGTTCATATTGTGAATTAAACTTGCATAGCATTCCAATCATACCATTTAGCCTGGAGTTAACAAGAACTATCAGATTTTATAAAATGTATCTTAATTGATCAATATAAACATTGAGGAGACCCAGGGTATGGATCCATGCATTTATAAGTAGGAGAATACTACCTGTAAATTCAATAGCAATGTACCTGTAAATGTAAAAACATCACAATTTCCGTAAGTCTGGAAACTTGCAAAATGCCTGAACTTTGGAAGTTCTTTATTAAAAAAAAGATAAAAACAAAGAAAAAAACACCATAAAAATCACACCACAACTGCCTTTTACCTTTATTTTCACTTGCATGAATTACATAATACATGTAAAATACGTATTATTTTCTGTCTTGGCTAGTTCCAATTTGCAATAATAGCCTTCTAGCCATCAGCCACCATTCTTCCCTCCACGTGTGCATACACAAGTGCATTTTGTGCAAGTAAACTACAGTGTACTCTTCACTTACTACGAAGGGTTATTACTGGAGAGAGCTTAAGGAAAAACACTGGAAGAGAAGCAGACAATGTTAGGTTCTACTGCTGTGTTTCGGTGTGTCTGTCAGGGAGTGAGGAATTCTCTCCATGGAAGTTTTGGCGGCAGAGCTGCAGGGGCCGGCTCCGAGCAGCAGGTGGCGCTGGCGCTGCCGTGTCCGAGGCGGTGGCCGCTGCCTGGGAAGGAACCTGTCCTTTAGGGAATCCTGGCCCGCAGCCAGGCTTTACCCGGCTTTTCCCGGCCACTGCCCCGCTGCGGTCACACTCGGACAGCTGAGCTGCTCCTGCTGCACCGGGCCCACAGCAGCAGCCACGGCTCTGCTGCCTGCCAGGTGCTCAGCGCTGGAATCAGCTCAGCTGAGGCAGGAACACCTCACAGCCATCCTTCCGGGCTTCCTTATCTAACCACTGCGCAGGGATATAAGGCCAGATAAGACTGGGCAAGAGAGTTGTTTATATTGTCGTGGAGGGTGTGTAGAATAAAAGTTAGGGCGTGAAGTCTAACTGGCCCTCTTGCAGTCTCGGCACTGTGCAGCAGCTGATCTGCACAGACTGCTTCTTCTGGGGGCACAGTCTTCATACAGCACTTATCTTGACCAGCTGCTGTATGTCAGTCTCTTTCTCCCATCCAGAAGTCTTCAATCACCAGGGGGCAGCTGCTGTAAAACATCAGAGAACTTAAGATTGCAGTAGGCAAATTTTTAGTTCAGTATCATGCTGCAGCTTGACGGGCAGTGTACCATTAAGTTGGAATCTGTGGCTGTTTTGTTAGTCAACTCTTTCTTAGGTTATTTGTGTGAAGCTTCTGATGGTTCAAGGAAAAAATATCGGTACCTATTAAAAGATTTTTTTTTTAAATTTGGCTAATCAAGAGTGGCTTATATGAATGCCAAAAAACATGTATTATTCAGTACAAATGAACATATGTTTAAGGTTGCAGCACACAGGTCAAAGACATCATATTTAAATTCTAAAAGTGACTATATTATTTTCATTCACTAATGCCTTAGAAGAATAGAGAATTGCACTGGCTTACCTCAGACAATAATTACAAAACTAATTTTAAATAACATTTCTCTAAATTATGGAAATAATACCTATTGCTAGAGGGAAATGTGGCTTCTACTTTCATATATATCAGTCTTTTTAAAAAGTTTATTTAATTAATTTCTTATTTAATTTTATTTTAAAGGGCTGGGGCAAAGCCTAGACTTGGACAGTGAAGATTCAATAATTTTCTGAATACAGACTTTCAGACTTCCTGGGCTAGGTTTGCTACCAAAAAATTCCTGTTCAAATGTATTTGTTTTTTCTTGTCTCCCACTCCTTAACTGTAATTTCCTTCCTGCACCCTTATATAAAGATCTGTTTGTCTGTTCTGCAAATTGGATCACTGAAGTAATCCAAGTTTATTTATGGTTTGTGGTATTTTTTTACCTAGGAGTTATTTTGCTCCACCTTAATCTGACAGAATGAATACCACAAAAATGTTCCATTAACCTTGTTGCCTTAAAGCTTTCTGTCTTTATCAGAAACTTACTAGTTATCAGACTAAAAATGTAATTTTACACTCAGCAGCTATTATGGCAACACTTACTATTTCAGCTGCATCTGCCTTTGCAATGAATATCACTGATGGGTAAGCCTCAGTTTGATCTGCATGTTCCCATGTAAAAAAATTGTATGTGAAACTGAAGAGTAGGAATTAACACAAAGCAGTAGCAGTAGCAGTACTTTAGCAGCAGTAGAACACAAATAGTAGTGGTAGCATTATTACCAATTGATTTTGAGCACTTCCAGAAGGCAAGTCCACAGAGATACAAGAAATAAGGAGCATTCAACTGCATCTTTGAAAGGATGCAGCAGTGACAAACTCCCATAAAAGAATGCGATGTGGAGTCAAAACAATCCATGATGCTTGTGCTTGATTCCTTTAAAAGGTGTGTTTGGTAGCTGTACTTCATCTTTAGATTTAATAGATTATTTTTTTCAAGAACTTTTAAAAAGAGTTTGTAATCAAAGAGAACCTAACAGTTAAAAACTTCACTAGTCTCAATGTGTAATTTAATTGAATTGGTATATTAGCACTACATTCTTACATGTAGTGTATGGTAACATATTGCAGATTAAACTTTGTCCTGCTGACTTTGCTTTCAAACTGAGTCCCACAGCTCCACTATTCAAGGGTCAGAGTTTATTTGATCTAGATACAGCATTCTTAGACTTAGTGAAAAAAAATCTAAGCAGGTTTTTTTTTTCTTAGAAGCAGATAAGAGAAAAAGAGAATCAGCAGCAACTGCTTCAGTCCAAGCCTTGGCCTTAATGCAAATTCCATTCTAGATGGTGTTACATGGGAAGCTTCTAGGGAAGCAGGCTTTTGTTTAAGTTCTTTCAATGCGTGTACATGTAGATATATATAGGATATTTAATTATAAAATATATACATGAGAATGTACAGTTTGGGGGGAAAATAGTATAGTTCATGAAAATTATCTTATTATGCAAGAAGAGCTTTTACATACCTGATAGCTAATTAAGAATTTGTAAATGTGCACAGTATATTTACATACTGCCAGTTCTTAGAATTCTACAGTTTGCCTAGGTATTTTGAAGAAAGATTATTTGTACTAGCAGCCTCACCTGTAAGTATTCTTTAAGAAGGCATTAGATTCTTATAATTCGTATAATATGAGAGGGAAATAAAACTTTTAGACAGGCAGACTCCAACATACTCCATAGCAGTATTAAGGCAAAATGAGAGTACTCCTCAAATTTAAAAATTCTTATTTGTCAAAAATGAATTTTCTCTATCTGTGTTCTCAGAAGAAGAACTGGCAAGGAAAAGGAAGGATGGAGTTAAAACTAAGATACTTGTGATCAAACTGAAGCACTATCATGTAAAGCAAATTATTCTCCCTATCATCACATGTTACAAACAGGGAGTGTTTACTTGCCTTCCATGAAATCTTACCAGATACAGATAGAATCTTACGTCTTGCAATGGTCTATAGCAGAGGTTCAAAGAAAGCATAGGAAAGGGATGAGTTGTCATGAATGTTTTTCCTAGAATGATTTCTCTGCCTGCAGCAGCTTGCATTTCAGAGACAGTGTGTGTAATTTAAGATGAACTTTTTTTTTCATGTTGTTACCCAGTACTATTTTAAGGCTGCATAAATTCCCAGTGTCACCAAAAAGGAATTTAACATTTTACTACTTCACCTAACTGTGTGACTTGTAGCTGACTTCTTTAATTTGTTTTGAGTCTAACTCCTCTTAATTTTAGTTGATTACGTCTACCTCTTACACTGGAAGAGATAGTGAATAATCTTTCCCTATTAACCCTTTCTAAGCCACCCTGTAATTTCCAGGTTAAGGAATTCTGTTAATATTCAGTTCATTGTATACATCTTATCTCATGGCTCATTCTTACTGCCCTTCTCAGGGCCTTTACCAGTTCTAGTCTATTTCCTGTAAGGTAGAGAAACCAGACCTGGTTTTAGTATTTAAGCTGCAAGTTCACAATGGATTTATAAACATTTTATCCAGAAGCACTGGTAAGAATAGGCATCAGTGAAATGTATGCACGAAGGCCAAGAAAAAAGCCTCCATTTTCTTCTGCGTAGCAATGAAAGGGTGTCATAACTTGATTTCTTCTTTCAATCCTGGTGCTTTAGAAGCTATTTTTAAAATGTAAGTGTGATGTGATAAATTGTACTCATCTGAACTTGCTTACATGCAGAATATTTTTATATTCTTTTTTTTTTTTTTTACAAGGGCAGGAGAGAAACAATGAATATAAAAAACCCCATCTGATTAAATTTGGCTGTAGTATTACCAAGATACTCATTGGAACTGACTGAAGATCTCTTGATCATTTCCAGATACTCACTGAAAACTAAATAATACATTACTTTTCTTTTAGCATGCCAGCTTTAAGGGTTAAAAGCACAGGGATGATATGATTCCCCTAACATATAATCAGAGAAAAAAGATGCCTGTCCTGAGCTGTACTCATTCATCACAGAGCACACTGAACTGTTCTGTATGTTTTGTATCTCCTATATTCTCTCAGACTAAATTCTTCCCTGGAAGAATAATTGTCAGGATCACGTGAAATGCTGGAAATGTAGATCTTAGTAACTCAGTCCTTCATCTTCTTGTAAGATTTCAAATGTCTGTTGATTTAGCACCAGCAGAAATCTCTTCTTTTAGTGTTTTTCTAAGCCCAAGAGGAAGCTGCATAAGGGACAAGATGCTGCAATATTTTTTATTCTCTCATCAGAGAGATATAGTAGACACAAGAAGGATAAATGCTTAAGGAGTTGTCTGAGTGTGTGTGTTGACTTTAATAGCTTTGTGTTCAGTCAGACTGTTAGATGATCTCCAGTTTTCTCATGAACTATAAAGAAAGCTGGATCTCTGATGAGATCAAGAAAATTTCTATAAAAATGGTTGTTGAATATGTCTTGTGATACCATTCAGGTTAAGATCCTCACCTTCTTAGCATGTGTCTTCTCTGGATTTATCACAGTTTATTAATTCAGTCTTTAATATGTTCTTAGCACTTTTTCATGACATAGTCTGTTCAAGCTCTTTCTTTTTAGAATCGCTTACACTCCTCACAAATCATCTCTATGATGGACACACACTTTCATATACAAATCATAGTTCTGTATTGCATCACACCAACTGTAAATATGGCTAGCATGGGTTTTTACACCAAACCTGTACTGCAAAGATAAGTGGTATCCAAAATGCAAGGCAACCTTCTAAACCCTTATGTACCCCAGCTTCATCAAACCGATCATTGATCTTACTTTCCTTGTAATTGTCACAGATATAAAAAGCTATTCCTGGAACCATGATGCTGCTCATTCTCAGTTTGCTAGGGCATGAATAATAATTATGTTTGAGTACAATTGGGTTCTATTAGTTCCTTTCTTCTGCTTGGTCTTGGTACTTGAGTACCAAGGTTCAGGTGCCCTGGTTCAGGTGCCCTGTCTCATGACTTATATCAAGTAGGCTGCTTTGGAAAATATGTACTAAGTAAACTTATTACAAAAGCAAAACTAGGCAACAAATACAATTCTTTAACGTTTAAAATTGATCCCTACAATAAAGCAAGGTATTGCTCAAGTACAGTTGAGCAACATACTAAATATATGCGGATATATTCAAAAGTTGTTCAGTTGCAGTAGGTTCACTAAAAGCTAGTGAATAAAAGCTAGTAAGCTTAAGAAAAGACACTAGCTAATGTTTACAGTACAGACAGGATTCAATCACCTCTAAATTTTATAGGAAATATTCTAAAAAGCTGTGACCTCTTTCTTGATCTTTAAAAGATTGTCAGTTTAGCTGAAGTATTCAATCTATTAGTTAAAGAAAAAGCTCAGCTTTTTTGCTTAGGCAATATACCTGTGCTAATTCTTTCCACAAACAGATGCAACTTAGATCACAGGTGTGGAAAGACTGGTAGAACCAGCTTTTCTTTGCTTTACACTAAAATTTGCAGTGCTTCATATTCAAGAGCATCCTCTACTAGCCAAGTTTGCCTAACACACGAGCATATAAAGTTGAACCTTTTCCCAGTCTTATATAAATTATGAATCATCTAGTGTTTTCAGTGTTGTTCTTTTTTTTTTCTCTCTCTCTCTCTCTCTTTTTCTGCGTAGAATATTCTGTAGTCAAGATATGGCCCTCAGCCAAAGAGAAAAGGTTAAAATAGAACCTATCTGTTGAAATAACTATACCTCTTCAGTTCATGGTTCTTAAAATATATTGAAATTACCTTCCTTATTTCAAGAGTAGAAATGTCATGCTGTAGTTTATTTCTCTCTCTTTAAAAAAATCAGTGTTCATTTTAACTCCTCTTTTACCAGACATTAAACACTGTAAGCAAAATGCTCAACAGACTCAAATCAGCAGTAATAGAATGTGGTTAGTAGGAGCTGTTGTAATTAAAATGTACACAAAGATTTCTTGGAGTTGCAAAGACAGTCTTGTTTTGTAGACGAGAAGATTCGTATACAGCATTTTCATTAAAGTGAAAGTACACTGTTGATAAAGATAGAGTAGATGTTTTTCTAAGAATTAGGTGTTGGCTGCATTAATGTTTACTGAAATTATGCTCAGAACATTTTCTGGGGCTTTGACTAAAACTCTAATCGGTAATTTAGAATGCTTTCCAATTAGTACACCAAGAAATAGGCTGTAAGAGTTGGACTTTATTTCTGTAACATCTTTTTAATCTTAAAAAAAAATTAAATTCATTTTTTAAACTACCTTGTTTTTGTTTTTCCCCAACTTTTGTAAAGGGAAACTAACTTACTTTAGATTCTTGATAGCACTGGAGTTAATTTTCTCACTGAAACACAGCTGAGAAGTACCAGAATAGCAACAGGCCAACTTGCTGATCTACCAAGTCCCAGCCTCATCTATGAGGTTCACGAGACTCATTTATATATCGGCACTGTTGTCACCTCTGAAATATATAAAAGCTCAAAGGCAGGGACTTTGCAAACTGAATGTATGAAGTGGTGTCTTACCCAAACTACATGATTCATCTAGCAAGCCTATTTTACTTCATTGTTCATAGGATTTTTTTTTAATTGGAAATCTGGCAGTAACACAAGTTGTGCAAATAATTCACTTTTATTCAAGACACTGCACTATACTTATGTTTCCCAAACATTATTTTTAAAATATTAATGAAAAGCCTGCTGACTATATTAAAATATTATAAAGAGCAACAATCCCTGAATGTTATCTATTATAACAGTGTACAAGTGCTGTAACAAGTAGTTCAGTGGTAGCTATGAAACTTGGCAATGCCAATGCCAGGTAAATTCAATTTCTGCATACTGTCTTTGCAGGGATTATGTTATATTTTGAACTTATTCCTCAAACTCTTTTGCTGCTTCAGGATACAGCAGACCTTAACATGTACATTTGAGGCGATTTTGGACATTTCTAAGAGCATAAGTGTTGATTAAAGTTGCATGTTTTATATTAGCTGAAGTATTCACTAGTTGTTTTGTTGGCTCAAAACAGAGAACACTTCTGAAAGCAAAATGAAAGTGCACATGTAGGTCAGATACACTGAGGAATCCTGGTAGACTACATAGTGACTTCCAGCTGGAATGTAGACACAAAACATACGGATCTACTGTAACATTCAGAAAGTCTGTTGGGGTTTTTGTTAATGTAGAAAGCACACCCTCCTTTGAAGGAAATTTTCATAACTTAAGAATTCCTAGAGTTCTGCTAATGTGGAGCTGGGGGTGGTTTATAGTGTTACAGGTTTTGTACATGCTACCTTTGGAACCCGTCCTTGCTTCATCTCTGACGATTGCACTGGTCACATTGGTGGCCATGTATGAATTGGCCTGATGTTGGTGGTTAGCCCTGGCATCCTGAAACAGAGATCATAAACCTGAAGTTGAACATGAGTTATGAGGTAGTTCACAGAAGCTTGCACTGCTGCTATAGCAATAGTAGTCTTTGTGTGACATAAGTATTTTCACAACTTCAAAGTGTAAAATACAATTAGACAATAGTTCCTTCATCCCCTCACTCTAAAACATATTTCTTTTTAATCCGTTTTCTGTGTCACCTAGTTATGGTCTGTGATCAGGCAGCATGCCTAATGACAAACTTCTGAAAGCATGTGGGATTGCCTTGTCTCTCAAAAATCCTGACAAACAAGGGTCCTTGATTTCCTGTTTCAGTATCACACAGATAATTACAGCCAAAACAAAGACTAATTAATTCATTTGCTCCTTCTACATTAACAAACGTGTTCTACCTAGTAAACATTAATGAGACCATGTCAAGGAAGCTCTAAGAAATTTGTGGCACTGTGCAAGAGGAAATCCTAAAATACTTGAAAAGGTTTTGTAGAAGGGCTAAAAAGCAGCAAAGTAGTAAACTTCTGCTTTGAAAAACAAGTGCCTTCCTCTGTTAGAGTACCCCAAATTTGCCTGCTGCATCCATGAAAGCTGTGCATTCAGTGAAGGTCAAAGGTTTTGTTGTTGGTGAACCAGCTGATGATCTGTAAGCCCGTCAGGCTGTACTGCTGAGCATAACAAACTGCTGTGCATTGCTGACGTGCGTCACAGGACCCTGGGGTTTTGCACGGGGATTAGTCAGGCTGTATTTGGAAACGCCCTCAACTGCACCCTGTGCTGCTATATTAGTGTTTCTCAAGCAAGAGGAATTTTCTTTTGCTTCTGCAGCTGCTCCTGCAAAACCCTCTGGTAAGTGTGCGCAGCTTCTGTCAGCAGTATCGAGTCTGTCTTCTTGCCTGTATTTTTAAGCCCAGGTTATCAGCTGAGGGCTTATTTACATTTGTTTGCTGCAACTGTGAAAAAACCTAAAAAAGCTGTATTTTTAAATTAAAAGTTTGATAGCGTAGAATGAGCAACAGCATCAAAGGAATAAGTATACTTAGTGGTTTTAATTGAATAGGTGAATTCAATTTAAATGTTCCTCTACTTTGAAGTATGTATCAGTGTTGGTTATTTCACAGTGATGTCGCTATGTTCCATGCATGTTGGATTTTATTTTATACGGCAGGAATAGAAACATTACATAATATAGCAGACCAGTTCTGAAAAGGATTTGGTTGGTTTTCGTTGGCAGCCTGCATGCAAGCCCTGCATCTCTGGACTCTGCTTGCCACTTATGCTGTTGCAGTAGGACAAAATCAAGGACAGAAGAATCAGGAGTGCCCTAAGTTCAACGCACAGGTACTCCCCTTTAAAAACACAAGAGGAAACGCTGTTCTCATGTTTTCTGTGAAAGCCCTTTCTCCAGATTTTTAAATGGGGGTTTTTTTCCCAAACTAATTATCAGAACCCAGCACATTAAGTATAAAAAGATGTAAATAAATATAATAAACCAGGAAAAATTATTTTGGTGTGCATCCTATTCCCCGTCTTAAAACAGCTTAGGCAGTGAACCCATTCGCAGTTATTTCATATAACCTGTGCTGGGTATCTAGCATGTTATCAAGCAACTGTGAAGATACTCAGTGTTCTGTTGTTTCATTCCCATAATAACATTTGCCTACTTACTTTTTAGCTAAGTATTCCTAAGGCTACTTGTTGGCAGAACTACTAAAATAGTAATTTGGTAATTACTAGATTTCTTACCATATTTGAGCTTACCTCATCTGAATATAAAATGTATTATGGTTTTGGTAATTATAAATTACTAAGTATCTGCCCAGAGCTCGGGTTATGCTAGCAGAGTGTCTGATAACTAGTGAAGTTCTCTTGACTACCTGCACATAATGGAGTGACTCATGTGATTACACTCATGTCCAGTGCCTTTTGATGTTCCTGTCTAAAATATAAGCCTACTAAGAGCTGGGACAGCTGAGAGAAACCTCTGTTGCACTCAGGGACCAGAATTCAAATTGTCTGAATTATAGGCAGTTTTGCTTTGTACATATGTGAGCCTAAACATATAGAGGAAGAGATCCCCGCACCATCATTCTGTGGGTTCCGTTATGGCTCCCCTGCTTCTTGCAACTCAAATGTTGCAAGTAGCAGAAGTTACATGGAGATGTTTGCATGCTTTTGAGAAGTTTTTTGTAAGCTTTGTTTTCTAGAGCAAGTAATGTTCTGTAGTAATAGCAAAAAAAAAAAAAGTAGTGGAAAATAATAATGTAAATTAGGAATGTGCCCCATTTCTTTATATTTTCACCAAGCTCTTACTTTCTTCCACCAAGAGCACCAAAACCAGTTTTCCATAGCTTCTGGATATCAAGTTTCTCAGCTATCAATGCTGCCATGCCCTGCCTTTTTTTGATACATGCCCATAAGTGAATATATGTGATAGCTAGTCTAAGACCTTGAAATTGGGCATCTGCAGCTCCCAAAATAAATGTCATTTATTCTTGGCTTATAGTCTCTTGCCTGGAAGCTGTCACTGTAGATTAGAATAAAATTTACAAATAATTTGCCCCTATCCAATTTATCACTCTGATTTGCATTTACCTTGCTCAGAAATAACATGGATAGTTGCCTCTCCTTGCCAGCCCACTCTTGTGTGATCTCTCTGTCAAAAGACAACAGGTTTGATACCTAGTTAAGTCTAAGGCAGGTTTACCAACAAAGTAGGAAAATAGAAATTGTGTTACACTTAAAATTCACATACTGCCAGTGGCATTACAACTAGATCTTATTTATTGCCCTATAATTTTTGTGACATTATGGTCATCTGAAATTTTGTGGAATATTTTTAATACATTTACAAGTGTGAGAACAGTTCTTACTGTGATTCAGAATTAATGACATCTAACAAAGTATTCCGTCAATCATTGAGATTTAGAGAAAGAGATTTAAATTTTATCCACCAATAATCCAGGGTGTTTTCTTAGCAATTATTTGGTTTTTGGGAGGCTTCCATACTAGACGAGTCTTTAAAAAATAAGAAAACTTGGTAGTTGCCAAGTAGTGTAGGCTTACAGGGTATCAGTATAAAAATACTCTGCTCCAGTTTTTTATCTCCTTCGTCAAAGCATTACTTAGCAGACTTCTTATGATGACAACCTCCTACAGCTTGAGTTATTACTAGTAATATTTCAGGCTCTGTGTCTAGAGTTGGTTGTGAAATGAGCCAAATCTCTATGTAGTTAAGATAGCAAGAAGTTCATCAACTCATCCTTCCCTACTTAAAATTACTGACAGTGAAAACAAAAGGTCACACCGTTATCCTTTATATAGAGTTTTTATTTGACATTTTTTAATTTTTGCATTAATCACATGGACTTGTTTTACTGGGTAAGGGGAGGAGAGTAACTGCTCTACCTCCAAGGCTCAGTAGATTGAAAAATTCAGTATAATCCTTGCTCCAGAACATGACATTACTCCTTGTGGACAAAATCATTTATTAATTTCCTGGGATACCTAATTGCAAATGCCTACTATGGCAGCTGTAAATTCACTTAGATCACTAAAATGAATGACAGGTCTTATCACCAGCTCTTGTTTTATAATCAAATTGACACAGTATGTTTTTAGATACACACTGCCTCACATACTAAGAAGACAACTTATGTATTAAGCAGCACCTGGATACATAAAAGCAGCTCTGTTTGCACTTCTGTTTTCCAGTTGTATATAAGAAACTTAATTCCAAAACTAGAATTCAGTATGGTCTTTACAGCAAATACTTCTCTTTATTTAACCCAACTACACAGATGCATGTCTCATGTACTAAAAAGGTTTATAATTTTCAGAACTATCCTTGTAGTAAATGACCCATTCTGTGGTTTGTAGGACTGGGGGATTTCCAAACCTGCGTGACTACATTACTGTTCATTCCTCAAGGTATGACCATAACATTCTTAGCTATAAAATAATTTCCTACATGCTTGTTCCAGTTGCCTGCTATCACAAACAAGCAGATATTTTTTTCCTTTTCATAAATCCAACTAAGCTCAACCTTTAAAATAATGTTTTTCAGTTTTGTTCCTTCTTCTCTCAAAGGCTCCTTAAAAATATTAGAGACTAGAAACTAAAATGTGTTTGTGGCATGTGTATATGCCAACCACAATTTACCTTTGGGAGTTGTCATCTTTTAACATATGTTTTAAGACACACCAGCCTCTGAGCTGTGCAGTAGCATACAGATGCCCTTGGTAAGAAAGCACAACTCTTCTCATACTTTTATAACATGACAGAATAAATAGGGGCACTTAAGTGATTTAACATGATGTACTTTCAGATGTCACAATAAATTATGAATTTCTTTTCCTGTGCTTATATAGTTTTAGTTCTATGTGTAGAAGCTCCTGTTTCTGAAAAGCTTTCTTGACTTGGTTAAGTGCGGTGGAGGTTTTTGGTTGGCTGCTTTCTGTCTGTGCTCATCCCAGTCAACTGGTGCATCAGAATTCTGGGAGGTTTATGTGCACACTGACTTGACTCCTAGAATTTTCTTAAATAGTAATGGAAACACAAATTTTATCAAATTGACTGAACTTTTCACCCTTTGCTCTTTCATCTGTCTTATCAGTTCTTTCCGACTGGAATCTGCTTTTCTCTTTTTACTGTGAAGAATGGCAAATATGCAACAATGAAACAACAGCTAAACTGGGCAGAAGTGTAAAACATTGGAGGAGACAGTTTGCCAGAAAATTGGTGGCTGCAGTTTCGATTTCGTTTACACATTCTACTATAATAATGATAAAGATTAAATAAAAGAATTGCTACTTAATGTTCAGTTGTAAATATTAATACAAGGAACTATTGACAGGAAAAGTGCTATTTTGACTAACCGTATTTGTCTGAGGCTTTATCAGATGTCACATCTGTAATGCTTGGTTTTTCCTGTGAAAGTGCCTGGGAGATTGAAAATATCTGGGTTATACTTGCTGCAGAATACTTTCCCCCACCCCTAAATTAAAATACTCTTCAACCAATTCATGTGCAAAACTGAAAAATGGGTTAGAAATAAATTAATCTTGTAAACTTATCTTGAGTAGAAGTTTACAACATCAAAGCAGGAAGCTGTCATCATACTTAAAGTCTTAAGCAATGTCTTGTTTAACATGATCTACTAGTGTTTACCAAGAAGATTTTTCCACAGGTTGCTTCAGAAACTCACGAAAGGACTCATTCGGAAATGAAACAGTACCAAAAAATCCAGTTTTCCTCATCCAGTCTCTCCCTCTGATCTCTCTGTCTCCTCCAACATCTGTTTAAATTAGTTATATTAGGAGATCTGTTGCTAAGTATCTAAGTAAGCCAAATAGTGCTTGAACTACTTCTTAGTAAAGCATGCATTTTGATTTCCTCTTCTTTATTTTTGCTTTCCAAATCTAAAAATACACATATAGTTTGCTGAAAGTTAAAGGAATTAGATTAGTCAATTTACAGTAAAAAAATTGCCAAACAAAATCAAAGTGCTTTATGTTTCATTGTAAAGAATATGGTACATGCAGAAAAAAGTGGAAAGCTTAATTTTGTTTACCAGCACCATGTAACATACAAAAGAAATAACATAAAACACCTTTATTTTATGTTGTGAAGCTAGATGTGCTAATTGAGACTGAAGAAATGCTTTGTAAAGGTATATCTCAAAAGATTAATGGATTTTTAATGGGTAATTTTCAGGAATTCTATTTCTTGACAACACTTATTAGCTTTCTCAATGACGCCCAGCCTGGGAAGCAGTTGAGAGCTGGAAGTCAATCTGAATGCCCTTTTTGTGAATTTGCTGTGCTAAAAGAAGTACTGCAACAACACAAGGAACTCAGGGACACTGGCATATGATACACCACTTTTATGGAAAATGTCTTTGCCAAAGGATGGGAAAGGAAAACCTTAATTTTTCTAATTGAAGTGAAATTAATCCGGTTTGTTTCTTTATGAGATTTATAAAGCAAAGAAGTAGTGAATAGCCTGTTCAGGATGGAATTTTTGACAAGATACTCTGGTATAGGTGAAACTTTTGAATGGGTAGAAAAACTTGGAAATTTATCAGAGACTCATTATTAGGGTTCTGGAAGGATTTCTGTTTTCAGTAGTGTCCTTGAGGGTATCAGCCAGAAAGTAGCAGTAAGCACATTGGGGATTAAGAATTATTGGCTATATTGAAAGGTAGGAGCACTGACATGGAGGAAAAGGTACAATCCAGAAAGATTAAATGTAAAATTTAGCACTTTGCAGAAATACCTGTATCTGCCCAGGAGTCATTTTGAAGAATATTTGGTCATTACCAAGTGAATCTGAATTATTCTCAGCACATTACTGCTAACACAGGGCACGTATTTTAATGTACGTGCAAAGATGTTACTGAAGACAAGGGCCAAAGCAGCCCTTCAGATGAGGCCTTGGCAGAGCAGAGCTGAGCAGAGAGGTTATTCCCACATGGATGCTGTGTTGGAAAAACAGTATGGTTTAAGTGGGTGGGCCAAGACACACCAAGAATTACCAGAGATTTAGAAAACTGTGTTCTGAAAAAGAAGATTGAAGAACACTGGTGTTTTACATTTGGGTAGAAGAGAAAAATTTATCCAGTAAGCATCTGAGAAAAAGAACCATTTTCTCCAAGTTGAATGAGCTAAAATTACAGTAAGGAAGATTAGAGATTAAGAAAACTTTTCTTAACATAAAGGTAGTTGAGGAAAGTGAGGGATAAAGGAGGGATAAATTCTTAATTTTGAAGGATGAGTTAGATGAGCCTCTGCTCATCTGATAAGGATGTAGCTGCAATGTTTTGCTCCCACCTAAGAACAGAGTGGACTAGAGCTGATATTTCAAGGTATCTACAGATCCGTCTTGTGTCTGGCACACGAGTGTCTTTTCCATTACAAAAACATATGTTTGCAATACTCTAACAAGCCACCTTTTTCTTAAATGATAACCAAATTGTAGTTTGCCAGCAATTTGGCTGTAGATAATGAAGAAAATATTTCGTAGCATCAAGAGCTGGAAGAAAGAGTTCTGCAAGAAACTGACAATTGATCATATGAGAACTCTGGGTCCAGAAATATCCTGAAATAGAAGTTTCCGCCCACCTTTTCTTTTTTTTTATTTAGTTCATTGCAGCAAAGATTACACACTAGCTATAAGAAAAGGAAGGTTGAAGGATCAGAATGTTAAAAATGTAATTCCTAACATTTTATCTCTGAAGTTTTATAAACAGAAATAAAGTTTGCTCCTCATAAATGCCTGCTTAGACAGATTGCAAATGTCCAAATGCCTTTGTTTTATAATGGGTCCATGATTATAAAGGAAATAAATATATGCTACATTGGGAAATTTCTGTAAATAAATAGTTGTTTTACCATTTCTGCATGGTTGAAGATAAACTTTTAGAGTAAACACAAGCTTGGGGAAGACTGGGGTTTGGGGGGGTTTTCTTGTTTTACACCAAATTCAGCATTTACCATAATAATAAAAAAATATATTTCATCCAAAAGGAATACATATTGTGATATTGTGTTATTTCAAAAGCATGCAGTGAAATAGGTAATGGTAGCAATTGATGGACTGGCTAGGGAGCAGGGATTACTGCACAGCCTTGTTGTCTTGGAGTACTCAGTTGACACTCATTCAGCATTCTCAAGGATACAATGGATTCCTTCTTTATCTCTGTTGATAATTTAAGTGCATATTAATTGCAAAGAGAGTTAGTTTTAAGATGTACTGTCTCCTAGTGACATATCTGAATCACAAGATGATCCCATATGTCCTGTTCCTACATATCTTTCTTCCTTCCTACAAACATAAGGATCTTTTCTATGAGTGTCAACTTACTGAATAATGTGAAATTAGAAAATGCTCAGGATGTATTAGTCAATGACTTCATACTGTTCTGTTTACTTACAACATCATTTCCTTTCCTGTTTCTTCTTACTCTTGTCTTTCTAATAATGTTTAGATGTCACATGAAACTGTTTGTACATGCAGAGCTTCCAAGCTGATGGATAGCATCTATTGCCTAGTAAGTTTTCCTCTACAAGTGTATTTATGGCTTTGTTCTTACTCTTCATAGATGCCAGAATTTCAGAAGAAGACTGTCCATATTAAGGACCCAGCGAGAGTAGAGGAGATTATTTGTGGCCTCATCAAAGGTGGAGCTGCCAAACTTCAGGTAAAGGTGTAACCAGTTTGGAACAAAAGTAACTGTGGGATTGTTACTCTATGCCAAAAAATGTAAGCATATCTATATGTATGTAATAGAATTCAACCTTCAAGGAATCTCCAAAACTTAGATATGTTAACTCTTTTAATAGTCCTTGTTGATTCAACTGTAGTTCAGCCAGACACTAGTTAAGTAAATGACATAAGCATAGAAGCTTAGTAATTTCAGGAAATACTCTCACCAAAGGAATGAGAAAAACAGTTTTGTTAGAAAAACGTTACTCTTCTGGGATATGCCAGCTTCCATGACAATGGCTCAATAGAATAGGGAGGCTTCTGTGGCACACATGCCACTCAGCTGCAGCTATTGTTGATCATTCAGAATTTCTAGCCATTCTTTATTTTGTCCCTCCATGTTGTAAGACAGTTTTGCTTTTTCTTTCCTTAAATAGATTATTACAGATTTTGATATGACATTAAGTAGATTTTCCTACAATGGAAAAAGATGTCCAACTTGTCATAGTGAGTACTTTTTTTTTTTTAATACAGATTGATTTGTTCGCTCCTTTTAGTTTTTCCTATATTTTAATTTTCTATTCAATTTGTTCCCTAATGAGATTTTATATTGACTTGTTACCTAATCTGTGCATTCTACTGACAAAGTATTCTAGTGACTGTTTTTATGTGTATATATATATTAATCAAAATCTGTGTTAATTGAATAAGATAAGTTGCCATTCACAATTAAATCATTAACATTTTGAACTCTCAGATGTTAGTGGCTAAATATGGTATGGTTGACTTCTATTTTTCAAGAGCCCATCATAGTCGTGACACCTGCAAGAACCTGCAAGATAGGAAACTCCTTAGAATTCTTGGCAATTTTATCCTTATGCTGTAGTCTTTTGGAACAAACAAGGAGAAGTGGGAACTCTAAAACATAATGGATACCTCAGGATTATTTCAGAAACAATTAAATCTCAAGAAACAGATACAAAAGCTTGTAACTGACCTGGTAATTCAGAGATGAAGGGAAGGGCATCTTTATACTTATGAAGAAAAATGTGCCTGTTGCTGGTAAGAAAAGTTCTGAGGAAACATATTTATATGTCACCATACATTGTCATCTGTGCCATTTACAGTGTTGTAGAGCAAAGTAAAAGAAGTGTACCTTCTTGTTTAACTCTTTTTTTTCACCCCTTCCCCAGACATCATTGATAACTCTAAGATCATCACAGACGAGTGTCGGAAAAAGGTAAACAAAAAACCTACAAGCATGTGGTTTGTTGTACAGACATCTGTCTTTATTCCCTGTCAAGAATGTTATTTTGATTGCTTAGACCAAATACCAAGTGGTATTTAATAATACATTAAACATCTGATGGGGTCTTTTCCTTCAGTTATTGCAGCTGAAAGAAACCTATTATGCCATTGAAATTGATCCAGCTCTCACCATTGAAGAGAAATACCCATATATGGTAGAATGGTAAGAGACATCTCCTGTTTTCAGACTGTATTAAGATTAAAGTTTTTAAAAGCAAATTAATGACAATACTCAGCTTTTAGCTATCACATTAACTGAATTAATCTCTCAAAGTTTTGTTCAACAACTGCTTTAGTTTTGCTGTTAACCTCTTGCTGAATAAGCAAGAATTCATCATTAATTTCATTTCATCATGAAATTTAATGAAACATGAACCTGAGTAAGCAGCATTCAACCCATTTTTTGTTTATGTTCCAGGTACCATAAATCTCATGCACTGCTCATTGAACAAGGCTTACAGAAGGACAAGTTTGCAGAAATTGTAAGGGAATCTGATGTTATGCTGAAGTAAGTTCCTTTTGATTTGAATTATATCAAAATACTAAAGAGCATTTTCTGTAGATTCTTCCTGAGTTTAGGGAGGAGGGAAAAAAAAAGAGAAGGGAAATTTAAAAAATATCCACACATGTTCCTGAGAATGTGACACCTTAACCTTGGACCACATTGAGCTCTCCTTGCTCCCACTTCATTGGTGTGCTGAATCTAAATGCAGACAGCAATCACACTTTATAAAGCAGAGACCTGGAGCTATTTTAGTCCCATCTCTACAAGCTTCATTTCTGTAGACTTTCATCCTCTTTAAATTGCACTGGTGGTACTTTTTGCTTAAGAGCAATGTAAAGTTTAACTTAATTCCTTTGAGAAACATGTCTCATATGTTGTGTTAAATATTGTTATTTCTCTATGGCTGAAGGCAAGTTGAAAAGACAGAAAAATCCTTGTTCAAAATGTGCTGTGGCTCCCGTCTCTTTGAAAGCCCTCTAAAACTGTAAATTTTGGACTACTAAAACAGGATGTTAGAACTTGAATTGTGGAAGTATTTGTTTATAACACTGACTGAATCCTTATTTTTTGTACAACAGACAAGCACTCAGTCTCTGCCTGTTTAAAAGCCTAAGTCCATGTGGGTTGAATCTTCATCCACAAGATAAAATTCTTTCCAGAATTTTCACAATAATTCTTTAAAATGTAAAATTCTACCAATCCTTGTCTGCATGGAGAAAGCATATAGATATATTATCTTGTTCCTGGATAGGAACATAGGGTATTGAACACTAAAAAACTTTCAGGAGAGAGCAAGAAATGTTTCCAGGATTTAAAAACAAAATTTGTTTTATAGTAATGACCCTGTAGAAAATCACATATTTAAGCAAGGAAGACTGAAAGAAGATGTACAGCCTGATAGTAGTTAAAGTGAGTTTTACCAGCTGCTTGTGTGTTCTGGAGTACTAAGGGAGGGGAAAGTGTTTTTAAATCTTTAAAACATTATTAGATGTTTTGGGGGGAAATATTTATACAGACCAAGACTAAACAGCTTGATGCAGAAGTTTATTGCTAATGCCCTGTTAGCACATGCCTTAGGTGATGGTTCTTGCTAACCTGAAAAGGTGAAGTAAAAGAAATGAAGTGCTCAGGAAATTTTCATTCTTTTCCAAAGATGATGTGATTGTCTCCTAAAAACTCAAACTTTTCTTGGCTTTCTTTATTTGAGATTTGATTTGTGTTTACATTCTGTGTTGTAGAGAAGGGTATGAGAACTTCTTTGATAAGCTCAGTGAACATAATATTCCTGTGTTCATATTTTCTGCTGGGATTGGCGACATTCTTGAGGAAGTAATCCACCAGGCTGGGGTCTACCATTCTAATGTCAAAGTGGTTTCCAATTTCATGGATTTTGATGAAAACGTACGTATGAGATAACACATTTTTATCAAACGTGTTTGATAAATACCACGCTGTTTGTGGCATTTAGTAGCTATTTATACACACTGCAATATAAATTTGTATTTATATATACACACACTCCTCCAAGCAGGGAGAATCACTGTCTGCCTGCTCTTAACAGTGCTGTCACAGCCATGACATTACTCAATGCTAATTTATTTTTTTTTATCATCACAGATGATGTAGTTCAATGTTGGCTCAACAGTAACATCACCTCTTTCATTCTAGATTCTATCCTGCCTGAATGGTACCAGAAATAACTTCAGGGTTGGTTTTTTTCAATAGGGAATATTAAAAGGATTTAAAGGAGAATTGATTCACGTTTACAACAAACACGATGGTGCCTTGAAGAACACAGAGTACTTCAAACAGCTGAAAGACAACAGCAATATCATACTGCTGGGTGATTCTCAAGGAGACTTGAGTATGGCAGATGGAGTAGCAAATGTTGAGCACATTCTTAAGATCGGCTATCTCAATGATAAAGTAAGTAGCCTTACATAACTTTGTAAGCTTTGAATTAAACACTGGGAGTTAGAAACAGGTTTGTTATAAAATATGGCTCAGATATCAAACCAGGTGTTTAGTCCATATTAGGTTTGAAATTTCAAACATTTTTCATGGATTTTTTTCCTAACGCATAAGCTCAAAACCACAAGTGTATATTTCCTTGATTTTTGTGCAGAACTACTTTCAAACAGGTATTTCCTAGAGAAGTAAAATTCAGAGGCTATAAAAATTAATTCTCTTAAATTCCTGCAACTCCTTCTCCTTTCAGAACTGAATTGATAATTGAGAAAAATTATAATCTCCCAAATAACAAATCCAGGTCTCTTCTCTCTTCTTTTTATTTCCTGGATTTTTTAACTGACACTCAACTTTCGCTAAGTTTTAATAATTTGCTAAGTTATAATGAACATCCATTTGTATTGAGGAGAGAGAAAACTTCAGTTTTATATTTCTCCCTGCCCTTACCGAAGTAGTTCTTCCTTCAGTATCTCTATGTGTGAGATCCTGGAATAAACATGAGGTATTATATCCTGGAATGCACTTTAGGTCAGGCCACTCCTACTCTGTCCTCCTGTGGAATTCACTTGTAGGAGTGATACATTATTTGCATGGCTTATTCACAGAATTTGGTGGAAAGATTGGGCAATATTTTAATGACAAAAACTCTTTCAATAATTAATTCTATAACTAAGGGAGTCTTTCTGTTTATCCCTTCTGCAATTAGGTAGATGAGCTTTTGGAAAAATACATGGACTCTTACGATATTGTCTTGGTGAAAGATGAATCCCTGGAAGTTGCCAACTCCATTCTACAGAAAATCCTGTAAATTGCAGTCTCAAGTCACTCCATTCCTTCCAGGAGGCAACTGGACAAAAAAAGCACCCATGTGCTATCTTAGATGTGTTTATTACTCATTTATGGAACTGTTTAATTTAATTTAAAAGTTTTATCTTCATTTTGGTATTATGGAATATATATGGTATCAATTGTCAACTACAAGCTCCTTTTACTGCTCTTACACTGTTCTTTATTGTCTCACACTCCTGTTATAACGAGATTTAAATTGGATTTATAGATGTGATAAACTGCTTCTGATGGGATACTGTGGTTCACTGTCCTTTTTAATCAGGCATTTCAGAGGAGCATTTTAGAAAATGTGGCTATTTTGTAAAATTGAAGGTGTAAGTGCTCTGTAAAGAGAGTGTGCGTTTGTTGCCTTTTCAAAGACATTTCAGTCTCAGCTGTACTTTGAAGGATCTTACTCATATGCTACACTATTTCACACAAGTTTTTCATACATATATTTTTCTTCAGTAAAAATGCTTTTATTCACCTAATTCAGGCAGTGTTTCTTCTTCATATTTTTGTGTCACTGCAAAACATTCTCTATCCTTAATGTTTCTTTATCCTCTGTCAAATGGGAAGAATGTTTTAAGTTAGTGTGTCTGAGATAAAATTTCTCACCTTTGTAACAACAGAGAGTTTCACCAGCTAATAGTCCACAGCCTGCCTTCAGTGAGCAGGGGCATCCTCAGCTAGACCAGGCTGCTCAGATCCCCATCCAGCCGGACCTTGGATGTTTCCAGGGATGGGGCATCCATCAGCTGTCTGGGCAATCTCTGCCAGTTTCACCACACTCACTACAGAAACAATTCTTCTGAAAGTATTTCCCCTTACTGAGCACATTGCAGCACCTCTCAGCATTGTTACAGAGTGATACAGCTTAATACAGCCGCAACTTCAGAAGCTTGCTCAGATATGCTGCAGGATAAGTTAAAGATGATGTTGTGACCCTGGTCCTGGGAGGTCTCAGCTGTACTAAATCTATCCATTAATAAAAGAGAGCAAATCATACAACTCCCCTAATGTGCAATATAATCATTGTTCCCCTCTGCTTTCTTTTATACAGAGCAGAAACTGTGCCATCTTCCATTCTCTGAGGAATTGTAATGGAAATATGGGAGAGCTTCGATCTGCATTCTCTTCCACCAGAATTAATACTCATCTCAAGAAATGGCCTCTTTTCTTACAGTTTTTGAAATTCTGACTTGGAATCACCAGACATGTTTTCTGAATCAGCAGCTTTCCATCTGTTACTACCCCTGCTAGAACTTTTAAAGAAGGGATGAGAGAGGATAGTTTCCATACCCCACCTCTGCATCCTCTGCACTAAAATGAAATTAAATCATCCCTGTATTTTGAATGCAGGGCAGAGGCTCAATGCACAATCTGGGGTAGTGTGAGCATCCTTTCACAAAACACACAGTACATGTTGTGCTATCAGGGAACTGCTGTGCACAGGGACCTTTCAGAAATTCCTGCATCTGACAGGCAGAGTGTTTGAGGGATGATGTCCTCCTTGCATAAAAAGCTACAGTCATGCAATTAATTCCCTAGGCCTGGCACAGGGGCAGCCAGGAGACCAGAGGTGAGAGCCATCCCTTTAAGAAGAAAATTAGTAGAACAACCTATAGGAGAATCTTGAGGATAGCGCCTTGGCTGCCTTCCATTCCAGAGGTGTGATTGAGGCAGCAGCAGCAAACTGGAAGAGCTAAAAGCACCCTGGCAGTGCCAGGGACAGGAGGAGATGGAAGCAACAGCTGCTAAGAGCCTGTCAGCCAAAGCCAGAAGATGGGGAGAGCTTGAAGGCAGCAATGACAGCTGCTGAGCCAGTGGTCACAGACACTGGGTGTGAAGTGTTGGCCTCTCTCCCTGTCTCCTCCATTTTCCTGGGGCAGGATGGAGGGCAGGAAGATCATGGCAAAACTGGTAGGGAGGGAGCAGCCTTCCTACAGCCTCTCTTGTGCCAGCACTGCAGCTTCAGCACCGTGGGGCAGGACAAGCAGGGCTGTGCTACGTGTGACTGCCCACCCAGCAGCTTGGTCTGCACCGCCCAGGCACAGCAAGGATTTGGGGAATGCTGCAGCACTTCCAGGGGAGCTCAGGAGACACATTCCTTAACAGTTTACATTTGGGGTTTTAGGCACTTGCAGAACTTACATTAGCTGGGCTAATGTTACAGTTTTGGGAAGTGGGGAGTAGGGTTAGTGATTCTTGGGTCAAGAGCTTTTTAAAACGTGCAGTCACACTGGCTCTTTTGTCATAGCTGCCAAATAGAGTCCAAAAGGCAAAGGCCTTCTGAAAAACACCAAGGTGTTTGGATGCACTGCTTACTCAACCAGCCTCTAGTTGCAAAAGGCCAATTACCAGGCATTACTCCTAAAGTTTACACTGGGACAAAGTTTTCCATTTACAGGCAGTTTATCTTTGGAATACAGATAGCAGCTAAAATTTAGAGACTGTGAAGTGTAGCTGACAGTCACAGCTTCACAGCATAAGATGTGTCAGCAACACTATGGCATTCTGACTACAAGTGTAAGTATCCCAGCACTGGTAAAAAGGAGGGGGGCAGTTCTGGTCTCTCTGTGCAGTGTTTCTGAGAAGGGAAAAGTGTCCCATGTTTTCATCAAACTTGCCTCATTGATCCTCTCCAGAATTTTTCCTCAGCCTCACTCAGCAGGTGAGCAAGCCACCACTCCTTCAGTGTGATGAAGATCTTGTTCAACCCACAATTGGAAAAAACCCCAACAAATAAAAAACAAAACCACATAGAAGAGCACATGCACAGCAATATAGAAAAGGACTAGAAAGCCTCTAAAAGCAGTTGCCACAACAGATTTCCAACTACATCTTCATCTGAATTACTGCAATCAGTATTCAGCCTCCCTAGAACCCACCCATATCAGAAGGAAATGAGGTGGTTTTCCAACTACATGGACATCTAAAACAGGTAGAGCATTTCAGATAAAACCACAATCTTTCAAGAATTATGTAAGGAAGATTTTCCAATCTCACCTCCAAGTAGGCAGACAATGAATGTTCAGTCACCAAATGTTCGGTGCATAATGACAATCACTTAAAGAAAGGGATTCTTGCCCTTCCACAAAGATGCAGGTAAGTTAAGATCTCTAGCACACTTTCCTGCCATCATTAAATCCTGTTAGTCTCAGATTCTGTGCTAAGGATCTGCTAGAGCAGTAAACCTTTGCTGGGACTTAAAAGCAATTAAGCCACAATTCAGTTACTTGATAGAACCTGTTTGCTGTACAAGGGGTATCTCCATGCCTAACAATTTACTTCTTGAAATGCCATTAATACATCTTTATAGAAAAACCAGTAATTTATGCAATCAATCTGAACCAGGTCAGATTTTAAAAACCTGCATAGTCCTGTACGCATTATCAGTTTCTATTCCCCACCTCACATCCCACTGCCAACTGTAACCCTTGCTTATGTAGTCGTTAAGGGAAAACACAAGATGCATTTTTAAATATCCTCCTCCACTTTATCAAAATCCCATCCTTTTATCAATAGACTGTTGGCTAGAAATAAGAATTTATATTATCAGTTTCCTCTCCAAAATCATGAGCAAAATTAACTGCGAACAAATTTAAGTCTCCAGCTACTGGTTAAGCCATCCTTCTCCAGCCAGTCTAATTCTTGTAATTGCCACTGAGATTCTCTTTTCAGTTTTAAGAAAGAAATACTGTGAGTAGTTGTCTTCTTAAATAAAATTTCTAACCAGAAGCATTTTGCAAACCTAAAAAAGTATTTAATTTATTGTTTAGTTTTGAAAGAAAGGTGTGCATTTCCCAGACAATTTTCCCATAGCCAAAAGAGTATATCTAAAGTTAAAAGAAAGGAAAAAGCAAAATAAAGTTACTCTTTTTTCTTCCTCTACTCACAATATCTGTTCTGTCTGTGGTACATATCCAAGGTCAAGTATTTGGGACCTTTATTTAGCTGAAAATGAATCCTCTTAGCGGGTGTTGCAGTCAGCTCAAATGTCCTCTCACTGTCAAACAAACACTGACAGTGCTGAACTGAGCAAAAAACTTACACCCTGTGCTAGCTAAATATGTCATTTTTAGGTTTAAAGGAAAATCTGAAATTTTTTTCACACAGAAAAACATAATATTCAAGTTCAACCACTGCAAATTCTGATTTAAGTATAACACCTGTTAGACTTGGACCAGATGGAGTTCCATAGCAGAAAGTATTGCTATCAAATTAGGACACAAAAATCACACAGAAAAAGATATTCATAAATACCTGGATTTTTCTGGGTACGCACCCATGTTCCTTTTCTTTTCCACTGAGCTCCTGACATTTCAGTGACCAATTGCCAACCTTGGCTGCCAGCAACTTCCTTTCCTAACAGCAGTCAGCTGCCAGCTCTGAGAATAGCACTGCCTGTTTCATTAGAGGAGCAGAAACAGCCTGAGTTCTGGAGAGCCCCTTGTTAGCTAAGCCCAGTTACATCTGGTTAAAACAACCCTTGAGAGTTATCATTTATTTTTATAAAGTAGTCTCAGTTAAGTATGGCAAAAAACTATCTAGATAACAATTCTATAAGCAAATAAATACATTCAAAATAGAGAGATTCCAGTTCTAAATAGTAGGAAATAATATATACTAATAGATAAATTCTAAATATGAAATAGACAAATTCTAAATACTAAATAGATAAATTTTAAATAGATAGCTGAGTTAATTCTAAATAGCTACTTTGTCCTTTAAAAATTGTTTTATACTTTGATGTAGAAAATATGTCCCTTATATTCATACTCCTCACAGGATACCTTCTCTAATAGGATGGTGACTTGAAGGGATTTCTTTATCACTGGAGCTGGGGGTGCAGGGGCTATGCTGAGCTCTCCCAGTTCCCAGCAGCACAATTTCACTTCCCAGCCAGCACCCCCTGCCCCCAGGCTCTGGGCAAGGCAGACTGCCCTCACCTTTAGGGGCTGAGGAGCAATAGGTAGAGGATCCAACCTAAGTGCAAGCCTTTGCTCAGGAAGCTTTCCTTCGAGGGAGAAGCCAATAGCTGCCAACAGAAAGGAAAAGGACAGGGTGGGTCTATGGTAGTGATCAGAAATTCTGGATTTTAAGCAGTGTAGCTTAATACAGCCAGACCTGGCTTCTGTTGCCTTTGTCTGGGCAATGCCCAGTATAAACACCTTTATCTTATAGCAACATTTTCCATATATCCTCTGATTTTCCCTGAAGCTGCATTCTTATTTCCAAAATGACAAGCTGCAAACTTGGGGGGATGAGGTGAGGGTGCAGCAAAAACTTCCTCTTGAAGGAGAAACACCTTCAGATGGATGACAAGCCCTGTTTGCCATTTCCTGAGGAGCAATGGCAAGAGGATTTCAGATGTACTTACCCTAGCCAGAGGTACTGGTGAAGTCATCCCTGCTATTCCATCACACCATTTTTGGGATCACAAACTGACTGCAGTTCAGTGCTGCTCTTTGTCCTGCATCTGCCTTGGAGGACAATTCTGTTATCCTGGTTTACTAGAAACTCCTCAGCCCCCCTCCTGTGATCCATCTGGAATGTTCCTCCATGCACTAAGATTGGGTTCATTCACTGAGGTTTTCTCAGACAAAACAATTCAGGATATCACAGAATGATTTGTGTTGAAGGGACCTTAAAGATCATTGGGTTCCAACCCTGCAAAAACGAGGGAGGAAATCAACAAGATAGACTTGTTTTTTTGGGGGGTACATATGAGAAGAGAGTAAGGAGCTGTTTCCACGAGAATTCTGCTTCTGGCAGTACTCCAACCACAACTCACTTCCCACTCCTTCTCTCAGCTTTGTCAGCACACAGAAGGGACTGCATCTGAGCCACAGCAAAAAGTGAGCAACCTGCTTCCAAGTAAAGCTAAAGGGAAAAACAGTCTGCTAGAGAGCTGCTTTCACAAGATGGTGAGGCTTCTGAGGATCCAATCTAGGCACAAACCTTTGGAATGGAAGTGCCAGTCCCTGATATCCACAGCTTCCACATCTGCTATAAAATCATCCATTATCATTGTTCAAACTATTTTTCCTGAACATTAATAGCTATATTGAACATATTCAGGGTAAGCCTGCTGTGTACAAGAGAAGAGAGCTGCAGGAAGGGTATTTGCTTCAACTCACCAAAATTCCAGAAAAGAAAAAAAAAAAAAGAAACTTTAAAAGTGATAGTTGATCAACATTTTATTTAAGAAAAAGATCAGTTATCCAACATTTAATGGTATCAAACTCCAAAAAAAAATATTTCACTACACTTTTTGTAAGTACTGCATTAAAAACCAATATAAAATGTTATCATCCAACTGAAATACCAATTTTTAGAAAGAGCATCTCAGGGAGCTTACATCCCACTTGTACAGATCAAGGAAAGCAAGAAACTAGACACAAAGCTTATAATGGAAAACACAACTCCCTTCCTACTCCTCTTTGACAGTGTCTCACTCCATGTGTTTGTGCTCTTTACATGCTGTGTACTGAGAGGGATCCCAGGCCCTCCAGAAAATGGGTCTGTTCTGTGCATTTAGTACTGAGCAGCTCCCTCGAGTCCCAGAATCTGAGCAGCTCCCAGGGCTGACTTTGTGTTGAGGGCTGGGCCAGAACATTTGCACACACAAACAGATGGGCCTGTTTCTTGATTCTATCACTGTCTGTCTGTTTGTTTGCAACTGCAAACTGCTCTGCTGCTTAAGCTCTAAGTACTTACTCCTCAATCTAACAATTCCCAAAATAGGAGGCAGAGGCCCAACACAAAATCAACTGTGTCCAGTACTTATGACAGCATTTGGACCCTGTATGCTAATATTTAATGTCTAACAAAACTATAAATAAGGCTGCAACTAGAAAGGTTTTGGAATGGCTGATGGGAACACTGGCCAGCAAGACTCAAGGTTACTAATTCAACACAGTACAGATGGAAGGAAACTTTAATTCCGTGAGGTAAAAACCCAACACATACACAGTATTAACTCTAGGTCTGTTTAATTTAAGTCACAGCTTATGTAAATTTTGCAATGGCACAGCCATGCTCTGCAACTTGCAAATTTGATTGTCTGCTGGCAAAAATCCATGAGAGTTTGTTCAGTTACGGGGGAGAGTGCTCATCATGCCTTCTAAAGGAACTTGGATGAACAGATGACATCTTTTACAGGTTATTTTTACAGGGAATGTTTTGATTCCTTTTCCTACACCACTATTTCTGATACAGAAGGTTTTTTAAAACTCTTTTAAAAGCACTTGGTAGGTTTTCTCTCTACCATCCACCCAACCGACTGCGTGTTGTTCAATGAGAACTTCAGATCTTTAGCATAAAAGCAGACCCCACATACACAAGTGGCTCACGACACCACACACAGCAGGACACTCCTTACCTGTCTATACATCCCACCTTGAGGCACTTAACACTTTTTTCAGGTACACCTAACAATTCCAACTGAAAACCTCTTCCTATTTTAGCAGCCTACCCACACCCAGGCACAGGCAGACACAGGCTATCCAAGGGCTCTCCTTCCAGAACCTTTTTTGCCAAAACTCCTTCCGGTACACGTGTTTGAACAGCAGGTCAGCTCAGAATTCTTGGGTTTTTTCTTATCTCTACAGTTCATCGTGCTCCTCTTTGGCCTCCTGATCTTTCAACTTGAATTCTTCAGCGGTAACCTTACCATTTCCATCCCGGTCTTGATTGGTGAACATATTTTTAACAATCTTTTCAAAATCAAAGCCAGGAGCTAATTTTCCTTTGCCAGTATCAACTTGAGTCTGGATGTACTCTGAAAACTAAGAGGGTGGAGAGGAGAAGAAAACAGTTCACAGTGAAAAGAACATTTGAAAATTAAGAATATCCAGCATTTTACTACTTATTAAGTGTATGCAGGACACTGTTACTACCCTATAAAGTTTACCACCCAAACTGCACTAAAGAGACACATGAGGTTAAATCACTATTTGTGGAGCTCAGCAGGGATTTCCTCCCTCATTCCAGTTGGTTTTGGACCCATAACAAGAAAACTTCTTTTTCGTAATTTAGGAGGAAGATGGGTTGGACAGCTGGACATAGGAACAGCTCTACACAGACAGAGGGCAGTAATTTTGTACGGTGATACATAAAGCTCACACTCTAAAACAGAAACCCACCTGCATCTTAGAGGAAGCAACACACAAGAATGATGATTGCTGATGTGGACAGCAACAGCCTCATCCTACCTCTTTCTCTAAACCAGTAAAAGTTCTTCTCTACTCTGCAAGGACAGACGTGGAGGTAAACATAAGAGAAGATGGAGATGGAAGGAAATTAAAGAAGGGGAAGAGAGTGCTAGTAAAATGCAAAACAAGAATTTAATTTTACTGTAATAAATTTTAAAATCCTCAAAGACATTTCATGCTGTCCCATGGGCACTGCAGGCAGCACCACGCCAGGGAGAAAAGAAGGGACAAAGAATGGACAAAACAGAAGGGTAGAGAAAGGTGACAAAGAAGACTTCAGAAGACAATTAAAAAGTAGAATCTGAGTTAAAAGAAAAGGCAGAGGAAAATCTCCCAGAGGTTTATGTTATCAGAGGTGGTGCAGCAAAAGCAAGTGGCTCTTAACTGGGACACCTAATGACATTCAGACAATGCAGACTTTAAAAGCAGGCAAGGGGAAGAACTTCTCTGCACAGCACACAATTCACATGAGTAAGGAGTGGCCACTGGCATTCCTAGGCTCCAGAAGAGATTAAATAGCTTGTGGATGCACTGCTGCAGGCTCAGCTTTGGCTCAAGAATTCACCACAAACTGACAATTAACACTGAGAGAGACATGGAGAAGGCTGATCCAGCAAAGGAATGTTGGATACCAACTCTGCCTCTTACACTTCTCCCCTAAGGATTTGTTGACCAAGGATACCACAACAGTAAATGATCCTACACAGTTTGGCCATCATTACAGTCTCTTTTTCTTTTTTTCTTTAAGTCCAAAGCTGATAACCATCTTTTAGCTGACACCCTGCCATCCTGTTCCCTTGATGACAACACCATTTCAGAAGAAAAAGAGAAGAAAAGGAGGAAAGACTCCATCCTTCAACATCAGCACTGATGGTGGGTGGTAGAAGAAAACTGCTGCAGGTGTTTTCACTGTCTCAGCTTACCTCTTCCAAAAGAACCTCTCCATCATGATTCTGGTCTATTTCTTCAAAAAGATTGGGAGAGACTTCCCCATTCCATACAAACATGTATCCTTCAGGCAAGCCAGACACCAATTCCAGCAGTTCGATGTCGAAAACTAATACAGCACTACCAGGCACTTCTCCTTCTGTCACAACAAATGTCAAAGAGGGGTATTTATCCTCACTTACATTGAAGGGGAGATTTCCTTTTAATCCATAATTAAATTTATCTTCCTGCTCCAGAAGGCACTTCTCTAGTCTGATCCCTAGCCCATCAAATCTTCCTTTTCACTTCACTAGGGGTGATCATAAAAGGAACCTTTCACAATAAAACTTTAGGTACTGGAACAGATTGCCCATAGAAGCTGTGGATGCCTCATTCCTAGGAATGTTCAAGGCCACATTGGGACGGGGCCCTGAGCAACCTGTTCTAGTGGAAGGTGTCATTGCCCATGGCAGGTTGGAACTAGCTGATCTTTAAGGTCCCTTCCAATCCAAACCATTCTATAATTCTGTGATTCTAACTGCATCCTTTTTTACTTTTAAAAATTAAAATTGTGGGAATAATCTGTTTTCCTTTATCTCGCCAATACACTGTGTATCAAGCACACTTCTGTGAGACTCAAAAGTGTTGCAACAGCTTGGGATATTTCTTCAGAGAAACCATGGAAGGAGTTTCATTTAGTCCTGACAAGGAAGAATCAAGCTCACCTCTAATCTGTCTGCAAGAGACTGCAAACAAGCAATCTCTACAGATAGCTGAGTTTATACCAACACATTAACAAATCATGAAATATTTCAAAACATGTTTTTCAAAAGTAATTTGAACGGTGCCAAATACCTGTGGCACGTATTTCACACAGCAGACTTTTCAATTTATTATATAAAGCTATGCAACTATATATAATGCAAAATAGATAAAATCATGAATAAAACACGGCATATATATAATACTCCTAATTTTTCACAGAGGGCAGGTACAAGTGAAAATTCATTCTTATCTCTTAATACAAATTAAGTTCTGCACATGATGCCTGTCAGTCTTTATAAACTACAAACTGTTCTGGAGCAATTCAAAGAACTCAGCAACTTAAGCAGCTGCTGTCATACACATCAGAATTTGGTGATCTTGGTGATCTCCTGATAGACTCCTTTCATTTGTATCTTTTAACCCAAAAGACCAGAAACAACATACTGAGACATGAAAGTTCTTGTCACTACTATATAATTCTTTTTATGTCTGCTGTCCATTAAAAATTGATAAGATTTAATGCCCTAAAGCTGCCTTAAAATGTATTTGTTTGGACTTTTAACAGCACCAACACACTGTTTCACATCTTACACTCAGTTTATGTGTCTTGTGAATTTTGAGTTTTCTTTGAATTTCCTAACATATTAATGCTGACCAGTCCTCCACAGCTCTGTTTCCTGAATAAAACACCGCATGTCCAAACACAAGCACCCAACTGCCTGTCATGGAAAACAGTGTTTGCATCCCCCTGCAGCACCAGACTGCCTGGAGCTTTCTGTTCTGACAAAGCAGCATTACTGGGGGCGCGTGCTCCCTTTTGTACTCTGATGGTCTTTCTATTGGCCACAGCAACAGCAGGACTTGAAATGCAACACAGACAGCGTGTGGGGAATGGGCAGGAGGGAGAGTGTCTAAAATAATGACACGAAAAATCTCTTAAAAATCCCATTCAAGCAGCTAAGAGACCCTCACCTTATGATTTTATACATATGAAATAACAATTGTGTTTCAGTCACTCTAGAGATGCTGAGTGAGTGTGCACTCACCAACTCCATCCTCTCCATAACCAAGGTGAGGCGGGATAACAACTGTCCGTCGTTCCCCAACACACATGTCCTGAAGGCCCATGTCCATCCCCAGCACCACCTGTCCAGATCCCAGAACTATGTTGTAGGTCTTGCCAAGACTGTGTCTGAAAAGGAAGAGAAAAATGGGGAAAAAAAAATCAATATACAATAGAGAATTTCTGTTGTTCAAAACTACCTCAGAAGTAGCAATTTATAGTAGTGTCCAGTCATTACCAAAAATTAACTTAATACCCAATGCTCTCTTCGACCAAACAGTTACCTGAAGTTGTTCTCAAGTTTCAGCCAGCACCAAACAGACAAGACTCTGGCACTGACATGTCCTCTGGCACTAAAATTATAGGCTTCTTGAATCAAATCAAATTAAAATCACTAATCAATTACAACCCCAAGGTAATTTACCTTAAAATAAGGGCTTTTGCCCTTCATCTATTTTTAACTGTTGTAATTGGACTTCTCAGCAGATGTAAAAATTCCAGATGTACATTCATTCATCTCAGGACCACCAACTCTATTTAGGGAGTGCATTCCTATGGATCAGCCATCCCTTTAATGAAATCAGTCACTATAATGTAGTAGCAATTAACACAAATAGCAGCTACTAGTACTGCTATTCAACCATAATAAATTTTGAATTATACCTTGCTGCCCGTGGCTCATTTCTAAAATCAGAAAATATCACAAGTTAAAAGCCCAAAAGTTAAATATATACTGTGATTCTAAAGGCAGAGTGTGCAGCCTTAAGGCTCTTCATTCTACTGGTTGCCTTTCTTTGGTTATTTGGCTTGGCTGTGCCTCTGCAGGACATGCTTGTACAACAGTGTATTATTTGGAAAGAAAACAATTCAGTGGCTAAGAGGTCAGCCTTAAAATTAGGAGCACATGATTCATGATCTTTGATTCTCTAAAAACTGCTTTGAGTAAGATGGTCTCGACATTTTGATTTCTGCTACAAAATGTGAATTGAACATTCCTGACATATAAACAGTGTTTTGAATCCAAACACATTACTTGTATACATCTTGCCTACAGCATCACACCACGTGCTCCAAATTAAGGCAGCTTTTCAGCTCTGCAAGGTATTGTGTACACTGTGAAACCTATGAGCTGCTTCCTGTGTTAATTATAGCCAGGATAAAAATAGCTTTTCCCAACTTCCCTTCCAAAAAATAAAATACTGTTTGGATGACTTGCACTATTAAAAAGATCAGGCAGAAAAAAAGAGGAAGCTAACAGAAATATTCTTGTAGCTGTGTGCCAGGCTCACTTCATTGCTACAGGAGACAGACTCGAGCAATCTTTTGCTTCCCTCATAAACCTACTGCAAACAGGGAGGAGGAAGAGGCATATTATCCTCATAGCCACCATCAAGCCCTCTGATAGTTTCTCCATGCTGGCACTTAAAGCCACACTACAATACAGGAGCAGCAATGTGTGCTACAGACATGACAGGTGACCATTTACTGTAAGCTACACTCAAAGTATCTTTAACTAGAGCAGCACAGGTAGCTCTACCTGACCTCTCTCAGGAGCACGGAATCAGCACAGAGCACAAATCCTTCCCAAAAAACTGAATAAACCTGGACAGTTCTTTCATGACCAGGACCTGTGTTGTCCTGGCATGACTGGCCCAGACATGTGAACTGGTCCATTTAAACAGAATTGCCATGCAACAAGTTTCATCACAGATTGTAAACATACTGTTTACAATCTTCTCCAACACACTCCTACATACCTTTTGTTCCTGGTTCTCTCATTATGCTATCACAGATTGTCTTTTTCTTTTCCTCCTCCTATGTATCTTTGGCAGGCGAACATGGAGAGAAAAATACATTCTACAAAAATACTCAGTTTAAAAAAAAAATTCTTTATTCCCTGCTACTTCTACCTACATTACTGCTGGGAGTATTTCCCTACAGGTCATTCAAATACCTACGTGGAGTCCAGCAAGGTTCCATCCAGGAGTGAAGCATTGTAGTGATATTTCAGGTAATCTCCCTTCTTGCTCAGCACGGTGCAGTTGGAAGGTTTGTAGTGAACAGTGATGCTGACTGAATCTGAGGGGTTGTGGAAGTCCACCACATGGATGTCAAAGACCAGCACTGCAGATCCTGGAATCTTTCCTAAATAGGAAGCAAATTAGACAAATAGAGAAAGAATCCAAACAGGCATATGGTGTCCAGGTACTGCACCATGTAGGAATATGTGTTCCTGCTGTGTGTGTTACTGAGTCATTTTGCTCTTCTCATTCAGAATTAAAGGATGCAACAGATGCAGGCTGCATCCAATGTAGGAAAGACAACCTAGCGGGAAAGCACGAAACATGCACTCAGTTCAGTGGTGAAGGAAAAGCTTTTGTTATCCTGAATTTTAAAATTATGCAGAAATGAAGCAATAAGGACACATTTCCTGTGACTATCCTAAATAACTCATTTGTGTTTCATCTACCAATTCAATACTGATAATCAAAATTCTCAAGAACTTCACAAGCTTCAAGGAAGGTCATTATGTGTAAAAGGTTACAGTTCCTTAAAATATCCTAAGAGCAGGCAACTTCTTCCCCCTCTTCCCTGGATTACGTGCATTACCAGGATTAACTAAACACATCTAGGCCTGGGATTGGTGTTTGTTAGTAACGGAGTCTAATTCCAAATCAACAGCACAGAACTTGCATTCCCTGAAGAAAGGGAATCACTTATCCAAGTGACATCCCAGGAGGCACTTTTTGAAACACCAGCCCCAATGCTGTGACCAGCTAGAAGGGTTATCATATTCAGTCTCTCACAGCAATCTGTTTAGATAGCAATGAGTTTTCTCAAAGGAATGTTAATTGTATGGTACATGTACACGGTTACTTCACTGTTACACCATTTACAGAGGTGGCTTAGAACTCCACAAAACCTGAGGCTGTGGAAGGAATGAGGAAGAAAACTCTGCATGATGAACTCCTTCAGGATAAAGAAGGATACACAGGAAGGAAGATCTCACAGTGCATCCAAGTACCAGTCTGCCTGAAACATCAATTACCCAAATGAGTTCAGTGACGTGTGAGATTGTTCTGTATTTTATTGTCCTACCTATTTAGTTAATTAAAATAATGCTGCAAATTCTGGATGTAGTCTTGTCAGTTTGATGTCCACAAAATAATGAACTAATTCATAAACCTTTTAAATGCCAGAAAAATGAAAATACGCACAGATGAACTAAACAATAAAGGTTTAGCTACAGAAGACTTGAATGCAAAGCCAAGCTCACCTCTCCCTTCTTCTCCATATCCAAGATGAGGGGGGATTATTATTCTTCTTTTTTCACCAGTGCATACACCCAGCAAACCTTCATCCATCCCAGCAATCACATAACCTTTCCCAACATAGGTGTCGTACGTATGGTTCCGTGAATAACTATGGAAAATATTTGCATTTTAGCAGTGTCAGGTGTACTCAAGAAAACATGGACTCTTGCAATAGCTCTGCAACACAATTCTTAAACCAGTTAAGGTCAAACACAAAGTCATTAACCAGCACCAGGGAGGCACAAAGGAACTATGTTCCAGGAATCCAGGCCACCAGGTTTCATCAGTCAGTGACACACGGGTCACTGATTACCCAGCAGTGAGACCCTGGCTAGTGAACAGCCAGCAAATTTGCAAATTCATTTCTACTTGAAAGAAATGAAAGAAATGTATCTTGAAAGAAAAATCTCGCTTATTCATGTATTTTAAATGAATCAGATAACAGGTTTTGACAAGTAACTGAAACAAAAACTGTTTACTCCTTTAAAAATTCCTCTGCCCTTACACTCCTTTAATAAGCACTTATCAATGAGATATAGTGGATAAGTGCTTATTCTCATGAGACACCCTGCACTACCTCATTTTGCAACCACAGCTATGTAGTTCAACTACTAGAAGGAGCAGGTGGGATAAATAGGTTCTCCTGGGATGCTCAGCATCAAAATGAGTCATGACAACAAAACAGTATCAACACCATCCCTCCCTTCCAAACCAAGCCAACCACTCACACAGAGGTTGAAGGACCTGCTTCAATACCTAAATAAGCTGAATAAAACAAGGCTACAACAGCAAATGATATATATTGCAAGGACATGACTGTCTTCTGCCTTTCTTCATGGCATGTTACACGAAGGCACAGAAAAAAGAAAGAAGGTTTTAATTCATTTATACCAGTAGCTCTGGGAAAGAACAAAACCATAGAAGACCAGACCCTGATGTAATTCAGAGGTTTATTCAAGTGCTCTAAGTCCAGACAGCATTGGCTGAGCTGCCCAGGGCAGCTCTGCAGCCGAATATTTCAGAGTAAAAAGGCAAAGGAAAATATTATTAGACCTCTCAACCCCAGCCATTCGCAGAGTTTTTGGCATGCTCTCTGTACTAGTGAGAAACTTAGTCCTGGATAGCTCCAGGGTTTTCAATCCCCATTGTTAACTGCTCCATTTCTTCATTTATGAATTCAGCAGGAGATCAGGATACCATATTTTGATGAACAAGCCCTCTAACAACTGTCAGTACTTCAGAATGATGTAGAAGCTGCTGTCTACAAAAGCTTTATCACTATTTCTTGACAGCAATCCTAATATAAATAATACAGCTGTTTTCAAAAATTGATTAATTACTACAGATTATATTAATTTATATCTCAAAAAAGAAAAGTAGGTACACTGTGGATAAGTTTTGAGTTCTCAACCTTTAGGCTTTCACAAATTGTAAATCAAGGTCTACAATGATGGCTGCTGTAGTAGTAATAAACATTTTCCTCTGAGCATGTTTCATAAAATTTCTTACATTGGCTCACTTTCACCTCCTTTTAGTCACTGATGCCAGCTGTTCTGAAAGCTGGTGTGGGATAGTAAAGCACTGTTCCACTAAAAGCAAACAAAAGTCACAGAAAGCTACAAGGGTATTACTCATCATATGATTCTGAACTCAAGTCTCAAGTGCCCATAGAGCTTTGAATTTACTGTCACAGTAATCCCTCTTCCTTTATCACAGAAAACCCCTGTTGTTGAATTCTGCAATTCTGTAATTCAGTCTTGAAAGCCATTAACTTCAAAACGCAAACAGTTTCCAAGTATGAATATAATTAACCTCACACTAGCCTCTGGCACACTGACTCACAATTCTCAGGCCATAAAATGGAAATCATCTTTATTTTCTCTCTCTTCGGTGGCATTACCTATTTGGCAGATAAACTCTATGGGGGCAAGGAGTCTTCAGGTTTGAGTGCCTAAAGGACACAGCTTCACGGGGTGGGTCACCACCCCTAGATGGCGTCTGTGACAATGCCATGGTGAAAAACAGCTCCTTCTCATATGGAAAAGTTTTCCATGAGTCTTTTAAAAAGACCACCAAGTCCACTCAAAATTTTCAAAAAGGAAGGAAAAGCAAAGAACTGTGTTTGAGCATATTATGGACACGACAGAGGAGTCAAACTGGAGATGCAATCTGTAGAGCTGAATGGTGTGGTTACCTGGAATCAAATAATGTGCCATCCAAAAGCGTGCCGTTGTAATGGTATCGGACAAAGTCTCCTGCCTGGCTCCTCCGCTCGCAAGATTCGGGCACGAGCTGGTTCTCAATGGCAATGCCATCCTTGGGGTTATGGAGATCCAGCAAAACCACATCAAAGACAAGGGAAGCTTGGCCAGGGATCTCCTTACCTACAAAAGTGTTAGAGCAGAAAATTGGTAAAGAAATAGCAGGTGTTTTAGCAGAAGCTGAAACATGTTTGTTGACAAAAAGCATCATGCTGCTAAATAGCAAGCACGTCCCCTCCCAAAATAAATTAGAATCATAGAATATCTGAGTTGGAAGTGACTCATTACTATGATCAGTCCAACTCCTGGCCATGCACAGCGCACCCCAAAAAATCACACCATGTGCCTGAGAGCATTGTCCAAGCACTTTTTGAATTCTGTCAGGCTTGGTGCTGTGACCACTGCCCTGGGGAGCCTGTTAAAGTGCCCAAACACCCTCTGGGTGAGGAACCTCTTCCTAATATCCAATCTAAACCTTCTCTGACACAAATTCAGCGGTCCTGTCACTTGACACCAGAAAAGAGATCAGTGCATATCCCTCCTCTTCCCCTCATGAAGAAGCTGCAGACTGCAGTGAGGTCTTTCCTCAGGCTTCTCCAGGCTGGACAGACCAAGCTACCTCAGCTGCCTCTCACATGGCTTCATCTCATGGCCCTTCACCATCTTCATTTATCTCCTTTGGACACTCTAATAATATCTTTCTTATATTTTAGCACCCAAACCTGCCCCCAGCACTCGAGGTGAGGCCACCCCAGTGCAGAGCAGAGCAGGACAATCCCCTCCCTTGCCTGGCTGGTGATGCTGTCCCTGATGCCCCCAGGACACAGGGTCCCATTTGGCCCTCCTGGCTGCCAGGGCACTGCTGACTCACACTGAACTTGCCATCAACTCAGGTCCCTTTCCACAGGGCTGCTCTCCAGCCTCTCATTCTCCAGCCTGTGCACACAACCAGGGGTGCTCCATCCCAGGTGCAGAATCCACTTCGTTTAATTTCATATGTCTGGTGATTGCCCAGTCCTCTAATTTGTCTATATCTCTCTGTAAATCTTTTTCTAGTCAGTCATTTTTTGTTTCAGTGTGTTTTTCACTCAATTCTTCAACTCAATAATATCTATTGCTACAGTGATTGCACTGCCTCACTGAAAACAAAAGCCTCTTCAGCAACACCTATCTTAGTCAATACCCAGCAGCTCCATCTGAGCTGCATGGTTTAGTCTACCAGTATTCCCAACACACTTCATGGAAGTCCATAAGACTTTGAAGTTCTCACTAGAGCATTTGTTAAAAAAAAAAAACAAAACTCACCTGGAATTAAAAATATATTCAACATGTTTTTTTCTTTTTTTTTTCCCCTTTCTTAAAAGTTTTCTGCTTTCTGTGGCAGTCTGAAAGAATTAGGTAGTCACCTGTCTTCAAGTTTTTGGTGCCACTAGAGATTAATCACAGATTATATTCCCTGACTAAAATAAAATTTCAGTATATAAATACTACAGTTGTAATAACAATATGTTTGTTAAGCAGTGTCTGTCTGAACAGAGTAATAATGCTGCCTATAAACTTAAAATGTAAAAAAAGCTTGTTTTAAAATACGGATTACTTGGATTGAAAGAAAAAAAAAGTAATAATTAAAGGAATAACTTTTACCATCTCCATCTTCTCCGTATGCCAGGAAAGGTGGTATTGTGATAATGCGCTTCTCTCCTACGCACATTCCCAGGAGACCCTGGTCCATACCAGGAATCAGCCACCCAATTCCCACATAGGTATCATAAGTTCGCATCCGATTATGGCTTAACATGAGAAAGAAAAAAGAAATCACAACCAAATGCCAGATTGGCACGGGAAAGAACAACATTAGCCTTTAAATCCACATCTACGCACAGTGTAATTCACAACTTCTAGTCCAAAAGTATTGGTCCTTCGTTTTCCAAGGGCGGGCTGGGAAGTTTTCCAGAGGGCTTAGCTATGTCAGGAACCTCACAGAGGCTTTGAAAAGTGGCTCTCAAACACAATGGCAGCTGTTATTAGAGCATGGTTTTCCACTGGGCTCTAATGAAGCACACATGCTGTACACTTAAAATCTCAGTAAGGAAGTGTTAGTGGCTCACTTTTATTACAAACCCTGCTACGTTTACAAAACTTGTATCTAATCTGAACAGCTATACTGGTCATAGAGACTTTTAACTGACTGCAGTAAATAATAATAGTAATACACGGAATGAAATTTAAAATTTAAAAAGCATCTGGATTGGTAATGCCCATGAAGAATTAACATACAGTTTTATTGATTTGAGTCAGTAATGCTACCCTGTAATCCCTGAATAAATTCCTAACACACATACCATGCCAGCTTTCATTTCCCGTGTTTCTGGCAATTAGCAGTAATTGTTACACACGTGAAAGGGGAGCAAATGAGGGTGAGATACCTATTAAACTGCACAAAGACTCACAACCCAGGTGCATACCTTGAATCAAAGAGGGTCCCATCTAAGAATGTTCCATTGTAATGGTACCGTACAAAGTCGGACACCTGGACTGTCCGAGGACACTTCTCAGGTTTGAAGTAAGTCTGAACCTGCACTTCATCCTCAGAGTTCCACAGATCTATCAGGAGCACGTCAAAGTGGAGCACAGCATTGGGGGGTATCACACCAGCTGCAAAAGCAAAACAACACACACAGTTTTCTTTCCCTTTTTATACAAGCAAAAAGTAACCAATCCATGCGTATCCTAAAAAAACTGCACAATGCACACCTTATTTCCTGTTGTGCTTTCAACTCCTTGGCCCCTTGCCACTACTGCAGCTATTTATGGGTAGAAATCCAGCAAGAAGAACTGCTATCACAGCTGTTCATCAGGCAAACCGATCTTGAATTAGCATTTGTTGCCTCTCTGAGGCTGTAGAACAAAGATACTTTTGGAACTGACAGAACTGCACTTGTGCAGCACTGCTACAGCAAACCACAATTTTGGTTTAATTAAGTATTCAGCATGGAGGTAGATATAAATAAATAGTTAACTTTAGTGGCAAGGCTCATTTTCTGAAGGTCCTCTACAGCAAACTGCTCTTCCTTCAGCGTGCAGAGGGAATCTGGAGTCATTACTTTAAGCTATGGACATAACAAACACCTCTGAGGAACAGGGGATAACCTCCCTGAAATCCACTGCTTGCAGTTTCTGCCCTTCTATTCTGTGGTCCCGTTTCCCACGAGCTCTGTTGAATCCCTCACACAGGCAGCTGGCCTCATGCTGTACTTACGGACACCCTCACTTCCATAGGCAAGCTTAGGGGGAATTTTCACAAAGCGACGCTCATTCACACACATCCCCACCAGAGCTTGGTCCATCCCAGCAATGAGCTGGCCTTTGCCCACAAACACGTTGAACGTGGATCCCCTGTCATAGCTGAAGGGAGGAAAGCAGGCAAAAATGTCAGTGGCTCATTTATACCCCCTTCCACTTTTTTTTTTATTTTGAAAGATAGAGTCATCTGCATGCTGTCTCCCTCTTGCCCTGTTAGTTTAACTTTATCACAAGACAGCTCTAAAGGAAAGGGCAAATCTGAGTGTTCCTGAGACTTCAACACAGTTCTCCTTCTGTCCACTGCACATCCCCTTTCTAAAACAGAAGGAGAACCATCCTGCTCATCATCCAGGAAGAAAAGGAAAAATTAAACACTGTTATGAGATATGGAAGGATAACTGCTCCCACAGTAGGATCTCAGCATATTGATTTCAGTGAGTAACATCACAAAAATATAAAAAAGTTTTACAATGTGAGACATCCCAATTCCAATCTCTGTGGGAGAAGAGAAAAGGGAATAGATGCCTTTTTAAGTAATAGCTGTGATCTTTGTCAATAGGTTGCTTATTTTCTCCTCACAGTTCTCACTTAGAGCACAGAGACATGTTTTAAACAGCAAGTTTGCCAGACCAAGAATCAAGAAACAAACGAACCTCTTCTGTGTTAATACATGAATATTCAAAAGGTAAAAGAAATTATGCTTAAATGACTCAAAGTTTTCCAGAGAGGATGCAGAACAGCAATGTTACCACAGCAGAACACTCACATTAGCTCCCATGATTGGTTTGGCCACCTTAAATCTGCACAATGACCCCACTTCACTGTGCCTGAATTATTACTGCTAATCATCTTTTTGAAGTGATGTATAAACACATGCCAAGAAGCATCTCAAAAGCTTCATGCCTATTTTTAAACTTTTACTGCTTTCATTTTCCCAAATCCCTTCTAAAATTTCAAGTACTTTTTTTTACACTTACATATATATATATACATATAAAAGTCATATCTGGAGGGAGAAAAAAAAAAGGTTTGTGCCTTTCACATGCTGAAATTCTGGAAAACAGCCAGTAGCTAAACATCCCTAGGGAAATGATGTCAAGCTTTCCTTCGAAGACTGTACACATCACTTCCACAACATTCTGAGCCTCCTAACAGTCCCACAGCCTTGAATCTCTCAAATATTTTTCCTGAGTGATCTCTCTGTTTGCTCCTTTTTTTTTTTTTTTTCCTTCTGGCAAATATTTGTCTTAAAGTAGACAAACCTCTATTACTGAGCATTCACTTTCGGTTGCAGTAATGTTCCCACCCCCAGGAAGGGATGGAAAATATTTAAATTCAGTCCTGACAAATTCTATTATACACACAAAACCATAATTAAGATGTTAAGACTAGCAATATAATAGGTTCTAAGAAACCCCCAAAATGGTACTTTGTACCAACTGACAAAGCTTGGCAATACATCTGGGATGAACTTAGAACAGAAGAGCTTCCTTTTTAGCAAAATAAATGTACAGTTAAGAGAACATTGAAGCAAAGCAGAGAACTCAACAAAGCACTGATGAGGCCATGCAGCTTTGCAGAACTGACATTGCAGATTCCTTAAAACTAAGCAAAATTTGTTTCTATTCATGGTATGGACCAAAATTATAGTAGGTGGCTAGGCAATTAAATTCAGACTTCTAAATGCAAAGCATTTTACGGCCATTAAAATAAAAAATGCAAATGCTGAGGCAGAAAAAAAATAAACAGCTAATAATAATATGCTAATTTATGTGACACAGTCATGATTCCTAAGACTTTGTCTACAGCCTGATAATGCGAGGAGCAATATTGCTACCTTCTACTTGGAAATAGAGAAAATCAATTTTAAAACTCAAGAACATTTTCAAGAGCTGAAGAAGGAACAAAGCAAAACTGCCCTTAGCTAAACGTTTAGAATATTGTTTAGATTGATTTCATAGAAGTGTTTGATTGAACTGACGCTGATAAGTACACTCACAAATTTCAAAAAAAGCAAACAAACAAAAAACAGGTAAGAAAATGAGATTTTAGGCTTATTTTTGTATAAAATGACTAAATCTCTTTAACTCGTAGGCAGGGAATGCCAAAGATTTTAGAACAAACGTTCCAAAATATTTCTTCCATTGATCTTCGGAAGATAAAATCCTCCTATTTTTCCAGGTCTTAACTTGATAAAACACTGTCATGACTCTTAAAAAAGATCATCGTGAATAACAAAAGTGTTCATCAATATGAGCTGCCCTCTAGGAAAAAAGAAAAACAACAACAAAAAAAAAACCTAGTGGAACAAACCTGTTATTTTGCACCCTTTTGAAATGAAGGCAGACACAAAATATTAAAATTAGACTAGACTATCACCATTACTATTTATTTATTGATATTTAGAGGACCCAAAGAGATAAATGCTGTACATTTCTGCACAGTTTCTTCCTGCCCCAAGTAATTCAGAAAGAAATAACAAGGAACTTGAAACTAAAGTGAGAGCCAGCCCTGGGCAGCCCCTCCAGGTGCCTTGCCCCAACACACAAGTTTGCTGGTACAACTCAGGGTGTAAGGAAACCTCAATTCCTATCTGCAGCAGTCAGAAACACACTTCTGAACACGTGGCCAGTTTTTCCAATTGTCACATATTTATACAATAAGCCATGAGGATGCTGCCTTTGTGTGTCTTCACACCCAGGCTTATGTTCCAAGCCCGTCAGTTGCCATTGGATTCACTGTCCATGCTGTGCCTTTTCACTGAGACTGCACCAACACCAGCTGAAGTGCCAGCTACCACATCCCACGTTTTAGCTGGAGAAGTGCTGGTGATATGGCACTACTGGCATACTAACTGCAGCCAGCTCCAGAGGGAGAACTGAGCTTTGAAGGACAGTTATTTCCCTAAGGCTGTAGATTTTCCTTGAAGGACAAGGGAGATTACCAGGATTACTGAAAATATATTTTGCTTTATCTTTCTGAGTAATACTTTGATCAGTGGCAATGAATAAAGTAAGAAAAAATAAATAAGCTGTCACGGGCAGCAGCATCCTTCACAATCTCCTGATCCCACTATTTAGGCTTCCTGATCCCAAAATAACAGCAGGAAAGCAGCCAGGCGCTGCACTGTACATAGGTCACATTTATTCAAGGATAAAGTATCCAAAAAATTACATGTAAGTACAGCCCGATAATTCTTATATTTCCGACAAAGTTAACGATTCAGAATCACTTGCATTCGAGTAGGTTTGAGCCTAGAGAAGACATAGGAAATGTACAGAATGAAACGGGCAGGAAATCGCTACTGTGAGAGACTGTGATACCATGTACACTCCTCTTTACCGGGCTAAGGCTGGCTAAATAACCCCATAGTCTTCACTCTTGGAGCAGAAAGCTCCCATTCAGCGCCTTGGACAAGCAGCTGAAAGAACGTGGTGGGGATCCATAAGAGTAAGCAAATTACAGCGGACTGGACCAGACACCACAGAGGTCTTGTCCCCTGTCCCCAGGGTCACACCCCAGCTCTCTGCCCTTCATGTTTCAAAGACATCTTCCCACGGTGGTCTGTCTGTCCCGCAGGCACGACACTGCTTCCAACTGGCCACCCCAAAAGCGCCCACGGGGCACTGCGGGACCTGAACCTCAAGCGCAGCCTCCACCCAGCGCCACAATCTCTGCACGTCCACCAATAAAACCACCCTCGTGGGGGACAGCACCGCTCGCTCCCTCTCACAGCGACCAAGCAAACCCGCAGAGGGTCTGTGCCAGACCTGGAGTCGAAGCGGGTTCCGTCGGGGAAGGCGCCGAGGTAGTGGTAGCGCACGAAGTCCCCGGGGCGCACGGCCCGCGGGCAGCTCTCGGGCACGAAGCGCCGCTCCACGCCGAGCTCGCTGCCGTCCGGAGG